>CM067368.1:55983275-56072826 GCA_034401795.1 Chaetoderma sp. LZ-2023a
CGCATGACACGTGTGTTAAAGTTAAGCACCAGCAAAAACAATAGAACGTAGAAACATGATGGTACAACTAGGCTGCCATACTTTTTGTCCCCGCGTTAGCTGACATAATCCCAAGTACGAAATGCACATGCATGCATGACTTCACGCCGCTTGATGTCCGTGCGTGGCGGGAAACAGCACACGTGTTCAGTTATGTAAAAGTCCAGTTTGAGGTGTAGAACATTACATACAGATTTAGGCGACAAGATTAGGAATTTTGTGTTCATGACCGTGGTTTATTTGTACAGAGAGAATTAGCTCTTGATTGTGAAACGCTATGGCAAGACGAAGGTTAAGTGATCGTGTGAAATGGCAAATCATAGGCATGCATACCACTTGCATGTCATGCAGAGAGATTGGCAGACAGCTGAACATTAACCATACTGTAATCAGTCATTTGATTGCAAGACATGGGCAAACTAACGAGGTGAAGGACAGGCCTAGATCTGGAAGACCGAAGAAGACTACTGCCCGTGATGATCGAGCCCTAGTACGCCTTGTTAGGAGATCTCCATTCACCAACAGCAGAGTGCTCAGCCAGCAATGGGAAACGCGCAATAGAGTGTCAATGTCTACCGTCAAAAGGAGACTGTATGCTGCTGGCATGAAAGCTAGGAGACCTGTCAGACGTCCTCTCCTCACTGCACACCACAAAGAGGAGCGTCTGAGGTGGTGCAACGAAAGAAGACACTGGAACATGAGATCCTGGAGACGGGTAAACTGGTCCGATGAAAGTCGGTTCCTGCTTCATGCCACAGATGGTCGAACTCGTGTATGGAGGTCCAGACGCACGGCGTACGACCAACGTAACATCATGGAAGAAGTTCCATTTGGTGGAGGTTCCGTTATGATATGGGGGTGCATCTCATTTGATTGTAAGCTGGATCTGTTGACTGTACCTGGAACACTAAATGGACAAAGATATCAAGATTCCATACTGGATAGAGTTGTGGTCCCTCATTTTGTAAATCATGCACCTGGAACCCACCCTATATTCATGGATGACAACGCCCGACCACATCGTGCTAGAGCTGTGCATGAATACCTCCGCCAGAATGCCATCGAAACCCTACCATGGCCAGCAAGGAGCCCTGACATGAACCCTATTGAGCATATCTGGGACATTCTGGGAAACATGGTGAGAAGGAGGGATCCTCCTGTGCAGAACCTACAGAAATTAACAGACGCACTCCATCTTGAATGGCAACGAATACCACAATGGCGTATCAGTCGGTTGGTGACCAGCATGAGACGTCGTGTCCAGGCCGTCATCCAGGCACAAGGTGGATATACCCAGTATTAATAATGACAGTTTCAAACTCGTGCACAGATGTTAAACTTCGTTTTCAGACACCATTAATGACAATCTAGCCACGTGTGTCAACTGTAGGGCAATAGTTGTCAGTTGTGTCAACGTAACCATATTCAGGCCTCGTTTTCAAGTTCAAACAAAAACATACAGTGTTTCCCCACCATCATAATCAGCATTCCTCTAGTTGCATTATTACCTCTTGCACTAAGATGGATGGGTACATAAATGTTTATGCTATTGCTTTCTTCATAGCACATGAATATACCCTCGCATGTGCGTAAAAATAGGGTGGTGCTTAACTTTTGCACAGGTGTATATAATAACACATATGGCTTTGTATCATTATTTGTGTTGTCAGTGTATTTATATGCTTCAAAGTAAATGTTAAAATTGTACACTTTTAAAGGCTTAAATGGTGTACCTATATCTAACGAAACAAATAAATCTTAACATATGATGGTTTTATTCCGTATAAATTAATGACTTGAATTCGAATTAAGGTCTTAAAGGTCTCTAATTGAGTTTCACAGCTTAAAAATTATATTAATTTATACGAAATGAAATCACCATGTGTTAAGATTGATTCGTTTCACTACATCGAGGCACATAATTAAAGTCTTTAAAAGTATATAATTTTAACACTTTTATTTTGAAGCATTTTGGTGTGAATATGCCCATTTAATATCAGTGCCACAGTTACAGTAAAGCTCATAAATAAGTTTAAATATTTCGAAAACTAAAATAACGATAACAGGATTGAAAGGGTTATACTGTTTAAAGCCGGGTTTCCATTACACGCGGTTTCCGCACGCCGCACGCGGACGAGTTTTTTTTCGAAACAATGTTATTTATACCAAACGTTTCCATACTAAGGCGGCTCTCCGCACAGCGACAGAAAAATCGGTCACAGACGGATTTTCTGAAGCGTTTCAACGCGCCGCCTCTTTGTCACCACGACCTGATCAGTGTGCAAATTCATTTTTATACACGTGCTGTTGTGTAGGCTACACACAGAATGGCAGCAAATATCTCGGATGACAAATATGGAAACACTACTAGTGTTGCGTCTACCGCCTGGCGGCTCTACCGCGCGGCAAAACCGCGTGTAATGGAAACCCGGCTTAAAGCTGCGTTTACCTGGCACGCGGAACGCGGAAAGCGGGTTGCGGAAACGGAATGGGGAATATACTTCAGATCGCTCTTTACTATTTTCCTTCATCCATTTACCTGCACGCGGTAAACGGTATGCGGAATGCGGAACGGCGGGATGCGGAAAACCCGATCGCTCGATGTAATAATAATAATAATGATAATAATAATAATAAAAATAATAATAATAATAATAATAATAATAATAATAATAATAATAATAATAATAATAAAAATCTTTACTTAAGGAGGGTATACATCGTCAGTAAACTGATCTTCCCGAGGCCATCACACACGCACTTACGCACGCACTTACGCACGCACTTACGCACGCACACACACGCACACACACACGCACGCACGCACACACACACATACGCGCAAGGTCGTACACGGTCATTCACGCACGCACGCACGCACGCACGCACGCACGCACGCACGCACGCACGCACGCACGCACGCACGCACGCACGCACGCACGCACGCACGCACGCACGCACGCACGCACGCACGCACGCACGCACGCACGCACGCACGCACGCACGCACGCACGCACGCACGCACGCACGCACGCACGCACGCACGCACGCACGCACGCACGCACGCACGCACGCACGCACGCACGCACGCACGCACGCACGCACGCACGCACGCACGCACGCACGCACGCACGCACGCACGCACGCACGCACGCGGAAAAGTTTCCGTTGCGCGATAGAGCACGTGTAACCTAGCAATAAAAGGGTAATCCAAGTAGTTGAAGCTGATGCATCGTCTAAAATTATAAAAACTAATTTGTCGAAAATAATCGGAAATCAGTAATATTAGAATTACATGTTATTAGATTAGCCCAAGGTATCATTTTTTAATCTAGTTGTCAATATCCGCCATGTTGGATCTACATCCCTCGCCTCCGTACATAAACATTTTATAATGGTCTCAGTGGAAAGCTAGATATCAAAGGGAAAGCTAGATATCAAAGCGAAAAATAAATGTGTTGTCGCTTTTGAAAGAAATTTGATAGAAATATCGCAATATCACCAACAAAAATGCAATAAAATAACGCAATGATACCGCGTGCAGGTAAATGGCACGAGCGATATTTTACCCCCTTTTCGCATACCCTCTTTCCGTTCCGTGTTCCACTTTCTGCACCCGCGTGCCAGCTAAACGCGGCTTAAAGCTAGGATTCCATTTGCGCGGATGCGGAGGCGGACGCGGACACGGACGCGGGTGCGCCAAAATCGATTTCATCGAATTTAATATGTGTGATTCCATATGTGCGGTCGCGGGGACGGAATGACACGCGGATGCGGAGGTGGCTGTCTTGATCGCTTCGTGTAGCGATCTGGAAACGCGCCGCTCACAGTCGCATAGGGAAATCCAAGAAATGACGGCAATAAAATTGGGGTTTCCAGTACGTACACCAGTGCCTATTCTGTAGACGCATTAAAAATGAATTATTTTGAAATGAAGTCCTTCCTCGACAATGTTACATCTCGCGAATATAAAGATACACAAATGGTGGCCAATGTTTGGCGCAGTATCAGCAAGGCTACATGGCATAGGAAGATACAGTACAGCTCATAACTATGTTAACACTTTTCCAAAAGAAGAAACTAAACGTGCAAGGTAGTACAAGTTTGAACACGGTGCACGAAATTATGTTGAATATTTTGGACTTAATTTGAATCCTGAAACAACAATGGCTTCCAATCAAATTAAGTCCAAAATATCCAACATTATATTTGATTTTATAAATTATTTCTGAGCTGTACTGTATGAATGGCGAATAAAGTTCATATCGTGTTGAACAACAACATTGCGTGCTTACACTTGTGTGAGTTCGTGTGTGTGTGTGTGTGTGTGTGTGTGTGTGTGTGTGTGTGTGTGTGTGTGTGTGTGTGTGTGTGTGTGTGTGTGTGTGTGTGTGTGTGTGTGTGTGTCCGAGTGCGAGTGGGTACGTGTGCACGTGCACGCGTGCTTCCAGATGTTGGTAAACACCAGTCCTATGCATGTGTGTGGGCCTGTCTGTCCGTTTGTTCATCATTTTTTAATTATGCGTGTGTTAAACTCGATATCTAAAATTATTTGACTCAATATTAATGGAATTTTACGAGTTGTTTAAAAATGCAATCATTTATAAAAGTAAAGATGATTGCGACTTTAAGTGCCACCATCGTCTGGCTCGAAAAGCTGCGAAGCAAGTCTCTGTCACGGAGCAGCTTCATATAGTAGTTTTATTAATAATAATAATCTAATGGGTATGATAACAGTATTCTCTAAACATTGTATGAGAAATATTGCTGCTATATTATTTAATATCGCTAATATTTGTGTCAAATGCCTTTTAGTTAATGTTTACAACAATAAAAAATATTTTATTCTGCCAAAATATTAAGTGGCACAGGGACCCCGAAAATTAAGACAAAAATGTTTTGGCGTGGGGACTCTAGGAGTTAGGGGGCCCTGTGCAAATGCACTTGTTGTACAGCCTTAAGTTCGGCCCTGTGTGCAACATCATCTTCTACCAGCAACAGCAGTTGATAAAACTAAGCCAATATAAAATACTTCTGAAATCTGTTTTCAATCAGATTTTCTTCTTGTAATAGCCACCGTACTGATATATGTTTCTGTTGTGCATCAACCACCGGTGACTCCGTATTCTCTGTTTCTTTCGAATATGTTTAGCTTGTATCCTTCTAAAATAATTAGTAGCATCTCTTCGTTCTGAAGAACAGACTGACAGAGCCTGTACACCGTTGTAGGCATGTGGACCCTTTCTGACAGAGCCTGGCCATTGTTGTATACCTGTTGACCCTTTGGCGTCGCCAGGGAAATGAACTTTAAAAACTCGCTTTGTGACGCTTATATGGAATCAAAGCACGCGGTTTACCGCCTACAGAAACGCACACGCTCGCCGCCTCAACGTCCGCATTCGCGCAAATGGAATCCTAGCTTAAAGGAAAATTCCAGTGAAAATCGGGAATAAGTCAACTAAAAATATACTATAATCCGAAATAGTTGCCGCAAAAAAATATAAAATACACTGTTCCATTGCCGAGAAATAATAAAATGAATATGCCCAAAACGCTCGAAAACGTGACTCCTGGGCGCATCCATATTCTCGCAACGAGAGCGAGAAACCGCGAGATTATGACGTCAACGACACACCGGCAAAATATCGCCAGCGCTTTTAGATTTACCTGTTTACTTTGCGTTATGAAGGCCGAATATTAATTAACCCTTTAATGACCAAATTCTGTCAAGAAAATCAGAATTTTTCCTTATTGAATGCCCATTTGCAGGCCAAGTGAAGACTATTTTTGAAAATTGTCCACTGGAATGGCTGGTTCGGTTACTGAGACAGTCGTTTTAGTTGTAAATTCTCAAAATAGCCTTCTTTTGACCTGCGTCCTCAATTTGACGATTGCAGAGGCCATTGCTGGCGTGAAATGGTTAAATCGCATCATGTCCGCATGTCAAGCACGGGCTTGCAGTAATAGAAACGATCATGGAAAGGGTACGGCAATTCACATTTTCAGATACCGGATCCACAGAAGCATCCGCAGGAAATTACATTCAACATTTATTCAACTAACATATTTTTCAAGAATTTGTTGTAGAGCTGGTTGATTGCAAACACGCTCCTGGCATAACCCTTCAATGTTTAAAAAAAATAGAAATTGCCCATAAGAAAACAATTTTTAACAATTTAGCACTACAATGACGGGCGCGATCATCGGGACATTAATTGCACTTTAATTTCGCCCAAACACTGTTGCAAAGTGTCAGTTGTTTAGGCAGTACGCTAATTATCCACGAGATGCAAGATTTACCTCCCCTGGTTACGGCTATCCTCGATCGGGCAAAGAGAGTAGGCGTGTCGGTGACGTCAGCTGCTTGTCCAAAATGGCGCCTCTATCTACTGGTTACTTTAGCAATTTAAATTAAGGATATCTTTTTTATTTGTTGGCATAAAATTGTGCTCTTGGTCTCAAATTAATGCGGTAAATTAGTACATTAGTACGTCAGATGCATACAATCCCCCAGTGGAATATCCCTTTAAGGGCCGAAACCCACCAAACGCGTTGGGGCGCGGTAGAGCGCCGCGGTGAAATAAAAACGCGTACAAAGTCTTGAAGGCGTTTCCACCGAATGCCGAACGACAATGCGTTGAAGCGTGGCGAAGATATTGCACGAAAGACCGCCAAGGCCTTCCTTTCTGTCTGTCGCTTCCCACGATTCTACCGGCTTACCATAACATGTCGTGGTGGTGAGCACCATTCCTCGCATATACTGTTAGTCTGCGCTTTATGTACTTTATGCACACAGAATCACATAGTCAGGTGATGAATATTATATCATCACGTGTGAAGTTTTCATATGTATAGATTATACCCGGGCAAACTAAGACACAATTTCAAAACTTTTCACATAAAAAAACACAAACTATTAAACAAACTCTGTAATTTTAACAGACTTATCTTAAAACAGTTTCCCAGAGAATGACGACGACGACGACGACAACGACGACGACGACGATGACGACGACGACGATGAAAACGGCAATGGCAATGGTGAGACTAACAAGGATGATGATAATGCAAGGATGCATACAAAATATACAGAACCAATAGATGTGGAACAGGCTGCCAATATGCTTGAGGTAACTCATACAGATAAGCCGTATGATGATGATGATGATGATGATTACTTAATAATAATAATAATAATAATAATAATAATAATAATAATAATAATAATAATAATAATAATAATAATAATAATAATAATAATAATGTCGAGGATAGTTTAATTACTTAAACCTATGACTATAGTGTAAACTAATTATTTTATATTCATCCCTCGTATATCAATGTAAAAGTGATTCGAGTTTAATAAAGTTCTATTAAATTTATATATACTATTTGCATCTGACCTACATTTGCCTTTCTGAATTGGTGTTTTCGTTCGGAAATACGGAAGAGAAACTGATAATTGGCGTAGGCTAGCACCGACAATTAATTGTATGGTAAAAGTTGCGGAGATTATCAAAACACCTATATCAGAGAGAATTCTTGGTCCTCATCTATCAGCAAGAAATTGAATCTCAAACGTAATTAATTAGTACTATTATTCTTATCAATCGACTAATCCTGAGCTTACGCTTCATAGCCCAAATTTATCATTATTCTTATCAAATCATCCTACTTATAATGGCCATAATTTTCATATAATTTACTACCGATATAGTCAGTGCCGGATTAAGCAGTTGCGCTGTCCGTAGCGTATTGTAGAGTCAAGGAAATGGAGTATCTAAAAATCAAATTACATCCGTCCAACCACATTTTGAGAAATATCAAGAGCAGTATAATAGAAATAATGCACACTATACATAATAGCAAAGAGAACAGCGAATATAATAATTACTGCTCATGAGAATACTGTAATATGATTAAAGAACCACAAAATTTAAATAAGACAGGTAATGAAGCTTTTTGCGGCTGTTTGGGCAAAAAATCAGTAGGCCTATTTCAATAGAAATTTCAATGGTGTGCACGCGTGTTGATGTGCGTGTGTGAGGATGGGTAATAAAGACGCCATTTTTTCACAGCGTCATTACGTGACGTCAGTTGTCTATTATGACGTAATGCGTCTGGGGTTTGATGACATCAATGAAAATGGACCTTTACATTTTCAGCTATCCCCAGCCCATCTTTAGCTAAGCTCCACCTACGCTTCGCTTGAGCTGGGATCGATCGGTTCCCAAACGCCCTGACTATCAATTTCCAGAAAACTATACAGGTAAGATATTTAATGTTTTGGAACTAGTTTGATCAAATTAGTTTCAAAATATTCAACATCATGTTTATTAACTAGTAGAGACACAATTCGTACAACGTGTTGGACTATTAAGAGTTAAAGACGGACCAAATGGAATCATTTATGACGTCATGATTATGACGCCATCCTACATACCGCTTGGCTAATTATGACGTCAGAATGATAGATGGATAATCTGGAAAGGTGAAGTGTCTACCGAGGATCTATAACTGGATGAATAAGACGTCATAATCAATTACGTCACACTTAGGCTGACGTCACAATCAAAATGCGCAACATAAATGATCTTAAAGGGAAACACCAGACCCTCTATACTACTTTGTATAAAATGAATCTACAGACTGTAACGTTTTCAAAAACATAATTGTAAGCTCCGTGCTCAAATTAGAAATATATAACTTCGTTATTTAAATATGTGATACATTAGTTAAATTTATATTCCCGGATGAGGCGTATGATGTCATAAGTTGAATGTTTTACTCGCTGTCATCCAATGCTATCGCAATAAAATCACGAATTGCGTTTTTATAAGGCGTTTCTCTTCAGCGGTGTTAGGAATATATAAACTATATTTGCGGAAATGTTGAAGAATATAAAATAAGAGTCCTTTGTCTGACGTCTCTGATGGTGCCCATTTTGACATCAAGGTTTGATCTTGAAATCAATGAATGACGCGATAGTATAGGTATATCAGTACAATTGCCACTTTTGAATCACCACTCTTACTGGCGCTCGGCAGATAATGTTATTAAAGTTTCATCTATTAATATGAGAGTTTAAATAGGTCTTACATACATTCCAATACAAATTTAGGTATTTATGTTTTCATACTAGCCTCAAAACCTCCCGAGATATTGTAATATTCATGTAATTGGCAGGCAGCTTCATAGAAAATGGCCAGCTTAAGGTTCGACAACTAATGTATGAAAATAACAAATATATTCCATACATTTGCGATAGTGTGACAAACGCCTTAATCTCTTCAATCTATACATATATAAATGATGTCGATAGCACTATCACCGACAGAGATATCACCATCCAAATGTATGCACTCCTGTCTTCAGAGTGCCGTTATCATGGTTCTTGTAGGATGGGATTCAACCTATGACGTCATAGGTTTAATTAGCTCGCAGAAAATTATAGTAAGATAGCGTTTTTTAACACCATTTTAATCGGATTTATATATAAATGTCGCAGGAAATTTTTACACAGTAGCTTAAATATGGGGTCTATGATAGAACCGCGCGTTTTATGCAAACAATGGTGCCCCTTCTTGTGTTCCCCTTTAAGACCGGTTCTTACGATCAGATTAATCGGATCAGAATTGTCTAATTCTATAAAATCTGACCATGTAAGTATAAAATCTGAAGTCGAATCTAATGAGTCTACAGATTTGTCGAATTCGATAAAACGTGAAAGCGTAAACCGAATATCTGAAGTCTGTTGTCAAGAGAACAAAATCCCGGAACCCAACCACTGAACTAACAACTTCGGTAACCGAGCCTGTCATTCCAGTGGTAGATTTTCAGAAACAGCGCCACCCTTTTCCCGAAAAGGCCAATCAATGAGCAAATATTTATCTTTTCTTGACCACATTTTGCATGATCAATGAGATGAACTAAATTATTTTCATGAGAAATGGGTAAAAATTGAATAAATTCATAGACAATTATTGAAAGTTCATATTTAATACGAGAAATGCAGATGCAGAGGAGCGGTGAGGGTGGGAACATATCTAACAGACTTTGCTCAATACTACACCCAGCCCCGGGTGCGTGCGTGCGAAATCCTATCTATAGTCAGGAAGCTGACTCTCTTGTTGATCATGACGCCATATATGTGAGTGAGAGATCGGATCCCTCCTTTGACCACCATGTCTCCTTCAAAAAAAGAGCTAGAAGTGTGCGTGAACGTCTGCTCGTCATTTCATATAGTTATACTGCTTATAATTCCCTGCTTTTACCAAAACGATTCGTCTATTCTCTTGTTCCCAACACTTTTATTGGAATATTGAGATTCACGGAATTCAGGTCTCGATCGATCTCAACACGGACAGAGCGTGGGTATCGCTTAGCTTGAAATGGGCTGGGCATAGCTAGAAATGGATCCCTCTATTGCATGTCATTGATAGATTTAATATTTAATGAGTATTATGTTGAATATTTCGAAACTAATTTGCCTCGGCGCTCTTGTTGCCATAGCAATAGCACCCAGTCAAATTTGTGTCAAAATATCCGAGAGCTTGCCTAAATAGTTACCTTAAAAATGTAATTTTGGGAACTCAGAGTTCAAAATATATAAGTCGACCCCAACACACCTAAAGCGTGGAGCGTGGGCGGAGCTTGGCTATATATGGGTGGGATATAGCTAGAAATGGATTCCTCTATTGCCAGACCGGATACCTGGTCAATACTGACGTCGTCATCATCTCATCCTCATCGTCGCCATCATCATCATCATCATCATCATCATCAAAAGAAGAAGCAGCAGAAGTAGCAGCAACAGCAGCAGTAGCAGCAGCGTCGCCGCCGCCACTATCATCGTCTTCATCATCATTAGCGTCTATCTGTATGAGTTACTTCAAGCATAGGCCTATTATATTATTATATTGATGAAATTGAGCTTTAATATTAAACGATGAAATTCAACAAGCGCTTTCCGTCTCTGGATGATAAGATGTATCCAAAATCCATGTCATCGGCGATGCCTACAATGATGGAGAAGCAATAGTAGCAAAAGTTATTCTGTTGTCATTTTATGATATTTTCCTAACTTTTTAACTTAGTAATTTAGTAACTTTAAATACTAAATCAAGAGAAGCGCCTTCTACACGGAGTTGTTATGAAACAACGTTCATCGTTAGATTTCTCCGCGTGCAAAAATACTGTTTAGTGGAAACAGACATCGCGGTGGAACGCGGCGAAACGCGTTGCGTTGCCGCTTCGTCGCGCCGCGCCGCGTTTGGTGGGTTTCGGCCCTAAGACTAACTCGATTATTTGTCGACGGACTTTCGCATATAAATGCGCCTCAGTAGTTTAGACTAATGAAGCGCATTTACGCGCGAAAACTTGTCTACAAATAATAATGTTAATCTGACAAGGTATCACGTTTTAACGCCTCTTGTGTCAACAGCGCCTCAAAGTAGAGCTGGGTGGTCTGACGGTAGTACCGTGAGGACCGCGGTATACCGTGAACCGATACCGTGACCGTTGACATTTCCAAATACCGTGAATACCGTCCATAATGTTTGAGCAATATTTGAGAAATATATTCATAAAATCTGACTTGACCAAGGGTAAATAGGTGCTAATAGTGCCAAAAATACAGGCATCCCTAACTATTAGCCGAGTTGAGGTGAAAGGGTCGTTGTAAAAACAAACATCAAGACGTCAATTACAAAATAATGACAGACAGAATTGTATGTCAAACGTACGTATTGAAAGTCTCACGGTAAAATTGCTTTATTTAAAACATCTAAACTCATTCTCTGGCCGTCCGCCGGTAGTAATTACACTATAATATATTCCCTATTCCAGTTTCTATTATTTGTAATTTATTACTCCAAGCATTTTGTCACCGAACAAACTCGCAGTAGTAATAGGGGGTCAAAATGATACCACCTCCTTTGTCTAAATGGAAATCAGGTGGGGGCCTCATTTGTCTAAATGGAAAGTAGGGTCGGGGTCAAAAGGATACCACCTCCCTCAACTGGCCGACCTTCGGCGATCCGTGGCCCCCACCGCCCTCTCAATCCCTGGGGCATAGGTTGTTGACAGGGAGGTAGTATCACCCTACTACTACCTGGGGCTGAACGCCCATTTAGAGACAAACCTCCACAGTGATATACACCACTGATCGCCATCAACCACAGGGTCGGCCTCTCTCACTCTATTTTGTGTAGGTTCAGACAAACACGTAGTCTCTGCCAGAGTCGCATCGGCATGATGGGACCACCCATAGGGGCGTCCATCTACCTTGACAACGCTCACCTGGGAGGAGACTAAAGTGATTAGCATGTGAACCACGGCAGACTCTGGCATGTTCACACGTTACGCAGAGAATCTGGTGCTGAGCAGGGATCTCCAGCGGACAACCACGGCCTACCCTCTCCAACCCATAGAAGTGGCAGACAGACTCAATCTCTTTACGTGGGTAAAAGCGGTCGTAAATGTTTCTCACAAAGGGTCGACTCAAGGATTGTATTGGGGGTCATCCGGGAAAGTGGGTCCACTTGGCATCCAATATCATGGCAGTCTCAGCGCCCTGTGCCACTGCTGTAGACGCCAGCACGAGAAATATGATGAGAATCATGGCTGTATATGAAGAGTTAAACTGAACAGAGTGAACCACTCGAGAAATATCTGTGCCAGATCGAGCCCTGTTCCATCCGGATCGATAGTGACCTTCATCCTCTCAGGGGAAGGAGCTAACTGCTTCACTCTGCCGCCGGCTAAGAAACGTAGCTCTAGGACTATATGAGTCGTTTGCGTGCTATTGAGTCCGACTCGCTGAAGCAGTTTAACAGCACCCTTGATTTTTTGAAGACATGTGACACACCATCTACCCATAGGATGCCCTCCTGGAAGTTAACAGCTTCTTCTGGTCCATCGAATGGACGACGCAGCAGGAGCTTTCCACCTGTAACCCCGATCCGGTGACCCACCCTCATCAGGGAGACACCTTGACCTATGTAGGTGAGGAAGGATGATCTCCGATTGTAGAGCTTTCGAACTGTCCCATCCTTTTTCACAACAGTGGAGAGGGGAGTAACCTCTATGTCAATGACTGCGGGAGGCCTATATAGGGGCAACCATCTTTGCCAGTCACCCCCAGGTCCAGTGCGGTACCACACGTCATTCTTCTCAAATATGAACTGCAGGTATTTTGCCGGGGTCAATAGCAGGCCATCATGGGCCATCGGCGGGGCACCGCTCGAATAGGGTTTGACCAGATGAAAGCTGAGGTCGTTATTTAGGGTGTTGATGTCTGCCACCTCTGTATCTGAGGGCTCAATCAACGGCTCGAGGATGTACTTCCTCTTCAGGAAATCGTACAGAAACACGATTTGTGGCCATCTATGTTGTGACCCAGGCGCTCCTTCGTCACATCCTTGAGGTCTGTGAGCAGCTCCACCCCATCACCACCAATGGGGTGGAGGGAGAATGCCTTTGAGTTTGCTTTGTACTGTATGGCGAATGACTTGCCATCGCTCTCTTCTACCTTGGCAGCATCAACTGCGTACACATCTGCCAGGTCAGCAAGACCAGTCGTGTGAGCAAATATGGCTTCCATAGCACGTTATAGGAGGGGTTTAACCAAGACATATAACCATGCCGATTGTCTGACTGCTGCTCTCCGGTGATAAGAACGTAATCTCACCCTCTCTAGAGGGGAGACGGGTGATACAGTACCGTGTAGAATGGGTCCTCGTCGAGGTGTCCCAGTGGGGCACAACATACATACACGCCGATGTGCTACATCAACCTCCGGGCAGTGCACACAGCAGCTCACTGGTAGAAGTTGGCCGGGACGTAATAGAGTATCTCCCAGGTGCCAACCGCAACCTATGGAAAGCTATCAGTCCTAGCCTGTTCATACATGTAAATCACCTGTTTGACAGCACCTCCATTAACATATATGCCAGCACGGATGGGATATCTGACGCCCATTTAGAGTTTACACTCTTATTACTCATTGATCTGACGACAACATGATATCATACCAGGAATATCTGACCTTTTCCGAGATGATGAAAGAGGGTGCCCCTTCATGACCTCTGCACAAAACGAACAGATGCTCGCACTGCAACAAGAAGGAGAGCGACTACAGCAGAAGAGCTGGTATCAACAGAACGCAAGCATTGCAAGGAGGCGAAGGAACACTGAAGCGTCCAAATACTGGCAGGACCTCCTGAAGAAGAGTAAGTGGAATGCAGGAGTCTTGACAGACGGCGATGAGCCAGATATCTTCACATACGACGATGAGCCAGATGTCTTCACAGACGAGGAAGAGCCAGGTGTTTTCTCAGAGGAGGATGAGCCAGAGGTCATACAGTTGGAAGAGGAGATGGGCGCAGAAGTGTAAGACCAAGAAAGCCATCCAGCAGCGGATCTACTATCTTGGTCATAAGGTGAAGTTCCATATGTCACATCTCAGAAAGCTACTGGCACCCGACATAGTGCTGGATGACCACTGTCTAAGAGACGTCTGTCTAAACACCAGCAAGCTGGTACGGTTCGCCAGGCTCTCCAAAATGAACCCTTCTATGACTCATGAGCAGATTCTGCAGGTGATGCAGGTTTAAGCCTCCAGATATACTATGGCAAAATCAGAGTGGCGGAAGCAACCAGAATTATACCCCACCCTGACTGCTGACGAGGGCGGTAGCATCCACGGCTCCTCCAGCAGATAGATACCATCAGGCAGAATCTCGTCCGTGAGGCAGAAAAGTACAGCAGAATGTGCAGGCGATATAAGACAGCATACAACGTCCTCGCGCGTACAACCACTGCTGCGGGTGTGATTGGAGCCAGTGCTGGTGTGGCAGCTGTGGCCACTCTCTACAGGGGTGGGTGCCCTCGTCGCCATCCCGCTGGTTGGCGTGACACTAGCCGCCACTGTCTTGGCCACAGGCTTGGGGGTGGGGCAGCGGCAGATCACAAGGAGGCTGGAGAAGCATGCTAAGTATGTGACACTGGCACAGAGTATGCTATGGACTATCGACGAGTCTGTCAGCAAAGCTCTCGAGGATGGCCAGGTCACCAATGAAGAGTACCACCATATATTGAAGGTCCAAGCCCTGTACCACATGGAGAAACCTAAAGTGTGACAGCAATACCTCAAAGGCTCCAGCAGGTGGGTTGATATGGAGGAGCTAAAAACGAGATGTTACGGCAGGTCACCTCGCCGGTCTCTGGAGTCGAGACGACTACAAATAGTGTGATGCCTGTACAGTAGCTTTAAGAACACCAGTATAGATGGCATATCCACTGAACCTCACGACAGCCATCCGGAGCAAACTGCCCCTCTTGGGTACACAGTTGACAGGCCTGAGAGGTCTACTGGATGTTATACCAGAGCTAACACCGTTCTCCATCACAGTGGATGGATGGTCCCGAACCACCTTCTCCGTCAACACACGACCACTGACCAACCGCCCCATCACCATCAAGAATGCGAAGCAAGCTCATACCTGGATGGCTGCTCCAAGCCTCTCATACTGGAATCAGCAGCTTAACTTTGCCGTTTGGTGTGCCACGGCAGAATGTGGAGTAAGTTCCACCCTGCTTCACTCCTATTCTGGTATTCCTGAAGCTGTGCTCATCGCCAGCTGTTTCAGATTCCATGTGTACTTCACAGTGCGACGAGTCCTCCATGAGCTGGGTGCAAGCCTCCCTGATACAAACGACTTCGACCCACAGCTCAACAGTCATAGCGTCTCAGCGGCCAGCAGACTACAGAGAGAGAGAGAGAGAGTTCAGTGCTCACCCAGACTATTGGTGGCATGGTGGTGTCAACAGTGGCCTAGGGGTTATGTACGGTGACCTGACACGTGACTACTTAGGATTTCCCTATCGAACACCCCGACGAGTAGGCCGCCGGAAGACAGCGACATTCTCGTTCGATTCAGACTCCGGCCCTGGAGCGCTGGTGCAAAATATGCACATCACTGGCTTGCGGCAGGACTATCCAGAATTGTGGAAGTACTTTGTCCCACACACCACCTCAGGCCTCACACCAGCAGGGATCGTTCGGATCAACCAGTCCCTGGAAGCACTGTGCTACTGCCTCCTTACAGCACAGACCAAGCTGTCTCATTCCATAGATGGTGTCAGCGGAGCAGAGGTCCAGGCCATGTTCATCAGTCTCGTTGAAGATATGATCATCGTGGCAGATCCCAGTAGTCTTATTGCAGCAGGGATTGCAGAAGGCCCGCCACAAACTTGACTTTGCTATTTCACCACACCTATGGTTGATTCCGAGCAACATGATCATGAACATCGAGGACCTCCAAGTCAGGGGCTATAACAACATGATAGTCGAGAGGAGTTCCCCCAGTGTCCACTTCGGCTTCAACACTGATATCAACACACCTACTAGCAGTAGCACTATTTGCTAGCAGCGGAGTAGGCTGATCCTTGGCGTAGTACGGGCCAGACAGTTGTTCTGACCATGACACTGCAGCCAGTCGACACGATGCTTCCCATGGCAGCTCCGACCCCGACACTGCAGCCAGTCGTCACGACACCACTTCCCGTGGTAGCTCTATGAGTGGTGTCAGGCCTAGCTATCATGTCCCTCGGGATCAGCCTACTCCGCCGCTAGCAAATCAGCTATAAGATTATCCTGACTCTCTACAGTAGCTGTGGGGACCACGGTGAGACACTGAACCGGCTTGGCCTGTACTACAGCCCCTATACACGCTGCCAACATGCACATCCAAGGGCTGGATGGTTCCACAGTGCATCCTTTTTCCATCTTGTAGTATCACAGAGCCTTGTTCAGCTCTGAGTCAGGTGAGGCCATGGAGGTCTGCAACTGCTGGAACCCATCTGACAGATACTCCCGATCCTTGTAGAAACCTTTAGCTCACATGAGCTGCTCGACGATACTCCCGCCCATGATAAGGTATTCGAGGAAGCAGATCTCTCCCTTACCAAATCCTAGATAAAGCTTCACATCTGTCAGCTCCTCTGTCGGCTCAGCACCGAAGAGCTGAGCGAGCTCATCTGGTGTCTTCTTCTTATAGTCCTTCAACTCCCTCTGGAAGACCTCATAGTACTTCTCGCATAGCATGAGCCCGGACATGTTTACGATGTCTCAATAGAGAGATGAATATTCCAGAGTACCAACCCAGACACATAGCAGTTGCAGACTGGGAAGATCTTATTAGCTCATTCGACAGGGAATGCAGACGTTTAACTGCGTAAACAATGACGTCAATGGTACAGATCGTGAAGCAACTGCCCGAGAGCCAGGCTAGTCTTCAGAAGGTGGAGAACCTGCTGTGGACCAGGACCCAGAAGGTACTGACACAGTGGTGAGTGGTGTGGCCGAGCACTGTCTCGGAATAACTCACCCCATCCCAAAGATCGCCATCAGTGGTGCCTCCTACATTGCCGCTGCCAAGATCATTGGTGTTACACTAATGGAGGCCGCGGTTCTAGGGCTAGCAACGAGTGCAATGGCTGAGATCATCGTCGCCTGTGTTTAGCCACTCTGAATAGTGAGAGATGGATCACGAGACCCCTGCATCATATGAGGCATGGCGTGCCGGAGGGCGGTGTGTAGCCCATAGTCGAGCACGTGGACTGAGGATTGCCAATGTTCGGGAATGGTGGACTGCCCACAAGGCATACCCCTGCAGAGAGGGCCAATACCCTGAGCTCTGCTACCTATTCCATTGACCGACTGCGTGGTCCTCCTTTTCACTCGGGGTATGACTAGCAGGTTTAAGCCGTCTGTATATAGCACTATGACTCTGTCACTCACAGACCTAGAAAGCAAAGAGCTAGGCGATCTTGCTCACTTGGGCGAGGCATGCCTCGGTTCAGAGGACAATGTTGCCCCTAACTCCTTCCTAGACTTCGAAGAGAAGGGAGACCCGCGGGAGATCCGCGGTACCATCCCAGCCTGAGATCTCATTGGGAACACTGATACGGTAGGACAATCGGCTATTAACAAGGCCAAGACTGTATACAAGGGGATGGGTATCAAGGACAGGGCGACGATGCTCGGTATGCTCGGAGTCGATGAGGCTGGACCCATCAAGGTTATGGCTGAGTCCTATGCACAAGACCTAGTTAAGGATCTCCTGAAACCAACAGGATGGAGAGAATCTCAAGGTAGGCACCATCAGGCTGAGCCATATCACTGTTGATGGCGCATCGGGTGCTAGCGCCAGCCTCCAGCTACCAGAGGTGAAGAAGTCAGGGTTCTTTGGTTTGCCGTTTAAGACCACAGGATAATCATGGCTTCCCGTGCATGTATCATACAGATACTGGCTGTACTAGACCCTGTGGGTGCTGACACAGGCCCTGTACGCTATCTTCTCAGCTGCTACTGGGATTTCATTCTTGATGCCTCCATCGCATCCTTCGTAGCCGCCCGAGCTGCAGGATCCCCCGCTCTGCAGGTGAAAGAGCTGATGCAGGAAGTACTGCCGTTTAGTCTCCCAGATATAGACGAGGCTACCGCCGCCGAAGTGCTAACCATCCTCCGCACGCATGTCTGTACCATTCGACGGGTGGTGCTGATCATTGCCCCGTCATAACATTGGAAAAACATCTTGCTGCGGGCTCTCCTGGCCGAACATCTACACTCTCAATACATCCTTCTGGTGTCTGACTCTGCCGCTGAGGTGGTTGACAGTAATGATCAATGGTACAATGGCCCAATCACCAAGACGCAGAACATGCAAGCACTGATGGAGAAGCTGCTGGCAGCCCGACTGACAGAACCACACTTCAAGCCATCTCTGGAAAAGGTGCAGACTTCACCTACAAGCTGAATCCCGCCAGGAAGCTAGCCTGCTCTATGCGTCATCACTGACAGACTGTCGGCCGCAACCTTTTTCATTCATCTGAAGGCTGAGTAACTTCGTCCGAGGTCCCCGCTACTTCGTCAGATGCATGTGGACATCCGTCAGAAGCTTGAGGAACTTCATCAGAAGCTTGAGGAACATCGTCAGTTTCATCAGAAGCCTGTTGCTGAAACTCTATCCACTGAAGGTCAGATGGTACGACTCTCTTCTTCTGGAACTTCTCATGCTAGATCCACTTTGTCCATGCACGACGAGCATCTGACTTGCGAGTGGATTTGATGAGGTAGTCCTAGTAGTTATCTGGGAATTTCTGAAATGCTGGCAGATTGCTGGCCGATCTCCTGCACCCTCTTTCGTTGAACAGTGAGCCCCTCCTGAGTACCTTCTGCATGACCAGTGTCATGGCTCTCCACTACAGTGGCACTGCCCTCCTCCCTGAAGTATTTATTTGCTTCAGACTGGAGGCTATCCAGCATATCTCGCTCTTTCTGGCTATATGGCAGCCTACTTCCCGACCGTTAGTAGATCTTTGGGATCGACCCTCGCCCTTTGGAGAGCTAGAATAACAGGACTGTTAGTTTGGGCCACAGGTAGGTTGAGTGCCCTGCCCTGGGTGCTGTCAAATTTTCGGTAGAGTGTCCGAGTCAGGAGTTCTTTTGTACTACGAGCTGGTGCTCCTTCCTCTATGGTGGCCGATATCTCTGCATCAGATGGAGGCGTCATCTTGCCTCGCTCGTGGATAATGTTGATGTCACGAAGCAGTCCTCGGACCCTGTCACAGTGGGACAGTGTACGCCGTGGCTGTCGTGCTGACTGTCACGCTGACTTATCCTGCTGCCTATAGACAATCTGCTGGAGGACTGTACCAAACATGGCAGCCGTTTAAAACCTCTATATACCCAGACCTTAAACATGGTTCAGTATGTGAAACATCCAGATGGGGCTATTGAACCCACGACATCGCACGGCACTGATCCTCGAAAGGACTGCCTGACGGTCATTCTACCCAGTATACACGATGAGAACCCGTTGTCCACTGCTGGGAAGTACATCGACTTTGCAATCTCGGCACAGATCCACGAGATCAAGAGCATGACACTCGAGTTCAAACGTCAGAGCACAACAGAACAGACGGTAGAGCTCCCGCAGGTTCTGAACAGGTGGGAGATCGTGCAGAGCAATGGCTCCGTGAACACCACCTATGTGAACGATGAGTACCGAGTCCTAGGTCCGCTGGCTCATGGACCAACCTTCTATGCAAAGGGAAAGGGGTACTACACTGTGGGGTGCACTGAGGGGTTCACGGAATTCGAACTACGGGCAGCTGTCGAGAAGCCTGTGACAGTTCCACTCTTAACCCTCCTCGAGAACACACATGTGAATCCGGCTGCCATGCAGGATAGGCTGTTCCTCCGGGTGTACACTGAGCAGCTCGCAGATGCGATGATGAATGCTCCAAGTCTTCATGTCTGGCATGACGAGAATGACCAGGAGCTGAAGCAAACGGGTTCCAAATAGCGGATCATGCATGTGGAGCGAGAACACCAGCAGGTCCAAGCCACAGCTAGCCAACGGGTAAAGCTGACATTGCATCGTGGTGCATCGGACTGTGTCGCTGTTGCGGTCCTGGTTCAGAAGGGAGGAGGCATCCAGCAGGTGGATAAGCTAGACGACTTCAGGCTTGTGGTTGCTGGGACCAATGTTCTTGGTGAGGTACGCGAGCTGGCTGACTGCCAACTCTACAGACAGAAAACTAAGTCATATGCACTTCTGCGACTATCCAGTGGAAGCGATGACGTCGAGTCAGCACTCGAGGGCCGTCACCACCTCGGGGACAGGAACATCCCACCTAATCAGGGCAACCGGCTCAGCTTCAACATCGGAAACCTCATAGCTGGGACTCGCTCATTAGGTGTGACGTACTTTACTTTGGCTATGCTAAGGTATGTGTGTCGAACACATCAGGTATTCAGCTTGAGCGTGTGTAGAGCATGACTCCTGTCGTCACAGCTGCAGCTGCCACCACTACTATAAGCTCTGCTGTCTTCTGACCTGGCTCAGATATTTTTACAGCCTCGTAGTACTCATCGAGACTCTCATCTGCCTCTTTGAGGCTCTGGTTGGCCTGAGCTCGGAGATGTTGTCGGCGTGCCTCCCTCTGGCGCATATGCTCGAGTGCTTTGCTGTATTCAAACTTCGCCTTTGACAGCTTCTCCATTGCCTTGTTATGATGCTCACGCTCGACCTCTGCCGCTTTCTTGTCAGCGAAGCTAAGTCCCCAGTTCGCTAAGGCAATCACGCCCGCATTCAAGATTGCGGATACCATGCTCTAGTCTACAGTTTAAAGCTACTATATAGCTGTCCCCCAGTGACGGATCCCCAGAGTGATGTATGAACCAGAGGCTTATGAAGATCCAGTCGAGGATATAGATGACGAGGACTATGAGGAGGACTATGATGAGGATGATTATGATGCAGATTACGAGGTCGGTGGTGAGTATGATAATGTAGCCTGTATCCCGCAAGCTAGTACACAGAGTGAAAGGAATCTATCGCCCTTACGTAAAAGGTTCTATCAGTCTGCTGGCAGCAGGTGGGGCTCTGATCGCTCTGTTCACAATGAAGGCTGGCGAGACGGTCTGCAAGATCGTCAACAATGCTCTCCATGGTGTGGAGAAGATTTTTGAAGCCATACCAGCCATCGCCTCAGGAGTAGGTACGTTCTTCGGCGTCACAGGCCCTGGGCTACCATTCGTTGCCATAGCACTCGCAGCCATCTGGGCTACCGAACATTTAAGCCATACTATATAAGGATCGCGTCTCTGTACGACCTGGTCAAGTCACTTAACTTCTGTGGGTTAATCGATAAACTACCGTTCAGTGAGGATCCAGCAGAGACTAGACGCCGGTGTATGGAGGTGTTTGAGGAGGTCTTCAGTGATAGTCGAATGAATGATGGCCGTCTGTTCATCTGTTTAGAGTTCGCCCAGGCCGTGCATGACAGGACGGGAGTGGACGTCAGTGATAAGATCACCCAGGCCATGCATGACAGGATGTGAGTGGACGTCAGTGATGAAATCCGGGAGCTTATCAACCGTCTTTCTTGAGGAACACTACTATCAGCCTGGTGGATATTACCATGAGCCACCTCAATTACTCGTGGCTGCCCGTCGCAAGGGCCACACATTGACGTTGGAGACAGTTAGCCAGTGGCTCAGCCGCCAGACGATGTAGCAGATATACAGACCTCGTCCAGGGCACATCAGGCATGCCCATTTCGCTGAAACTGTCCCGAACAGAGTTCACCAGGCAGATGTTCTATTCCTTCCACATGACTCGGTTGGTCGTAAGACCTACAAGTATGCCCTCACCATCGTCGATGTCGCCAGCAGGTACAGGGCTGCAGCACCGCTCTCAGACAAGTCAGCTGGCCAGGTGGCCAAGGCATTCCAGGGTGTCTACGAGGCTTCGGAATATCCCCTCCAGTGGCCGGAATTGTTGCAGCTGGATGAGGGTAAGGAGTTCAGAGGGGAGACTGCAGCCCTCATGCGGAAACACGGTGTGGCAGTTAGGCGAGGCGAGGTAGGGCATCACCGTGCCCAGGCTATCATTGAATGGTGGAATCGGACACTTGCAGAGAGACTGTTCCCACACCAATATGCCCAGGAAATGGCTGTGCCGAGTGAACGTTCTAGAGTATGGGTGAGAGGGCTGCCTGCTGTGGTGGAGGGATCCAATGCCAAGGTTACTAGGCTAATCGAGAAGAAACAGGTAGAGGCTATCAGACATTCTGCTGTTGCCAGTCACAGCTCTAGAGGAGCGGACAAGGGAGAGGAGTGCCTACCACCTGATGCTCTGGTTCGGTACCTGTATGAGCCTGATGAGCTGGAAGAGTGTCGACGGCGTGCAACAGATCCTAACTTGTCGATAGATGTTCACAGGCTTGACAGGTATGTGGAGGTGGAAGGACGGCCTATAATGTACTACCTGGCACGCAAGCACGGAGTGCCTAGGCGACCATTTGTTGTAGAAGAGCTTCAGCTAGTCCCTACAGACACAGCTACCACTACCTAGGGTGCTAACATGATACTCTATGGGCTCGGTATGGACACCATCTGGCAGCACATGGCACGTATCATAGTAAGCGGAGAGTCCAAATTTTTCCTGCTCATATGTCACCATACCCTGGTTGCGCATGCGTAGGCCTCAGTTTTTAGCTCTGTCCACCCCGCCATGTAGGGCGCTGTAGAACCTCTGTCAAGAGACCCCATTCTGCCGCTTTGACATTCCCTTAGCTGAGCACTTACTTGCAGCTGTGCTCTCCACGTAGTAGCATTTGGAGCCGAGAGCGATACCACGAGAGCCTTCGAACACGAGCTTGAACAGTCCTGGAGTCCATCCAGACCATTTGTCCCAAGCTAGCCAGACCCGCTTATGAGCCTGGTACTCTGCTCGCATCTCAGGGCGAATGATGTCGTCGAGGTTGGAGCCTGCTATAGCGATATATGCAGAGTCAGTGTCTATCTGCAGGTACTCAAAGCTGTGACGAGCTACGTAGCGATCGAGGAAGTCATAGTAGAACCCCAGCATTCGCAGCTTCGTGAGCTCATAAATGGCTATCCCCACCTGGAAGGGCCTTCGAATAGTGATTCTCGGCTTGCAACGCTGGAGCTCATATGACTCAGTGATCTCCTCGAGATCTTTGAACCACGCACTACGCAGGGCCTTTTATACCACGCGTTCATCCTTCGTGAAGCTGGTGTTGCTATGACGTTCTAGGGCCTCGATGAGTTTGAAGAGATCTGCCAAGAGCGGTTTACTCTTATCTACATCTCCCGAGCGGCGGGTCTCCATAACATTCGACATGAACCACTCAAATGGGCGCTTGCCTCATAGTCTATGGTGCGGTATACAGCAGTGATCTCCAGGCCATAGGTTATATACCACTTGAGTGTCGGTGCGTACAGCAGCCACCTCTTGCCAGAGAGGGCGCCGACCAGCTTCTGGGTGGTGGGTCACTTCCGCTCTGTACACTCTAGATATGCCTGCCTCTCAGAATAGAGGCCTCTACCGGGATCTCATGGTTATAGAAGAGCGGGGGCATTTCCTTGAACTTTGCCCACAGTGCCTTAGGGACCTCTATATCCACCTCAGAAAATCCAAACCAGCGGTCTGCTAGGAGCTCCTCCTTAAAGCTGGCTACACGACTGGCACTGAACCAATGGCGCACTGTCGCCTTACCACTGGGCATCTCTTTGGCCATCGTTGACAGGTACAGAGCATTTGCATCGTAGCCGAGTAGACGTTGGCAGACACACTCATTCTGGCGGATTCGAGTCACGCCGGCCTCGCGGTATCTGATGAACACGATGCTAGGAACTCCAACAACAGCACCCTTCAGCATCTCGTAGGCTTCCTTGCCCGGTGAATAGAGGCTAAACTCCAGCATATGCTGAGCGGTTCCACGTAGGAGGTACTGCAGTTACACACCTGGGAGAGACACCGCATCTTTGAGGATGTCTATTTCTCGTTCTGTGTATAACTCCCGCATCCGCTCTAGGGCTTTGATAAATGGACTGACGTCCAGGTTGTTGTAGTATCGCAGCCAGTCGGCGACTGTCCGCATCCATGCCTGGTGTCTGGTTACACTGTTCCCACTCTGATCGCGTCAAGAGGTAGCTACCCTTGAGCTTAGATGTCCATGCTGAGTAGTCAGGAAGCCCTGGATAGTTGAGCTTCTCATGTGTTTCAAACCATTCATACGGGAACCAGCTCTTCTGCTGTGTACACATGTAAGCTTTGACCCATACCTCGTACGAGACTCCTGGGCCGAGGTAGTTCAGCACATCGAGAAACCGTAGCTCAGGTGTTATTAGGAACATGGTCTGACTAGCCTTCTTGGTGACTTTCACTGTACCTATACTGTCAGTCAGCTCATCGACAAAGTACTTCTTGAAGAGGTTCAGGTCATACGGCCCAGAGTTGAACCCCAGCCCAGGCACTTGGTCACACCACTCATTGATCAGTCACTTCTGTCCCTGTGGGAGCTTGTCCAGGTCTGTCTGGATGTACTGTGCCCTAACCCTTGTCCGGATTAGATACGTTCTTTCGGGTCAGGATTGCAGAGGTGAGTGGGCTCACTCGTGGTGCCATCTAAGGAGCAGCCAACTGACACAGAGATAGGTATGTGAGTACTCTCGATCGTGAGAGTCTCCATAGGATGAGTCTTGATACCATCTAGGACAGCTTCGAAGTCGTAAACTATGAAGGGTGGGTATGGGACAGTCTGAACTCGTTTAGGGACGCTTGGACAGCATTTTATACAGCACTCCCACTGTACCACAAGTGTGCATCCAGATGCTCTCAGCTAGTCCTCTCTCAGGACTGTCTTGCGGTATCTTTGTTCAGCATCCTCACCTCGCTGGTGTTGTGGACACCCGTGCCAGACACAGCCATGGAACTGGTAAACGGTGTTGGTGGTCGGATCATAACCATCTACGGGAGCACCCTCGATCCAACGCTCGCCACCGTGCCCACACTCTACATGGTGTATGTGTATGCCTCTTTTTGTCGACTCATACACGATCCAATGAGTAGCCGCTGAACTGGATGGTTGGGGTGAATAGAAGGCTTTGTCATACGCAGACTATGGTGCCTCAACCTTCTCGCCAGGACACACGATTGTTGTTTTGCTGCCTGTACAGCGATCAGCATGGCATTGAAGACTGCATGCCTGTGTAAACCTCTGCTGACAGTGACTGCAGACTAGTGTATGTGCCAGCTTGGAGTTGTTCTTGATGTAGAAGGCGTGGTGGTCCCACACTCAGATGGTCATGGTGTCACGGTAGTGAGCCGCTTGCCTGATCAAGTTCCAGGTGCCCTCTTGGGTTGGTTCATACACGCGAATCCCGATCTTGGCGAAGAACTCTACCTTGTCCAGCTGATCCCGCAAGGTCTTGTGGACATCATGTACTGTCACTGTCTTGCCGTAGAACCGTGTGGAAAGCTCTCGTGCAGGAGCTGTACGTCTATCAGCTCTCGCTCCTTGGTGGACTGCTAGACATATCCAGAGACACATGTTGTCCCTGTAGGTGTCGAGGGCAGTCATACTCTTCTTCTGTCGTAGCCAGTCTTGGAGGGGGTCTGTTCCACGCAGAGGTTGGCGGTCGATGACAGCCCTGACCTCAACGTTGATGGATCGAACGAAAGCTCACTTGGTGTTGGGTCGATCGATATTGTCTGTGTCGAGGCGGGCTTGCTCCCTTGCTGCCCCCCCCCCCCAACTCCCCACCCCCAGTCCTGAGCTGCTCTTATCGTGTTCAGCCCCAGGCTCCCTGGAGCATTCTTCTGGAAGAGCATCACCCTACCGTCTTCGATGTGACGGATGCGATAGGTATGGGTGTAGTGAAGGTAGAAAGCATGCTGGATATTCTGCTGGATCTTTTGCATGATCTGGCCTGTGAGGTCTCCTTCTAGACCTCTGAAGAATGCCCAGCATACTGACCGGCGTCCTCTATCCTCTGTCTCCCTTTCGCCGAGACGCTGATCGTGAATGTGTTCGCCTTCTCGCCTCATGCTCCGGGCTAAGGGTTCAGACCTCGGCCCGCTCATCAATCAGTTAGTGATCCTGCATAGCGGAGGTAAGCACTCAAGTGGATGGTCCGCCATCCGCCTCACTACAGTCTTGGCTCACAAGCTAGCAGTCACATCCTCGTCCAACTGACGAAGCTCACGGATCCGCTGCGCTTTCTTGTGGGGATTCAAAGGATCATCTTTGGTAAGCACTGGAAACCTTCCCATCTTCATTGCTCGGGAGAGTCACTTCTGCGACTCCTTAGCACAGGCCTGTCCGATCATCTGGAGCAGGTCGGCTTTCTTGGCCTTGGAGGCTACTCTAAGGCCGAATTGCTTTGCAACATCGCGAAGCTGTGCAACAGTAGTCATGGTGTATGCCACTCTGGATGCCTGTCTCTAAAGGGGCTTTCAGACCCTATTATGTGTGGTGCTCACAAGGCGATCAGTACCTGGAACCTGTGGGGGGAGGGGGGGGGGCACGTCATGTCGATGTGATAGTGGATGCTTGTTTCTAAATGGGCGTCAGATGTGTTTTATGTGTGGTTGATCACAAGGCAATCAGGCCCATTGTGTGCAATATTGTTTGTAGATGAGCGTTTACACGTAGTTGAGTGTTTTGAGTGTTTACACGTAATGTATGGTTGTGCGTTCACACGTGGTATACCATTATCAATGCAGTGTCTAATTGGGTGTTAACGCATGGCAGGTGGGATAAATAAACTACTACATTTGACTTTGGTCCAGTCGAGGGTCTGTGGTCTGCAATCATGGGTTTTATGTGACGGTGCGAGCTGGTCTTGACGTGATGTCACTTCTCGGGTAACGGGTAAAGAGTAATTGTAGACATGTTTACCGTTTGCTAATAACACATAGTGAGATTTGAACCTGTGATTTTAAAGTTTGCTAATAACACATAACGAAATTTGAACCTGTTGTATGATATGACGCATTAACTATCTCGACCATGTGTGCATTGGTAAATTATAGCTGATAAGTTATGTGTTCTCACGTTGTTGTGTTGCTGCGGCGCTTTCACTCACTCTAGATCTCTAGATAAGGCTGTTTCACAACTCACGCTCAGAGATAAGATTACTAAGAGGCGAAATTTTAGTGGTTTTGCGGTGGATCAATCAATAGAGTTGTTGAATTGCATAGGGTTCCCAGGCTGTAGACTGGGGTTCAAATCCGCTCAAAAGACCTCGCTAGAACTTGCCTGAAATTTCGAAACTAGGTAAGACACTAGGGCTGGGGTAATATGACCAGGTTAGATAAAGACCCACCGTGACACTCCCCAGTGCGGGGTCAAAGCACCACAGACACACACACACACACACACCAGCCGGCTGGAATAGCATCAGGGTGGAGTAGGAGATAGGTGGGGTAGGATTGGTAGGATAGGTACATAGATAGGATAGGTAGGATAGGTACCAACGTGTCCCACAGATAGAAAAACCTCCTCAGGATACCGGTCAGAATAGAGAGAGAGAGAGAGAGAGAGAGGCCGGCATCCTGAGGAGGTTCTCCGGGACATGTGGGGTCTGCACGGGAGTTTTATATTCGCCACGGCCTTCCATGTCCGGGAGAACACTATCTAGAGACATACACCAACCACGATCTCATGTCTCAAATTCCTATGCCCCAGGGATTGAGAGGGCGGTGGGGGCCATGGATCGCCGAATGGCTGCCAGGTGAGGGAGGTGGTATCATTTTATGTCTCAAATTCCTATGCCCCAGGGATTGAGAGGGCAGTGGGGACCATGGATCGCCGAACGGCTGCCAGTTGAGGGAGGTGGTATCATTTTAATACCGGCACTACTACTCGTGGCATGCCTCAAGCTCAGATGATGGTATACCGTGGTACCGTGGTATGTTTTCATGGTACCGATACCGTTATGTAAATATCAATACCGCCCAGCTCTACCTCAAAGTGCTCAAAATACTACTCGATATATCAATTAAACATTTTGCTGGTCAATATTTTTCAAGATATTTAAACTTTAGAAGACTGGTTTTGTAAATTTACCACTGAATCTATTTCGCCGGTTTGGCCATTAAAGGTGCAATGGTAAAGAAAATTCAAGTTTTTATTTGGCCAGTGTCTATCTGCAGGCCGAGAAAAGAGTATTTTTGAAAGTTTACCACCCGAATGACTGGCTCGGTTACCGAGCCAGTCATTCTAGTGGTAAATATTAAAAAATACTGTTCTCTAGGCCTTTTAAATAGCCATGTCTGAAGACCACTGCAAAGTTGTGTTTTGGTCAGTTTGACCATTAAAGGGTTAAGTTGACACAAGACAGGTTAAATTCTGTTCTGATTATCATTATTAACGGAGTAACACCGCTACTACAACTTTTAAAACAAAAACAAAAACATGTAAGTTAGTGCACTATTGAATACGATGTAAGAAATGTTCTGTTTAATATTTTGAATAAAATGGCTGAATCCAGTTTTAGCTATGCCCCGTCAATCTCTATCTAAGAGCCACTCACACTTTACTCTTGTGAGGTCAATCGATCCCCGTACTCTCAGAATCTCAATTATCAGATAACTATACCGGTAAGCTGTTGAATATTCTGAAACTAATTTGACTGGGTGCTGTTGCTTTTGCCTATGGCCCAGTCAAATTAGTTTCAAAATATTTAACATAATTTTTATTAAATAGTAGAAACTTACAATTTGTACAACTTGACGGACTATTCCAGGTTTATGACGAACTATTTCTTTCAATTATGATTGTGGATTGTGGCACTAGATTGTGACATCCACCTATATGTGAAATAGTTGATTATAGCGTCATATGATTGACCGATAAACTAGATTCCTCAATTGGATTGGCATGGAAATGGCTAGACTTGCGAGCACGCACCCTGGCTGTTAGTCCAGCCTTGTCTCCGAGCCGGATAGGGACGTGCTTGTGAGTTAAGGAAATGGGTTCCAATACAGTTGTGTTAAAAAAATATTCAACACCACGTTTTTCATTATTTTAGTGACAATCTGGGTTATTTATAAGCAGTACTGTGCTAAATGTAATACACCTTACTTAGTGACTTCTCGCATCCATACACTGCACTGGCGACGTTGCATGTTACCGGTACACAGGCAAAGCTAAGGCTGTGAAGGTTGTTCAAGCGGGAAACGTGTTGAACAAAATAGGAAACCCATCATGGAAGATGCCATGTACAAATCCACAGCTTTCAGTGCAGCTTGGGAGGCTGGGGAACCAATGCCAGAAGGGGCCGGAGCGTGGACCTGGTACTCGAGGGCGGGGGCAAATAGCTAGACGGAGTGGGGGTGGATTGGGGTGAGTGTTGTGGTGAAAAGGACGAAACCGACGCTCGCAGTTGTTGTGATAAATGTCAATTTGCTGGTCAAAAGAAGACTATTTTTTTAAAGTTTACCACAGGAATTACTAGCTCGGTAACGGGGTCAGTCATTTCAGTGGTACATTTTCAAAATAGTTTTTTTGGCCTGAAAATTATAGAGCTAGTCATTCCAGTGGCAACGTTTCAGAAATAGTCTTCTCTTGATCAGCAAATGGCCACTAACTAGGCTAAATAATTTAGATCTTGACCTCTACCCCTTTATGGTGGGCCTTGAGAAATATTCATTTCCCAGCCAACAGAAAACTACTTTTGTAAATTACAATGGCCTGCACATGAACATTTACTGAGCCAAAATTTTAATTTCATGGAAACAGTTTGACCATTAAAGGGTTAATTGGTATAAGTAGCATCTTTGACGCTTTGAGGTGCTGTATTTACTAAATCATAATCGTATCTGTTAGTGTATTTGTTCTGATGTAATCCGTCTGAAATTTCTCAAACAGAAACTGAGATATTAGCCCCACTAATGAAGTGTTATACGGATGCTTATACATCTCACTGTCCCATCTTTGCAAGTCATCAAGATGATTCCGTTTACAGTAAAGATGCATGAAATAATGGTCCTTCCAATAAATGTATGTTCCATTGTCCCACAGACGGGGACACATTTGCCAGTTCGGTTTTAGCATAAGATCAGAAGGACCAATTGTAACTTTCTCTGGTCTGTTATTTACAGAAAGCTTGTATTGGCCAATGACGGAATTATACGTCCATTGATCATCTCGGTAATCACCCCTGTATGACTCGTAAAACATTCTCAAGAACTCGGAATTCTTTGAGCTAAAAATAATCCCATTAGCTAAAACGTTTTGTACCGGTTGAGCCACTCTATAAGGACGGTTCCGCAGGGGATCTGGTGACCGTAAAACATAAACATCTGTGTCCAGGTAAATCCCTCCATACTTCATCAGGATTTCCATCCGAGCTATGTCAGCCTTGTGCTCAACATATCTCTTAATTGGTTGTCCAAATATAGAATCCGGTGACACGGTCTTTACCGCTTCAATAATAGGAACGACGCGTAGCATCCTTTCCCACCATGGGCCATCAGGTATAATGTTGTAGTGAAAGTATATTTTCTCAGGATTTTGCATGATATAGGCACTATAAATTCCTAGCAAGTGAAACAGCTGAAATTGGATATTCTTGCCAAACCAAATATAATGAATAATATTAGGTATAACAAACTGTTTGGGATCAACGATGTCAGTTAAGCCATTTAAAGATAAGCGAGCTGCTTGTCCAAATGTGGAATTAAGAGTTTGTATTGATGTAGCGTTGTGAAGGTTAAAGTCACAATTGTCGACCTCAACATAAAATAAATCAGAAATATCGCTGACGGTGTCCAAGGTTTCTGAGTCGATGCTTCTACTCTGTACCAGACACACTTGATTTTCCAAACATGTAGTATCTCCTGTCACTAGTACCGGTGAATTTAACGTTGCAACTAATGAGTGTTGTTTCCATATCTTAAGAAGGTATGAATATTTATATGTGTGCTTCAACATTATGAACTGTTTGCCATAGTGCTTCCCATCAAAGCTAACAGTTCCGTTATAACCGCGCAGAAATTCCACATCATTCACAACAATGCAAGTAAGATTAAGAAAGATCCCACCGCTACGCTCTAAAACAGACACCTTGAGGTCTTCAATAGAGTTTGCTAAATTATCTTTGTTCGTCAACATAACCATCTCAAACTGCTCCAACTGCAGGGTATCATGCCAATAGAAACCAGTCGGCTTCATGGATGAATGTACGATATAAAAATATATTTTCTTCGGTTTGTATATTCTATATGCACTTTTAATGCTCATATACTCGACAAAGGTCAAGTCTCTACGTGTAGTCTCGTTCCAGAATAGATGCACTATGCGTGGTACAGTAGTAAAATCCGACGCCGTCCCATGATAGTCGTAAATGACTTGCCTACCTCTATGGGCAAGCTGAGTATTGTCCCATAAAGAGCCATCCAATTGTCCACGGAGCCTATTGCATTCACGCTGGGATAATTCGGCCCAGCCTACATTCACAGGATTCACTACAAATGAGTATTTCTTAGATGCGTTTCGCGGATATGACATAAAGAGTGGACATAGAGCTGATTCAATGTCAGTCATAACATTTAGTCCAACATGCCATTGCAACAGAGGTTTCGACTCTGTATTTACCAAGTGTAAGAAACTGGACGATATGCTATTTGTTTTACTCAGTATGCGATCAACCTGCTCGGAATAGTTTAATGGTTTCAGAATAACGTTAGCAACGCTAAAAAATATACCACCCTGTTCTTTCAAAATGAGTAATTTCAATAACATTTCTTGATGTGTTTTGTTTGATGCACTCCAATACGAGGAAAATGCGTCATTGCTCACTTTCCTGACGATAACTTGTGGTGCAACCTGGCGGATAACTCTCCACCAATAGGACTCCTCCCATGGCCAGGTGATTGCATGAAATATGATGGTCTTTGGTTTGAGGAAGCGGACTACACTAAATATTGATATAAAATGAGGGAGTCCGATTCTAAAGTTTGACCTGTCTAGGATGTAGTGCACAGTGATTCTTTTTGATATTGTATAACTCGTATGATCTATATTGTGGCTAAAACTCCAAACGTGTTGCTGCTCTCCATAAATCGCATACAGAATGAACACCGATGATATTATGATCACAATGAGGAGACACTTATGAATACGACAGCCTGAAAGCAGCAATGTATGTTTCATCCGATAGAATGTACTTGTTATCTTTTGATTGTCTCGTACCTCCATTTCTGAAAGAATATCAAATAATAATAATAATAATAATATATATATATATATATATATATATATATATATATATATATATATATATATATATATATATATATATATATATATATATATATGTATATATATATATAAATATATATATATGTGTATATATATATATATATATATATATATATATATATATATATATATATATATATATATATATATATATATATATATATATATATATACCTGTGCAAAAGTTAAGCACCACCCTATTTTTACGCACATGCCAGGGTATATTCATGTGCTATGAAGAAAGCAATAGCATAAACATTTATGTACCCATCCATCTTAGTGCAAGAGGTAATAATGCAACTAGAGGAATGCTGATTATGATGGTGGGGAAACACTGTATGTTTTTGTTTGAACTTGAAAACGAGGCCTGAATATGGTTACGTTGACACAACTGACAACTATTGCCCTACAGTTGACACACGTGGCTAGATTGTCATTAATGGTGTCTGAAAACGAAGTTTAACATCTGTGCACGAGTTTGAGACTGTCATTATTAATACCGGGTATATCCACCGTGTGCCTGGATGACGGCCTGGACATGACGTCTCATGCTGGTCACCAACCGACTGATACGCCATTGTGGTATTCGTTGCCATTCAAGATGGAGTGCGTCTGTTAATTCCTGTAGGTTCTGCTCAGGAGGATCCCTCTTTTCACCATGTTTCCCAGAATGTCCCAGATATGCTCAATAGGGTTCATGTCAGGGCTCCTTGCTGGCCATGGTAGGGTTTCGATGGCATTCTGGCGGAGGTATTCATGCACAGCTCTAGCACGATGTGGTCGGGCGTTGTCATCCATGAATATAGGGTGGGTTCCAGGTGCATGATTTACAAAATGAGGGACCACAACTCTATCCAGTATGGAATCTTGATATCTTTGTCCATTTAGTGTTCCAGGTACAGTCAACAGATCCAGCTTACAATCAAATGAGATGCACCCCCATATCATAACGGAACCTCCACCAAATGGAACTTCTTCCATGATGTTACGTTGGTCGTACGCCGTGCGTCTGGACCTCCATACACGAGTTCGACCATCTGTGGCATGAAGCAGGAACCGACTTTCATCGGACCAGTGTACCCGTCTCCAGGATCTCATGTTCCAGTGTCTTCTTTCGTTGCACCACCTCAGACGCTCCTCTTTGTGGTGTGCAGTGAGGAGAGGACGTCTGACAGGTCTCCTAGCTTTCATGCCAGCAGCATACAGTCTCCTTTTGACGGTAGACATTGACACTCTATTGCGCGTTTCCCATTGCTGGCTGAGCACTCTGCTGTTGGTGAATGGAGATCTCCTAACAAGGCGTACTAGGGCTCGATCATCACGGGCAGTAGTCTTCTTCGGTCTTCCAGATCTAGGCCTGTCCTTCACCTCGTTAGTTTGCCCATGTTTTGCAATCAAACGACTGATTACAGTATGGTTAATGTTCAGCTGTCTGCCAATCTCTCTGCATGACATACCAGTGGTATGCATGCCTATGATTTGCCATTTCACACGATCACTTAACCTTCGTCTTGCCATAGCGGTTCACAATCAAGAGCTAATTCTCTCTGTACAAATAAACCACGGTCATGAACACAAAATTCCTAATCTTGTCGCCTAAATCTGTATGTAATGTTCTACACCTCAAACTGGACTTTTACATAACTGAACACGTGTGCTGTTTCCCGCCACGCACGGACATCAAGCGGCGTGAAGTCATGCATGCATGTGCATTTCGTACTTGGAATTATGTCAGCTAACGCGGGGACAAAAAGTATGGCAGCCTAGTTGTACCATCATGTTTCTACGTTCTATTGTTTTTGCTGGTGCTTAACTTTTGCACAGGTGTATATATATACAAAAACAATAGAACGTAGAAACATGATGGTACAACTAGGCTGCCATACTTTTTGTCCCCGCGTTAGCTGACATAATTCCAAGTACGAAATGCACATGCATGCATGACTTCACGCCGCTTGATGTCTGTGCGTGGCGGGAAACAGCACACGTGTTCAGTTATGTAAAAGTCCAGTTTGAGGTGTAGAACATTACATACAGATTTAGGCGACAAGATTAGGAATTTTGTGTTCATGACCGTGGTTTATTTGTACAGAGAGAATTAGCTCTTGATTGTGAACCGCTATGGCAAGACGAAGGTTAAGTGATCGTGTGAAATGGCAAATCATAGGCATGCATACCACTGGTATGTCATGCAGAGAGATTGGCAGACAGCTGAACATTAACCATACTGTAATCAGTCGTTTGATCTAGAAGACCGAAGAAGACTACTGCCCGTGATGATCGAGCCCTAGTACGCCTTGTTAGGAGATCTCCATTCACCAACAGCAGAGTGCACAGCCAGCAATGGGAAACGCGCAATAGAGTGTCAATGTCTACCGTCAAAAGGAGACTGTATGCTGCTGGCATGAAAGCTAGGAGACCTGTCAGACGTCCTCTCCTCACTGCACACCACAAAGAGGAGCGTCTGAGGTGGTGCAACGAAAGAAGACACTGGAACATGAGATCCTGGAGACGGGTACACTGGTCCGATGAAAGTCGGTTCCTGCTTCATGCCACAGATGGTCGAACTCGTGTATGGAGGTCCAGACGCACGGCGTACGACCAACGTAACATCATGGAAGAAGTTCCATTTGGTGGAGGTTCCGTTATGATATGGGGGTGCATCTCATTTGATTGTAAGCTGGATCTGTTGACTGTACCTGGAACACTAAATGGACAAAGATATCAAGATTCCATACTGGATAGAGTTGTGGTCCCTCATTTTGTAAATCATGCACCTGGAACCCACCCTATATTCATGGATGACAACGCCCGACCACATCGTGCTAGAGCTGTGCATGAATACCTCCGCCAGAATGCCATCGAAACCCTACCATGGCCAGCAAGGAGCCCTGACATGAACCCTATTGAGCATATCTGGGACATTCTGGGAAACATGGTGAGAAGGAGGGATCCTCCTGTGCAGAACCTACAGGAATTAACAGACGCACTCCATCTTGAATGGCAACGAATACCACAATGGCGTATCAGTCGGTTGGTAACCAGCATGAGACGTCGTGTCCAGGCCGTCATCCAGGCACAAGGTGGATATACCCGGTATTAATAATGACAGTCTCAAACTCGTGCACAGATGTTAAACTTCGTTTTCAGACACCATTAATGACAATCTAGCCACGTGTGTCAACTGTAGGGCAATAGTTGTCAGTTGTGTCAACGTAACCATATTCAGGCCTCGTTTTCAAGTTCAAACAAAAACATACAGTGTTTCCCCACCATCATAATCAGCATTCCTCTAGTTGCATTATTACCTCTTGCACTAAGATGGATGGGTACATAAATGTTTATGCTATTGCTTTCTTCATAGCACATGAATATACCCTCGCATATGCGTAAAAATAGGGTGGTGCTTAACTTTTGCACAGGTGTATATATATATATATATATATATATATATATATATATATATATATATATATATATATATATATATATATATATATATATATATATAAAATGTGTATATATATATATATATATATATATATATATATATATATATATATATATACACATTTATATATATATATATATATATATATATATATATATATATATATATATATATATATATATATATATAGATATATATATATATATATATATATATATATATATATGTATATATATATATATATATATATATATATATATATATATATATATATATATATATATATATATATATAGACATATATATACACACACGCATATATATTTGAATGCACTCTAGTTAGGCTGCATTTGCACTTGCATTTGCATTCAAATCATTTACAAATAGCTGCATTTGCATTTAAATTCAATACCCTGCACTTGGACCCTTGGACCCAAGCCTGGCCATCAGGTGGATTATTCACAAATTACGCTCGTGGGATTAATGGGGGTTCATTTCCACACAAAAATCTTCATTTTATGCCATATGGATGACCTTGGCGCTAATTGGTGCCCGTGGTGATTGATGGCAAAGTCCATGGGCTTCGGTTGGACTCTAAGGGCAATGTCCTAGGTTTGGCGATGGTCAGATAAAAACTGTAGGCGTGGGCGCATTTCAACCCTTTTCGCAAAAGGTTTAACCTTGACCGTAAACGGGTGACCTCGACCTTAACAGGTGTCATGGGGTATCTTCTAATATATCCACTAAGTTCTCATGCCAAAGAGCGTGTTTTCAGACCAAAAATACTTGTAAATTTCACCCATAAGGGATAGTCTTGACATTGGACGTTTAACGCCATTTTAAACAAACGTATTTCAGACCACAAAGTTAAAATCAAACATACATATTGAACATTCTCAGGACTGTCTGGCGTCAGTCGGTCGGTCGTTCTTCACAATATCGGTTTACAATGAAAAGATAAACGATTATGACTGCTCGTATAGATTCCTAACTGATGTTAAATGGATCGGTCGTTACTGGAGGTAAATTGGTTGTGTAGCTGCGACTGCGCTTGCCTCTAGTGGTGAACGAAGATGATAGTCGACTCGCCTTCTTCGAGCGGTAATACTGAAGAATATTTATATTGACTATCTGGGCCTGCCAACTGTATTCCACTATCCAGGTACGGGAATTGGTGGTTTCCTTTGACGACAACTAACACAAATAATCAACGGTTAACTTTCATTACGGTGCTATAGATATGGATTTCAAGTCAAAATCGCCAATAGATAATATAGTTGAACCAGTGTACACCCCTTGTACACCTTTGGACAAGTTTGTCGCCAATTTACGCAAACTGACCTGCGCTTGGGAAACTATGGGGATTGCATCAACGCTATTTATGTCTAGGTCCAACCACATTGTCCCTGCTTTTACCAATAACAGAACATTATACACAATGCACAGAGAATTGCTAAGTTATACTATTCAAACATTCAGACCAATATTCAGTTCAAACGTACGTCACGATATACCAAACCTGTACTCGCGGATGAACGGTGGTAAAATCATAATCATATTGCTATTGCGGCTGCTTATATACATTATCCCTGGCGTAATCTCGCGATGGCGGGACTTGCTCGCATTAAACAAAACTACTCAGTTACGCAAACCTATCTGATTGGTTCAATCCTAGCCTCCTGATTGGTCAATTTGTCATTTTAGTCAATCCACTTCTATTCTAGAATGTTTTACGTCTGTTCTGTGCATGTGTGTCAATGCGCAAAAAGAGATCCGTCTTGCCAAGTGTAGTTGAACATTGTACACACCTTGTACGGGTTTGGGCAAGTCTGTCGCCGATTTACGCAAACGGATACGCGCTTGGGAAACTATGGGGATTGCGTCAACGCTATTTATGTCTAGGTCCAACCACAATTTATTCCAGAGGGTGTTCGTTTCTAATTCTAAAACTTGTGCATTACATCGAGTTTCTTGCGAAACTCAGCTATCTGTTTACGTCGTTATATACATGACTACTAGCTTCTGTTTTACGAAGTGTATGGATTTCTACAGTCCATTCTACACACTGTCCTGCGTTATTTATGAAATCTGCTACAACTGGTTTTCGTTAATTATAAAACGTACGATAACTACATCCTGAACTTGATACATGACGTCTATAGACATTACTCATAGCAGTTGCTCTGCACTATTGCACTACATCGCTACAGCTTATTTTACGCAGGCTCTTATTGCTCATATTATTATACTGCTAAATACGCCTACTTGATTATGACACATTTCCGCAGTATTCGCTCCGTGAAAATACACAAATATAGCCTACATACCTACATAATTACTAATAATCGTTTTCATATACATGGACGGATTAATGTTGTTCCATTAAAGATGCAACTACATCTTATATGACAAGGGGTTGGTCAACTCGAGATTCTGTAGGCCATAAATGAACGCCTCAGAATCAGGTGATCAGTCCAACACATCCAAATTCACAATATGGTGAAGATCATATAAAAACACTAAATTAGTTAACATATTTTCAAAACAAAAAACAGAAACATATTAGTTAGTACACTTTTGAAGACGAAATCAAAACTTTTCTGTTGAATATTTTGAACATAATTGGATTGGAAGACATTGCTGCCTGCTGCAGCCATGCCTTCCAATCCAATTATGTTAAACATCTTCAGCACCACGTTGTATTTTGTTTCTATAACATTTAAAGTTATTTCTGAGCTGTACTGTCGTTAGAGTTCAAATATATATACGCCAAACATAAAATAAATCGTGGAAACCTGTCTCTGTTTCGAGAAACCATTAAGTAAATCCATATTATGAAGAGAAAGAATATGTCGCAGCGGATACTAGATGGCCAAATCTTGAGTTTGCTTGGATTAAGAGTATAGGATGAGATGCGGTGGAAAATATTATCTAAAATAAGAAAGAAAGGAAACACGTGCGACGCCCTATAGTTTCGACTTAGGTAAATCTGTCAGAAATGTCAAATGTTAGAAGTTTGGCTAACCATCACCCATCCGCCTGTTCGCTTGACTGATCGACTACCTGAATGACCAACCGATTGACAGACCTACATAATGACAGACTGACAGATAGATAGACCACCTGACCACCTGACTGACAAACTGGTCTTTTTCTAAATATCAAAATGTCATATCAAGGCATTAAAGGTGCGTATTCACACCAGAATGCTTGAGAATAAAACGGTTAAAATTGTATACATTTAGAGGCTTAAATTGTGTGACCAGATATAATGAAACGAAATTAATCTTAGCATATGATGATTTCATTTCATATAAATTAATATAATTAGTCCCCCTCCTCAACACCCCCCCCACTCCACCCCCAACCTCCCCCACCCCAGCTCCCCCACCCCACCTCACCCGACATCGTCCACGGGGACTATAGAAATGGGCCACGTCCGCGCGGCCGTCCAAATTTAGTTTGCATTCGATAACTTTAGGTAGCTTAAATGGATTCATTTGAAATTTGGAATGTCAGCTCCTTATGACAAGACCTTGTTAGGGATTGCATATCGACAACATGTGTCCAGACCCTTTATTTCTTGAAAAATTCTAAAATATGTGGTTTCCGCTCGATAACTTCAGGTAGCTTGAATGGATTCATTTCAAATTTGGAATGTCAATTACAGTACTATAGCCGGGATTAGAAAAATACCACCACCCTCCACAGGCAACCGTTCCATGATCCATGGCTCCCACCACCCTCTCAATTTAGGCCCCATTGGTGCAGGTAGTATCCATTTAGAGAAAACACGATCTCTAGGGCACATGAACATCTATAATTCCGTATTAGAGAAATTACTTCCTAAATATATATCGCAGTATATTTTATGAGCTATTTTATGAGACATCTTATGAAACATTTTATGAAACAAACTGACATCAACAAACGACCATTTAGACAAACAAAATCATTAGGTATTCTACATCAAATACGTTGAACATAAAAAGATCAACATGCCTACTGTAATCCAATTACGCACGATAGCGAAACAAGTAGGTCTTAGAAGGTATTCTAAGGCATACAAAGCCGAACTACCCCCAGATGATTGGAGAGGGTCGTGTTCAAGAGTTACCTCTGCAAAGGTAGCTCTCCCGCACACAACAGACAACACCAACCTTTAATCAAGAGGAGGAAGCTCCTCAACCAGAGAACGATATTGACAATCAAATAGTTGATAGGTTTTTGGAAGCCATGGAATGTGAACGTGAACGTGAATGGTTTAAACATGCATCATGTAATAATCTAACTCATCATCGAGAGGAGGAACTGCGTGAGTTTTACAATAGGATCGATGATGAGCTAGATTATTATAGGGAGTTTTTGGATTTTCATGAACCAAAGTTTGATTAAAATATGTATGATGAGAGGGTTAATGAGTTACAATATTATAGACAACTCGTTAGGGATGGTGCCATCGATGAGTATAATGAGGAAGCGGTAGCTGCACTGCAAGCGGAGGTAGCTCAACACATTGGGGATGATCACGATGAGTCTTATGAGTCTGATGAGGGTCATGAGTCTGATGAAGAAATAGTCAATGGGTTATAATATGACCCACTTGTGGGTACAACATCCCCAACCATGCCCACAGAATGATATAACAAGTCGACCCACTCTCAATTCCTGAGACATAAGAATTCGACCATCGCAAATACATACAACGCTACATGCCTCTAAATGATATATTGTGTACTAATGTCAGCTATCTAATTAGTTTGTCAAGATATAGGTAGGAAACTAAAAAACAAAAAAAAACAACAAAAAAACCTCAATAAAACTCCCGGACCCCAGCTGGCCGGGAGAAACCCTACATTATCGCCGGCCGGCCAGCCTGTCACTCTCTCTCCTCTCTCTCTGCAGGGTTTTTTATGCAGGTCCCGTTGCTCCTACCTTTTATTCTGTCATTGCACCCCTACACTAGTGCGTACCCTTTGAATTTGTTTCGAACTGGGTACCATCTAGCAGAGGTCTTTTGAGAGATTTGAACTATGGTTTTTTTTATTAGAATTCAGCGCTGTTATGAACTGAGCCAACAGGGAACCGACAACTAGATTACAAATAATGATCTTTATCATTTATGATAGCCCGTTATGTCCTAGTTATTACTGGAGACCTACTGATAATTGGCATATTACATCTAACAGATAACAACAGCGAGATAATGTTTTAAGCGCTAGCTATTTTGTGTGCTTAGGCGCATCGCATATTTTTTCGGGACACAATCCCGAGTTGGAATCTGTGGAATGTATGTGCATAATTACTGTTTTGACAGCCCACCTCCCCTCATGTAGCCACCTTGTTTTGTTTATATGCCGAATTACACTTAAAAATCACCGGTTCAAATATCGCTATGTATTATTAGTGAAATATGCAAAAAATGCATACATACATACAAATATTACTCCCAATCACATAAAAATTACACACACTACAGTTCTTACCGAATTAATACTATCGTCATAAAACACCAACAAATGACAATACTGTTACAAAAGATATATACCTAGCCGGTATGTGTTTTTTCCTTAGGATGTTCATATCATAGACAACGTATAACAGGTTATCAGCTAAATCCAGGTTATTTTTTTATTAATGCATACATAGCCGAGATAGCTAATGTGTTGTATTATATATTGAATTACACATTAAATTGGTGGTTCAAATCTCGCTATGTGTTATTAGTAAATGTTATGTTATTGAAAGGAAGAGCACTGTCAGATAGTAGAGCACGCTGGACAACTTGATGATGGTTGATGTTGATTGATGATGATATGATGTTGATATGATGTTGATTGATGATGATATGATGTTGAGTGATGTTGATATGATGATTGATGATGATTGATGATTGATGATGATGATTGATGATGATGACGATAATGATGATGATGATGATGATTGATGATGATTCATGATGCTGATGATTGATGATGCTGATGATGATACACATAATGTTGGATCACAAATACATGCCACACCTCATGTCTCCATACAAACTAATCAAACAAACACATAGTCACGCCCGTCGTTCCGAGTGTCACATCGGCATGAGGGGATTACCCACCGGCCCTTCAAGCTGCGTTGGCAGCGTTCACTTGGCAGAATGCTAAAGTGCCTACCATCTGCACCATGACAGACTCTAGCATGTTCACAGGTGACACAGAGAATCTGGTGTTGTGCCGGGTATCTGGCGATATCTCACGGGAGTAGACAACCCCACCCTACCCTTTCTACACCATAAAAGTGGCAGGTAGACTCAATTTCCTCACGTGGTAGATGATCATGGAAGGGATTGTACTGAGGCTCGTCTCTGAAGTGGGCCCACTTGGCATCTAATATCATGGCTGTCTCAGTCATCCTGACATCCGCACTCAGTACCGTGACAACGAGAACAGATACAAGCAATAGTGGTGCTAGCATGTTGGCTCTATATATGGAGGGTTAAACCGAACAAGGTGAACACCTCGAGAAATATCTGTGTCATATCGATCCCTGTGCCATTCTCGATGCTGATCTTCATCCCATCTGGGGCAGCTCTTAGTTGCTTCACTTTACCACCAGCTAGAAACCACAGTTCTATCACAATGGGTGTTGTTTGTGGACTTGTGAGGCGATACGCTCGAGCAGCTTCGCTGAGCCCTTCACCTTCGAGGAGTGCAACAGACCCTCAACACGTAAGACACCCTCCTGAATATTGATAGCTTCTCTGGTCCATCAAAGGGGCGACGCAGCAGGAGCTTTCCTCCAGTGACCCCAATCCTATGAGCCACTGCAACTAGAGTTGTGCCCTGTCCAATATAGGTCAGGAAAGATTTCCCCCAGTTATAAAGCTTCCGGACCATGCCATCCTTCTACACAATGGTGGAGAGTGGGGTGACCTCCAGGTCAATAACCGCTGGAAGTCTATATAGTGTCACCCACACTCGCCACTTACCACCAGGTCAAGCGCGATACCACACTACATTCTTTTTGAAGACTACCTGCAGCTGTTTCGCCAGGGTCAACACCACACCATCATTTGACATCGGTGGGGCATGCTTCACAGTCGGATTTAAAACATGAAAGCTGAGATCAGCGTCCAAATTGTTAACATCCTGAACCTTGTCTGGGGCCTGTTCTATCAGGAGGTGGAGGATGAACCTCTTCTTCGGGAACACAGCGCAACACTATTTTGTCCCCATTTCTCTCTCAACCCAGATGTTCCTTCGAGACATCCTTTAGGTCAGTGAGCAGCTCTACACCATCTCCACCGACGGCAATATCTCAAAGGCTCCAGCGGGTGGGTGGACATGGAGGAGTTAAAAAACGAGATGCTGCGCCGGGTCCACATCGAAGATCTCTATGGTGTCAAATAGTATGTTGCGTCCGCGGCTGGAACAGCGACTTTAAGATGACTACTAAAGATGGCCTTCCAGACGAATCTCACGACAATCGACCAGAGCCAACCGCCCCTCCTGGGTACACTCTGGACCTGCTCGACACGTGGTCTCCTGGATGACATACCAGACCTAACACCTATTTCGATCACAGACGACGGGTTGTCCTGCATCAGCTTCTCCATCAATCCACGACCACTGACCAACCTTGGAATCACCATCAAGGATGTGAAGAAAGCTCATACCTGGATGGCAGACCCGAATCTCTCATTCTGGAACCAACATCTGAACTTCGCTGTGTGGTGTGCCACAGTAGTGAAAGAGTTACAACTAGACTCACCAGGTTCAGAGTAGCAGCCGCGTCTTGCGTGGCCCAATGTGGTAGACGACGTTCAAGTCCTTATGCGTGGTGAATAGCATGGGCTTCTTAGACGAGTGTTCACTATTTACAGATGAAGATGAGCAACAATGATGAACTATGTACAGCAACAATTTGTCTATGAACATCCACGAATCTTCCAGTATCACAGCCAGAACTTCCTGTTCTGAATATTGAAGGATCATCCAATGATACACACACTGAAAAGTCTGAATTCTAATCTTCATAAACAATCACAACTTCTTCATATCTTCTCCAGTTCCAAAAACATGTCTCTGAAAACTCCCAGTCTGTAGAGAGCTCAGTTCCAGAGATATCTGCTAAATAATCTGAATCAGAGTCGTCGCTAGAATCTTCTAAAATCTCTCGATTATATGTGAGGGGGGCCCTGGTGATAGGTTCTTGCTCATGCTGAACAAGAGTATCCTGTGCTAACAATGATGGTGAATCCCGTTGACACAGCCTAGTCAGGCGTTCTGGATATGGTGCAACCAAGTCATGATGACACAAATACCTACGCCGAAAGTTCGAACAGTCCTTCACCCTGTACACATTTCCTTGTCTGCACTGAATTATTTGGTATGGTCCAGTCCAACATCTTTAAAGCTTTGATTGCTTTCCAGCTTTAGGAGGGAAATAAATCAAGACCCAGTCACCTACAGAATACTTGTTCACCACAGCCTTATCTTTACTCTTCTTCACACGCTTGGATTTTGATCTGTTGATCCCGATGAACAACATTTCGATGGGCCTCCACTAGCTTGCCAGTCAATTCCTTTGCCCAGACTGCAGGCTCCACTCCAGGTTTTTGGCTTGTCAATTGTTCTCCTACTGCCAGGGCCCCAGGCTCCCTGCTATACAACAGAAAGAAAGGTGTAAACGCTGTAGCATCATGTCGGTGAGTATGGTAGCAAAATTGCAGATACGGAATCTCTTCATCCCAATTAGCATAACTATCAATTGTCTTTCTCAGCGTTTCTCCGATGGTTCTGTTCAGACGTTCGACTGTTCCATTTGCTTGAGGATGCATCGGACTAACAAGCTTTTTATCAATCCTGAGACAGGCAGCAATTTCAACCAGTTGACTGTTATTAAATTCGCACCCTCGATCTGTTAGTATTGATCCAGGCAGGCCATGGCGACAAAATACTTTGGCAATAAGTGCTGTTACTACTGTTTAGCTACTCTTATCAGGAATTGGAACCAATTCACATTCTCGTGAAAACAAATCAAGAACCACCAACAAGTACCGATTTCCCATAGTAGTCTGATGTCAATTGCTATTTCCTCCCGTGGCTCAGAAGGTTGGCTTGTTTCACATAAAACAGCTTTAGGCTTAGGCCTAGGTCCCAGTGCAGACAGACAATCAAAACAAGACCTACAGTAGTTCTTCACATATTGATGTACAGATCTCCAGAAGTAACTTTTCTTTATCAGTTGTTCAGTTTTCTCAGGACCCATATGCCCAGTTTCATCATGCTTCAACTTTAAGACTCGAGGGACAACAGGTTCTGGAATGACCAGTTGCCGTACCTTCTTTTTACCAACACAATGCTCTATATACAAACGTCCTGATTCTTTATCCACTAGTAGACAATCTGAACGTCTAAGCCACCACATAACTGCGTGTGAACGAGAAGTGTTTTTTCTGAACCGTTTACTTTCTATAACTTGTTTAAGAATGGAATCCTGTCCCTGCTCTTCCCGAAATTGTTCCTCGCCAAGCTTCATCACATTGACACGCCATGAAAGAGCATCTGTACAGACATTCTTGTCTCCAGGTCGATAATAACTGTCAAAATCAAATTCTGCAATTTCCTTCACCCAGCGAGCATATCTACTTCGAGGATCTCAGGTATCTTTCAGCCATTGAAGTCGCTTATGGTCTGTATACCATTTGAACTTATTACCCAAAAGGTAATAACGGAATTTCCGAAGTGCAAATATAAATGCAAATGCCTCCTTATCTCTTGTGTGCCAATAAATGCCTTGGATGCAAAATATACAGGGCGCTGGAAACCAAATTCGTCCTTTTGCGACAGCACACACCAAAGTCTATTATCAGAAGCATCAGTGCACAATTCGAAGTCCTTTCCCATATCCGGATAGTGAAGCATGCACAGTGCCTGCTTTAAGTCATTAAACGCTGCTTCTCTAGCTGGATTCCAAGAAAAACCTGCTTTACCTGTAATGGAATTCAACACAGCGGCACTAATCTGAAGATTGGTTACAAAATCAGAGTAATACTTACAGAGACCCAAACATTGCCGTAACTCCTTGGTTGAATTCGGCGTCGGCCATTCCTTTATTATGCACACTTTCTCTGGGTCAGGACGTGTACCATCCGCTGAAATAAGGTGGTCAAGAAATTTGACTTCTTTCCGACACATTTCAACCTTACCACAATTGACCGTGGGCCCAGCACTACGTAGTCTGTCTAAAACTGCTCTAAGTAGAGAAACACGATCATCAAAGTGCTTTCCATCTATAATGATGTCATCCATGTAGGACGAGATTCCATTTCCAACTAATCACTCTAGAACATTGGCCATCAAACGCGAGAATGCTCCCTGGCATTTTTGACGCCAAATGGCATGACAGAAAATTCCAAGTGTCCAGATTCTGTAGTGAAAGCTGTCTTCTTACAATCAGACGGAGTAACGGGGACCTGTCAGTAGCCACTATACACATCCAGAGTTGTAAACAGTACCAATCCTTGTAAAGATTTCAGGCATTCACGAATCGGTGCTAAAGGAAAAATCTCAGTTTCAGTAACTTTATTAAGACCACGGAAATCTGTACAAAATCTAAGCGAGCCATCATGCTTAGGAACCAGCAAGACAGGTGATGACCAAGGTGAGGTAGACTTCCTAATTATGCCCCGCTGTTCCATTTCACTAAGTTGCTTGTCGACATCAGTACAGAGGGCAAAAGGTGTACGACGTAATTTATAAGCAACAGGCCTAGCATTGTGTGTCGGTATATCAAAGACTACTCGTTTTATTGTAACATTTTGCATGTCTGAAATATCGGTATCAATCAGACTTATTTCTGCTGATTTAAGTCTATGAAGTTTTCCTTGCTTAACACATTCGGGGTTTTTTTCTATTACGTTAACAGGTTACACTTTACCCATGACCATCCCAGCATTCAAATGTTTATCAGTACTATCCTGATTTACCACTAGAATTGGAATCTTATTATGTACATCCTGCTTAATCACACCAGATCCAATTGTCAGGTCACCACATGTCGATATAGCCGTCCTAGGCAAAAACAAAACTTCTTGTGCCAGCTTTCCAAAATCCCTAGTAGCACCATAGACCATTACTTCTGATCTTGCTGGAACAATATTACTTGAGATCAGATGAACATCTACCAAGTTTTTAATTACACCATTGCTGCGTTTTTCAAGTGGAACTACCATGTCATTTAATGTCATCCTTTGCTGCCGAAAATCCACAAAATATTTCTCAAATGTTTTAACACATCGGTGCCCAACATGGTCTCTAATACCAAGAACATTAACATTAGTTAATATTATCACCAATTCTGATATCAACAGAACATTCTCCCAGACAGTCTAGCATAGACTTATTGGTTGCCGACGACTTAAGCATACTGTTCCTCAAACTGATATGATTAATTCCCGGAATTTGTGAGCTGACACATGTAATTTCAGAGCCAGTGTCTATAAGCCATTGGCAAGGAACCGTCCCGACCATACCCGACACATGCAGTGTAGAACAATGTTCAGCATTAACAATTCTAGGTGACTTTGAGCTTATGTTTATAACAATATGTGTCGCTGTTTGCTCCTCAACAGCGACACTTACTTGTTTAATGGAGCAGATGCACACTGGGATGCAAAATGTTCGCGACCTTCACAGTCATAACATATGACGTTGTTTACATTTGAGGGTCTTGAAGCACGTCCACCAGAAAAATTTCCCATACCTCTGCTGCTAACATTACGTTCTCGACAATTCCGAGCTATGTGTCCTGGTTTTTGGCAATTCCAACACAGAATGTCGTTATTTTGATTGCGAGTTTGGTTAAAAGCGGCAGTAGCTCCTTGGACTGCACTTACATTTGCTTGAAAGATGGTCTCATCATGTTTATTTCTATTTACTAAAAGTTCACTAAGCATGCCCTTAATTTCAGCAACCTCTTGTTTCAATGTTTCGTATTTGATATCACTATCACTTTGTTCTGTATGCACACTCAAAACATTAGTACGGGAGTCCATATTCAAGAGTACATCTTCAATTTCCCTTTCACGCATCGCTAACTCTGATATGGATTTATCAGCAAAGTCCAATTGTAATTTACTGGATATACTTGGCGAAATACCATGCAGAAATTGTCTCCTAATGGCCTCCAACACGGCGGTGGCAAATCATCTTCCAGAGAAACATTATAAGCCTGTCTATAAAATCTTTGCAACGCCAACGAGAAGACTAGAAACGATTCTCCAGCTTGACGCTTACGGGACAAAACCTCCTGCTCACTACTCTGCACACTTATTTTATACGCTTTAATTAGGGCCAACTTAAGCTCTGCCCATGACTGGTGTTGTTTTCAGTCAAAGTCAAAAGAAAATCTAATTTACTATCCGGCAGGCCTAAAGCAGCTTTCCCTGCAAACCTCTTATCATCCCAACCTTGGGAGCTTCCGTAGGTTTCAACACGCAGAATCCAGTGATTTATCTCTTCTCCCTCATTCCATGAAGTTCTATACTTGTCATCACCTTGATGGTGAGTTTAATCCAATTCAAGTTCGAAATCACTGCCACCAGTGAAAGAGTTACAACTAGACTCACCAGGTTCAGAGTAGCTCATTGCCAGCTGTCTCAGATTCCATGTGTACTACACAGTGAGACGAATCCTCTATGAGCTGGACACAAGCCTGCCTGATATGAATGATTTCAACCCACAGCCAGTGGGAACCGCAAGCTACAGCAGCCAGTAGACCAACGAGAGTCAACGCCCACTCAGACTATCGTTTTCATGATGGAGACAACAGCAGTCTAGACATTATGTATGGTGATCCGAGACGAGACTACTCAGGCTTCCCCTTTCAAACACCCCAAAAAATCGGCTGTCGGATGACGGCGACGTTCTCATTTGATCCAGAGTCAGAGGCCGGAGCGAGGGTGCAGAATATGCATCTCACCAGAATCAGGCAGGACCATCCAGAGGCATGGAAATACTTTGTCCCACACACACCCTCACACCAGCAGGGATCGTTCGAATTAACCAGTCCTTAGAAGCATTATGCTATTGTCTCCTGACAGACCAGACCAAGCTGCGGCAGTCCATAGATGGGGTGAGTGGAAAAGAGGTGCAGACGATGTTCAGCAGTCTCGTTGTGGACATTATCATTGTTGCAGACCCCAGTAGCCTCATTGCCAAGGTCCAGCAAGCCTTACAGAAGGCCCGTCGTAAACTCTACCTCGCTATATCACCACACCTATAACTTATTCCAAGCAATATGACTGTGAATGTCGAGAATATGAAGATTAGGGGCTACAATAATATGATATTCGAGGGAATTCCCCAGGTGTGCACTTTGGCTTTAACACTGACATCAACTCGGCCGTGCATGTCATCCCGACTATCATTCCGACTGTCATTCTGACCACTGGAACAACAGTTCCGACTGTTGTTCCGACTGGAACAGCAGGAGTGCTGGATGACAAACGGCGACCCATGCTGACACCCACCACCCCACCCAGCAGTGCTAGCACTGCTAGCAGGACGATAGCCCTACGAGTGGTGTCAGGTCTGGCTATTGCTGTGCTCGTCACCAGTCTTCTCCGCCACAATTAGATCCTGGTCATAGAGCATGAGATCATCCTGTGCGGGAGTCATGGCTGAGATTGCCTGAACTGGCTTGGCCTGCCCGACAGCCCCCAAACATGCTGTCAGCATACACACCCAAGGAATGTATGGTTCAGTAATACATCCTTTTTCCAGCTTGTAGTAGCGCAGAGCCTTATTCAACTCAGAGTCTGGAGATACCATGGATGCCTGCAACTGCTGGAACACGTCCGACAGATACTCCCGATCCCTTAGTATGCATGAGCTGCTCTACTATACTACCACCCATAATGAGGTATTCAACGAAGCAGATCTGTCCCTTACCAAATCCTAACTAGAGTTTCACAGCTGTCAGCTCCTCTTCTACCGCAGAGTTAGAGAGCTGGGCGAGCTCATCTGGTGACTTCTTCTTATAGTCCTTCAATTCGGTCCAGAAGATGTCATAGTACCTAGTACATAGTACTAATAGGTCCATGGTTTAAGCTGCTATGTTTATCACAGAACTGTATGGATATTACCGAGTACCAATCTAATCAGCTAACAGATGCAGACTGGGTAGATCTGCTTAGCGCTCTCGAGGTAGAACGTACACATTTAACCGCCTTCTATACTCATGGCTTAAACAATGATGTCAACAGTACATAGTGTAAAGCAACTCCCAGAGAGCCAGGCGAGTCTCTGGAAGGTGGAGAAACTGCTCAAACGCAAGACCCAGAAGTTACTGACATAGGCTAAGCCCCTGGCCATTCATGTTGCCAGTAACGCAGCCACGACTGTGGCCGTGGTGAAGATGACAGGTGGTAATGAGGTTATTCCTGCCGCTGGAGCCGCTGTCCTCGCTGCAGTGGCGAGTACGGTCGTCGACCACTGTCTAGGAATAACACATCCCATCCCAAAGATCGCCATCAGTGGCGCCTTTTATACTGTTGCCACCAAGATTATGGGCGAACGTATCCCTCTAATGGAAGCCGCGGTTCTAGGGCTAGCAACGAGTGCTATGGCTGAGATCATCGTGGCCTATGTCTAGGTTTAAAACGTATGTATACCCCAACAATGTCTCTCACTCACAGGCCTTGAGAACAAAGAGTTAGGTGGTCTCGCTCACTTGGGTGAGGCACACCTCGGTTCAGATGAGACTATTGCCCCATCCTCTTCCTAGACTTCGATGAGAAGGGAGAACCTCGAGAGATCCGAGGTATCATCCCAGCCAGAGATCTCATTGGAAACACTGCCTCCAACTGCCCGAGATGAAGAAGTCAGGGTTTTTCAACCTGCCGTTTAAGATCACATAATAATCATGACCGCTCGAGCTTGCATCATAGAGATACTCGAGGTGCTAGACACTGCGGGTACTGACACATGTCCTGCGTTACCTTCTCAGCTGTTGTTGATGCCTCTATCACATCCTTCATATATGCCAGTGGTGCAACGCTACCCACACAGCAGGCAAAAGAGCTGGTACAGGAACTACTGCAATTTAATCTCCCAGATATAGACGAGGCTGCAGCCAAACACGTGCTCGCCATCCTTCATATGCACGTGCAACATGTCAGTGCCATACAGTAGTAGACCAAATGATGCCGGTCAGGTGGTGCTGATCATTGCCCCATTAGGACATGGGAAAACATCTTGCTGTGGGTCCTGCTCGCTGAACATCTTCAGTCTCGATACATCGTCCTGGTGTCTAACTCCACAACTGAGGCGGTCAACAATAACGAGCAGTGGTACAATGGTCCAATTACCAAGACGCATGACCTGCAAACACTGATGGAGAAGCTGCTCGCAGCTTGACTAACTGAACCATTTGTTCTAGTTATCGATGACCCCCACGGTGGACCAGAAGACAGTCACATACCTCAGCAACATCACCAGATGCAATAGGCACAGCAAGATCACTGTCTTCATCCTCTTTCAGAAGTACACCTGGGAGATATCGCCAGATATCCAACATAATGCGAGGCTCTGTACTTTAGCTCGAAGAATGGTCGTGCCTTGCTTGAGACAATATACGACAGCCTGACCCTCAAGGATACCAAGCAAGACTTCATCGAAGGTGTGGAGAAGGTCGCAGGTCTATAACTCTTCTTCTTCAGCAACAAGGAAACAGGGGAGCTCGCACACTTCAAGCCTTCTCTAGAGAAAGCAGAAAACTTCAGCTACAACTTGAATTCCGCCAGGAAGCTCACATGTTAGTCGGGTCAACGTGCGCAGCTGCGCTGATGTCAGCCAGGATGTTTTTTTCAGGGTTGAGGAATTTCGTCCGTGGTCTCCGCTACTTGAGGGACTTCGTCCATGGTCTCAGTTGCTTCGTCCGTAGACTCCACTGCCTGAGGATCAGATAGTTGTCTCTGAAACTCTATCCGCTAAGGATCAGATGCTATGGTTCTATTCTTCTGAAACTTCTTACGGAAGATCCACTTCGCCCATGCTTTCCTAGCATTTGCCTTGAGGTATTTTTTGATGAGGTAGTCCTGGCAGTTCTTCTCGGGGAACTTTATAAATTCCTCCAGATTACTCTCTATCTGCTTGCGCCCTCTTTCATTGGAGATGTGCTCAATGGCTTCCTTATGGCCGGCAGCCAACCCCTCCTCTCTACCTTCGGTGTGACCAGTAGCATGCCAAGCCTCATGGCTTTCAATCACACATGTACCATCTCCTCTCGGAAGTAATCTATGGCCCCAGCCTCATCCAACATCCGGGGTTCATCATTAGTGTAGATATTGAATACACTGCCCACGTCCCTACCGTTAGGAGATCTTTGGGATCAACCTTAGCCTTCTGGAGAGCTAGAATTAGAGGACTCTTAGTGGGTGTCTGGGGAGATCTAGTGTCCTGCCATGGGCACTGTCAAACTTCTGGTAGACCATCCGAGTCAATAAATTCTTCATACTATGGGCCGGTGTGGTCTCATTTATGGCAGTCAGTATCTCCGCATCAGACGGAGGTGGGACCTTGGCTCGCTCGTGGATAATGTTGACGTCACGAAGTAGTCGTCGGACCCTGTCAATCAGCATCCTCTTTGGGAGCAGGGTGTGGCCACCATATGGTTTCTTCTTGAATGTGGTGTGGCCATCAACTGGTTTCTTCTGCCCTCCAAAGACGATCTGCCGGAGAACTTTACCAAACATAGCCGTGTAAACCTGTATATACAGACGTTAAACATGCAGCAGTATGTACATCATCCAGATGGGGCAGTTGAATTCGCGACCTCGCAACACACTGATCATCGGAAGGACTGTCTGGCAGTCATTCGACCTAGTATCTATGATGCGAACCCTTTATCCACAGTGGGGATGTTCATCGACTTCACCCTCTCGGAACAGATCCATGAGATTAGTAGCATGACGCTCAAGTTCAAGCTTAAGAGCACAGCGGTGAAGGAGGTAGAGCTCCCGCAAGTGGTGAGTAGGTGGGAGATTACGCAGGGCAACAACACCTTGGACACCACATATGTGAACGATGAGTACCGGGTCCTGGCTCCACTGGCTCGTGGACCATCCTATTATGCGAAGGGGAAAAGATACTATGTCTTCAGATGTAATAAAGGCTTCACAGAATTAGACTTACAACCAGATGTAGAAATACCTGTCACGGTGCTACTCTTCTCCCTCCTCGAGAACACACATGTGAACCCGGCCTTGATGCAGGACAAGCTGTTCCTCCGGGTGTACACCGAACATGTGCCGGATGTAACGATGACCTCTCCACTTGAGGTCTGGCATGATGAGAACGACCAGGAACAAAAACGTTTGGGCTCTGGACAACGAATCCTACATGTAGAGCGAGAGCATCCGCAGGTCCAGGCCACGGCTAACCAGCATCTAGAGTTGACATTGCAATGAGGTGGCTTGGATTGCGTAGCTGTAGCAGTCTTGGTTCAGAAGGGAGGGGTGGTCCAGGAGGTGGGGGAGCCAGACGACTTCAAACTGGTGGTGGCTGGGATCAACGTTCTCAGTGAGGTGCATGATCTGGCTGATTGCTGTCTCTCTCTGACAGCAAACGAAGTCGTATGCTTTACACCGCCTGACAGTTGCCACGGGGATCTCGAGTCGGTGCTCGAAGGGCAGTACCACTTCAAAGGAAGGGACATCCTGCCTAACCATGGCAACCAGCTCAGCTGTCATATTGGGAACCTGTTCGGAGAGGAGGCACTCGCCCGGTCAGAGTAATGGTGCTGTACTTTGGATATGCAAAGGTTAGTGTATCACACACCACTGGTATTCAGCTTGAATGCGCATAAAGCATAACTCCACCAGCTACCACCGCTGCTACAGCAGCCACTACTGCTATGGCCTCGGTCGTCTTCCGACCTCCTAATGCCTCATAGTCGAGCATCGGCTCAGAGAGCTTTACAACCTCGTAGTACTCATCGAGACTCGCATCAGCATCTTGGATGTTCCGGATGGCTCGAGCCTTTTGTTGGCGTCTGCGTGCCTCCTTTTGGTGCATATGCTCGAGTGCCTTACTGTACTCAAACTTTTCCTTAGATAGCCTCTCCATCACCTGGTTATGACGTTTTCTCTCTACCTCCGCCGCCTTATGGTCAGCGAAGCTGAAACCCCAGTTCGCCAACAGAAACACGCCAAGCAAATTAGTTCCAAAATTATCATAAACTTACCTTACTGTTGTCTTGTTTAAAAAAATTAAATTTGGCCAACCAGATAATGAGTAGTAGTCTTTTAACACATTAACCTCTATATGCCAGAAAACAAGATGTTTTATATATGATGTATGCAATGCCCTGTTCAATATTTTGAGACCAACTTGACTGTGAGTTATTGTTGCTTCCTATGCCCTATTAGTTTGAAGTTATTCAAGAGCTTTCATGTATATATGTCTAGAAATTGAAACATGGACATTACATATGTTAAAGGGTTAAAAGAAAAAGTTGTCAGATGGAAAGTGAGGCATAAGCACATCCCGCCCCACCCCTTCTGGACAGTTCAGCTAATAATGTGTCTGATCTGTTTTCTAATTATTTTACAGGTACCTCCTGTAAGCACCTGTAAGGTACTGTTTCAAATTTGTTCAACTTTGACACTCCATCTACACCATATGCCAAGGGAAGACAAGAAAGTACACAAAGAAATAGGAAACTAGTTACGGATGTGATGGGTGCCAGTCTAGATATTGGAAATGAAGTCCTCAGGGAGACAATGGAGGAAGGTGAAAGTACTTCATCTATCAATGACAATCACTTCCTGTGTGGTTAGCTGTCAAGTATGACCTTCTTTCTGACAGAGTTTGTGTTCGATAGAGAGATTTCACGACAATCTTGATGCAATCAAATTTAATACAGGCTTTGATACTTATGACCATTTTATGAGCCGTTAAGACTTGTGAATGATAATATTTGCTCAATTATGACTTGTGAATGATAATACATGTATGAATTTGCTCAATTAAGACTGATGAGTGATGAAATTTACTTAATTGTGACATATTAGAGATGAAATTTTCTCAACTGTGAGCTAGAAATGATGAAATTTGCCCAATTGTGACTTTTCAATAATAATATTTGCTCAGTTATGACTTGTGAATGACAATATTTGCTCAGTTGTAGCCTGTGAATGATAGTATTTGCTCAGTTGTGACTTATGAATGATGATATTTGCTTAATTGTGACTTATGAGTGATACTATTTGCTTACTTCTGCCTTATGAGTGATGAAATTTGCTTAATTGTGACATATTAGTGATGAAATTTGTTCAGTTGTGATTTATGAATGATGAAATTTTCTCAACTGTGAGCTAGAACTGATGAAATTTGCCCAATTGTGAGTTATGAATAATAATATTTGCTCAGTTACGACTTGTGAATGATAATATCTGCTCAGTTATGACTTGTGAATGATAATATTTGCTCAATTATAACTTGTGAATGATAATAGTTGCTCAATTGTGACTTATGAGTGATGAAATTGACTTAATTGTGACATATTAGTGATGAAATTTGCTCAGGTGTGATTTATAAGTGATGGAATTTTCACAACTGTGAGCTAGAAGTGATGAAATTTTCCAAATTGTCACATATGAATGATAATATTTGCTCAGGTATGACTTGTGAATGATATTTAATCAATTGAGACTTATGAATGATGATATTTAATCAATTGATTCTTGTGAATAATGATATTTAATCAATTGAGTCTTGTGAATAATGATATTTAATCAATTGAGACTTGTGAATGATGATATTTAATCAATTGAGACTTGTGAATGATGGTATTTAATCAATTGAGACTTGTGAATGGTGATAATTAATCAATTGAGTCTTGTGAATAATGATATTTAATCAAATGAGACTTGTGAATGATGGTATTTAATCAATTGAGACTTGTGAATAATGATATTTAATCAATTGAGACTTGTGAATGATGATATTTAATCAATTGAGACTTGTGAATGATGGTATTTAATCAATTGAGACTTGTGAATGGTGATAATTAATCAATTGAGTCTTGTGAATAATGATATTTAATCAATTGAGACTTGTGAATGATGGTATTTAATCAATTGAGACTTGTGAATAATGATATTTAATCAAGTGAGACTTGTGAATGATGATATTCAATCAATTGAGTCTTGTGAATGATGGTATTTAATCAATTGAGACTTGTGAATGGTGATACTTAATCAATTGAGTCTTGTGAATAATGATATTTAATCAATTGAGACTTGTGAATGATGGTATTTAATCAATTGAGACTTGTGAATAATGATATTTAATCAATTGAGACTTGTGAGTAATGATATTTAATCAATTGAGACTTGTGAATGATGATATTTAATCAAGTGAGTCTTGTGAATAATGATATTTAATCAATTGAGACTTGTGAATGATATTTAATCAATTGAGACTTGTGAATGATGGTATTTAATCAATTGAGACTTGTGAATGATGATATTTAATCAATTGAGACTTGTGAATGATGGTATTTAATCAATTGAGACTTGTGAATGGTGATAATTAATCAATTGGGGCTTGTGAATGATGGTATTTAATCAATTATGGATCTATGAGCCATATCTCAGAAACTGCTTGTCTGATTTTCTAAAATTGTACCACAACAAAGAGTGTGATCTTATACTAGACGTCACCAATGTTGGCCGGGCATGATCTAAAGAAATCCAGAAAGTGTGAAAAAATTTAGGAAATCCTATTGGTTTTAAAAACTTGGGGATACTGGCATTTCATTATATAAATAAAGAGTATAGGCCTATATTCATTATTCCAATGTTTCAGCTCTGTATGTTATAAGGTTAAATATAATTGTATGTTGATCATAGGATGCATCTATTTAACCCTTTAATGGCTAAATTTAGTCCATTTTCGGGCCAAGAGAAGAGTATTTTTCGGTTATCAAGCAAGGCATTCCAGTGGTACATTTCCAAAGGTTCTGTTCGCTTGTCCTGCAAGTGAGCATTTCTCAAGACCACTCCAGACGCTGGTTTTTTCCCTGACCAGTAAACTGTTGAAAGGCATGCAAGCACGTAGGCAAGCAGGCAGGCAGACAGACAGGAAGGTAGATAGATAGAAAGATGGAGAGTATCCATCTCTACCAGCAAGCAATAGGGAAGTAAGCAATAGGGAAGTGAGGCTATGTATAGGCTAGATAGATGACGTAAATGGTTGCTACTGCAATACATGATGTGCCACCATGAGAATAAGATTGGTCATACCCAGGGCTGGTGTGGGTGTCGGGGTGGGGTGGGTGGGGGTGGTGGGGAGTAGAAACTATTGTTGTATTTAGTAGGCCACAACGACCTTTCTTGCTTGATTAATGAAAGTTACCACTACTAAATTCTCCCCATGGACTTTCACCCTCAATAGCTCAGTTCAGAAATTGTAACACATTTAATACACTTCTAGCAAAGCATGCATGTAATGGATTGGATTGTATATATTTGGTAGGCCTTATAAAAAGTTATACATAACGTGGTCTATGCATACATGTATGGGCACTACAACCTGCTGTGATACAATTAACTCAAACAGGTTTTTTTTTTATCTTTGCCTAGCATATAGGCCTACCATAGCCTCCCTCCCCAGCGCTAATACACCCCCCCTTCCCCCCCCCCCCCCCACACCGATGTCTGATTAGTGATTACTTGACAGCGGCGACATTTATGTCTCGGTCCGAAGGTGATGCCTTAAATCACGGAAACGTAGAACGACGTTTGAAAATGTCGAGTTTGGACACTATTAAAGTCATTGTTAAATATATATTGCCAATAATGATACGGCATTAAACAAAGCAACTACAATCAGCGTTTATACGAACTATAACTACTTAAATAGACAAGATACGAATAACAAAAGTACAAACTCGCATAATGGCAAACATGACCGCATTAGAGAGGATTCCTCACAACGCACCAACGCCGCCTGGCGGCTGTTGCAGCGGTGCGCCCCATTTCGTGACAATTTTATTTAGCAGAATTTTGAAATTTGTCTTCGAAATATATGGGTGATAACAGCGAGGGGTGCTTCCCCAGTCCCCACCCACCCGCTCTAGACACTCCCATAGCCAGGCCCGTCTTAAGAATGTATGGGGCTCCTGGGCAAAGCAGTGTACTGGGGCCCCTAATTGGCTAACCACACACCACTATATCGTCAATTCTCCCCCACAATGCATTAGTAGCATGTTCTTCAATTAGGAAATTTGCGGCATTTATGTCAGGAAATTGTTGGATGATGGTTTTAAAATCTATATTTTTCAGAATGTCGCTTTCCATGCTTAGAGAAACAAAACCTGGTTATGATGACCCTTTTAGGTCAAAGATCACAGATATTATTGTAATCATCTAAATATGGTATATGTACAGTACAGATAAAGATCATCGTATCGTAGATATCACTCACTGACCATTGTTGATCTCGCCGATATAAACATGCAATACCAATATGTTCAGAACCAGAAAAGTTAACCTGGGCAAAGCAGGCAGGTTTGAAGTGATTACCATTATTGAACAACTCGTGATCTTTTAACATAGTCAGATTTACAGTTTATTTAGCCCTTTAATGACGAAATTTTTTTTTTTTCAATTCAATTTTCTCTCAGGAAATGTCCATTTGCAGACAAGGAGAATACAATTTTTGAAAATGCACCACTGGAATGACTGGCTCCTTTATAGAGTCAGTCATCCCTGTGGTAAATTGTCAAAAATTGCATTCTCTTGGTTTGCAAATGGACATTTCTCAAGATCACTGCAGAGGCCGTTTTGGACCGGTATAGCCATTAAAGGGTTAGAGCCCAAATGAAACAAGTATCTTCCATAGTGAGACAGTAATTACAGTGTGTAACATTAAAAATAATCATTTTGTTTGCCAACTGACAGCTTCCATATCATGATATCATGCTCTTTATCTAGGAAATTTGCGGCATTTTATTTCCGAAAATTGCTGGATGATGGGTTGGAAATCTATGCTATTCAGAATGTCGTTTTCAATGCACATGACAGAGAGCAAATTCAGCCGCTGCTGTCCCATTGTGCTACGGAGATTATTCTTCAGAAGTTTCAGCCTTGAAAACGAACGTTCCCCAGTACAGTTTGTCACCATCATGCACATGAATATTCTGAGGGCAATTTCAACATTGGGAAAGAGAGATTTCAAATTATCAGAAATGAGCTTGCTGTACATGTCCGGAGGATTCTTGACTTCTTTATCGAGGAGAATGTACTGTTTGAATTGTTTGCATTCATTAAGTAATTCATTGCAGTTAAGATCTTCGTGATACGCATTAGCCAACTCTTCACATCTTTGGACAAGCTCATCACTGTCAATTGTTTCTAACTGACTGAAGAAGGAGAAGAGATTTCCAATATTTTCGTAGGCTTCTGCACGCTTAGTCAGGTGAGAATTCAGGGAGTCCAGAATAGGAAGATATGTTTCCACCTTGAATTTTTCACTTTCGTGGAGAAGTATCTCATTCGCTGACCCATCATATCTGGAAAGACGCACACTTCGCTTTCTTGGACGTTTGTCTATGTCACTATAGTTCAAATCTGGACACCTGCTTTTAGCCTTCGTTTCATAGTCAATGAATTTATCCCTCATTTCCTGAAGAAAGGCTTTAAGAGACTTTAGCAGATCAATGGCAACGAGTATGTCAACATCTTTTGACTGCAAAATTTTGCTTGTTTTGTTTACCCGTTCAAGGATATCATTCCAAACAATTGTCAAAAAGATAGTCTCCAACTTCTGCATTTTCTTGCTCAACCCTTCCGCTTCACGTCTTGTGCTCCATTCCTGATTGGCGTCAACTGCAAGGGCATCCAAAGCATCTTGGATTTTTTCTAAACCTCCATGAAGAGCAGAGACAGCATCGAAATGTGCTAACCATCTTGTGTCAGAGAGACGTTTGACCACGCTAAGATTCTTTCCCAAGGATGATGTCAGAACAGCCCACCGATGTGTGGAAGCAGCGAAAAAGGAGTACAAATGCTGAACAAAGTCGAAGAATGAGACAATCTGTGGACCACATTCTGCTGCTCTCATTCCCACCAAGTTCAAACTGTGTTCAGCACAAGGTACATAGATAGCAAATTCATTTAGTTCACGGATCCGTGCATGCAATCTTGTATACCGTCCTGACATATTCGAGGCGTTGTCATACGACTGACCACGACAGTTTGATAATGGAATATTGTTCTCTTGCAGGAACTCTACAACCGTGTCTGCTAAATTCTTAGCCCCATGAGAAAATATGGGGATAAATCTCAGAAAACGCTCTACTGACTCACTTCCACGAAGATACCGGACAGTGAATGACAGTTGATCAATATGGAAAATGTCTGGAGTGGAATCGACACTTATTGAATAATACTTTGACTGTTCGATTTCTTCTAGAATTGCACAAAATACCTGTTGTCCCATAATTTCAATAAACTCTTCACAAATATTTGCCGATAGATATGATGGGTTCCCTTTTCCAGCATTTCCGTACACCTTTAAATGTTCCTTCAGAAAAGGGTCAAACTCACTCAATAGCTCTAGCATGCCAAGAAAGTTTCCGTTTTTTGATGAGCCAATAGTTTGATTGTCCCCACGAAAGGCCAACCCTCTAGAGGCAAGAAAGCGGATAACAGAAACCACACGTTTTAACACTTTATGCCAGTACTCTTTCTGGGAACGATGCTGACTTAGCAAAGCAGTATCCACACAATCACGTTCTTTGTGCCGAATCGAATATTCCAACAGGCACCTGCGATGTTCCTCTCCATTTTCGTACTCTTCAACAAGATTGTTGTGTTTCCAGTCATTAAAGCCCGATGTAGAGAAAGGGGATTCTTTCTTGGACAATAGACGACATGGGAAACAATACAAACAACCTTTGGTGGGTGAATATATCAGCCATTCACGTTTTATAAACTCGCCATTCCGCAGAGTACGCTTGAATAATGTGTTTGTTAAACATCTTGTCTGAGCTTTTTCGCCTTCACCATACACACGACGGGAATTAGAAAAGTCACAATCATGATTTTGACATTTTGTCGGGCCATTGTGAATCCAGTGGTCTACAGTAACAGAATCTGTTGTGTTCCATAGTGCTGGATCTGTCAGAGATTGATGATAAATTGCGGCAGCTACGTTTACAGATTCTTCTTGTCTGTCGTCTTGAAGTTCAGCAGGTGAAACGGCTTGTGTATCTGGAACTGGGTGATCAGATGAAGAGGAGCTTGCCTGATTGGAAGTAACTGTTGATGCCTTATCAATATCAGGAGCAATAGCTGTTGTAACAGGAGTGAACCACGACGATAACTTTGACAGTTTGTTCAATTTTTCTCTATCCTCTGTAGCCTTTTTCCTCTTCTGCGCTCCACTAGTGTATGTGCGCTTCATTTCTATAAAAAAGATGCAAAAAAGCCACCCTCCTGGCTTAAATACGCTACTGTGATCATGGATCGACTCTCGGGCAGCAGATTTGAACTAAAATATATGTACAGACGATATATGTGGGTCCTACCGCGTGACGTACGTGGCTGCGTGCTTGTTACTTGAGCTTGTAATACTAATACACAGTAATAGGGTCTACCGGACCGGTACATATACTGCATCTGCATCAGGGGCGGATCCAGAGGGTGGGGGGGGGGGGGGGGGGGTGCAGGGGGGGGGGCGGCCCCCCCCCCCCCTTGAGAGAAGCATCACCTTGACCCACCAAAATTTTTAATTATAATTAAATCATGAGTAGAAATTGAATAATTTAGCAGCCAACTAAGGGTCCATATTTATCTCTGGAAATGCAGAAGCCGTCTGGGGAAACCTAGATTTCAAAATTTCACGGGGGAGTACCCCCGGACCCCCGCACCCTGCCCTTCTGAAATCCTGGATCCGCCCCTGTGCATGGATATACACATTTACCTGTTTTAACATACTTACGTGCCGTGATGGGAACGGAACAAAGATGAATAATAAATATTTAAAAATAACAAATGTAACACAATTTAACGATCGAATTTCCCAATTTTCTCTACAGAGTACAGACTGCAGAGAGTACGTACAGCAGACTTATTAAATATTTGTCCGGTTGCCCAGTGATCACCGTGAGACATATTAAATATTTGTCCGGTTGCCCGGTGATCACCGTGCGTGACGTGCTGTAGCCTGTATATCGTAGAAGCAAAAATGATCAAGAGCGCCGTCTCGCCACACATTCGCCGCTAGTCAGTTGACCTAGATTCAATATAGTGAATATACTACGCATCTGGCATAGGCACTCAGACACATCTAAATCTCTTTTGACGGAAGTCAAGGGCGGCGGCACTGCTAATAACCGATAATTTTTTTAATTTTTTTCAAATGGATCGGGGCCCCTAAAGTTGTGGGGCCCCTGGGAAACTGCCCACTGTCCCCATGCGGTAAGACGGCCCTGCCCATAGCTAGGCCACTGAAGCCACGCCATAAAAAGCATAAACAAGTTGGTTAAATTTGGATTGAGCGCCGCGTCATCACCTCGCAACAAGTGAGAATGACTAGCTAGTGACGTGTTACGCTCGAACGTGACGCGATGCACTCAGTTACACCAAGATTCGAGGTCAAGTTGTTTATTTACACCCAGACCGCAGCGTGATGGTTCATAATAGTTACAATTTTTACATCAGTTGTGGAGTTAGTTAAATAATGGCAATAACTTAATCTATATAGCTTAATAAGTAGCCTAAATATATTTATACAAGTGTTATTATCGTCGCTGTTATTAAAATTTGCCTTGCTATCGGCGGTGTTCTTGCGATTGTTGGTGTCGCCGCAGTTATCGTCGGCGTCATCGTAGTGTACGGCTGTTTTTCAGAGCAAGAAAGATAAAGATAATGAATAACTCGTAAGTATATGTAAAAATCTGACGGTTAGTTCACATCCATGTCTACTATATGAATAGTTACTTGTCATGTTAATGATTGCTGTTGACGACCAGTTTGCAAGGGAATTATCCAATGCGATAACGAATTAGTTATGCTTTTCAATATTCTTCGAAAGTGGAAAAAGAGCAGATATTGAGAACAGTGGATGTGGTGGGGGCACTGGGGTGTCAAATGCCAGAAGAAATGTCACCTTTCTATCCACAATATATAAATCACAGTAGATTTGGTTGTATCCAAACAAAGGCCGCGAAAGGGTTTCAGCGAAGATGGCCAGATGGAGAGATAGGTGAACAGACAATCATGCACTCAGTCCACATTAGGGGGTTCGTAGTCCATGTACATTCTTCAATTGTAGGCCCATATATATTCTTAATTTCTAAAGTAATTTCATTTTAGTTTAAACAGAATTTATTTTTAGTCTAAGTGGGAGCACGATAAGACATACGTCGTATGTCCGTGTCTCCCATATAATATACACGTATGATACACACAATACAATTTAACAAGTGGCTATTCGCAACTAGTAGCCCTATTAGCCTGCCTACCTGTCTGTCTGTCTGTTGCCTGCATGCATGCCGGTCTGCCGTATGCATGCCTGTCTGTCTGTCTATATGTCTGCCTGTATGCCTGCCTCCCTGCTTGCCTGTCTGTTGGTTTGAATTTCTAGCAAAGCTGCCCCCATGTCGCAACTATTAGGTATATCTTCGTATTTGTCGAATTCTAGTTTAATTTTGTTGTAATATATATATTTGTATAGCTGCTGCTTTAAGGCTTACTCAGTGACGGAACCAGGATCTCGATATTTGTGTATTGGTAAGATAGGTGATTGGTCTCGAAAAGGTAATCACACGAGATGTTAATGGGGGTGTCGGTGGTTGTCCCTGAGATATTTATGAAAATTTGACTCTGTGGCAGCCCGTTACTTACTTTACATTTTGATCATGCCATTAAACTGAAATAGTGTACAACGCACACATACACATGCAAACACACGCACGCGCGTGCGCACACACCACACACTTTTTTCTTTGCAGATTTGGGTGAACACCCGCCCGCCTCCCCCCTCCCCTTCCCGTTTGGCTATGCCACTGCTACTCTTTGTAAATATGCAATCATAATTTATTAAATTATATTAACACAGATTCAAATTGAATTTTTTTGTATTATATCAGAAATGCATGATGTTGCATGCTAATTGAACATATACATAACTATTCTACTGCAAGACAATTAAGCAATAGGCCTTTTATGTTCAATATGGGCGGCTATATACGCGACATCAACTTAACGGTTCTTGTCTCGTAGTAACGCGTGTGCAATCTGTTGGTCGGGTGTCTCTACCACGTAGGCGTACTAGGGTAGGCATATTGCATACATCAATTTTCTAGTAGACATATGCTGTTTAACAAGAAATGATATTGTACCTCCATTTCTATTACACATATCTTTATTTGACATGATCAATCCTGTGTTACCTCTTCGAAACCTGAATTTGAGAAAAGCATGTTGCTGGTATCATACTAGATAACAACAAACTTAAGTCAAATTAGGTTCAAAATTCCTAACGCAATATTTATTTAATTGTAAATGGCAGAGTCCACGAAAACCATATCACGTGTCCGTCAAAATTGTGCGAGCTACAGTGGCGCGGAGCTGGTTGGGGTGGTGGGGGTGTCTAGGGCCCCCTAAAATAATTTGTGGGGGGGGGGGCTAATAATGTCTGTACCCCCCTGTCCTAGTGTAGATTTTTTAACCCCAAATTGTCACTTAAAATGTAGGAAATGACTTCTAAGAGCATCTATTTAACACAATTTCCGGTGAAGTCCCCCGCCACCCCACCCCCAGGCAGTGTTGTGCGTACTGTGCATACATGGATTTATATGGTACTGTCATTGTTCACTGACCACGTATTGCTATTGCTCATAAATCTTATATCTACAATATCTAGGAAGACAAGCAGATCACTGGTGGCGACACTCTGTTATATCATTAACCAGGCATTAACATTTTAACTAAACAGACCTTCTGAAATGATTGTGAAAAATGTCGATTTACACGCCCTGATTTGAAATTTTGGCATAGCGAACCAGTCATTCAAGTGGAAGATTTCTAAAATATTCCTTTCATGCTCTGTAAATTGACATTTTCTAAGAGAAAAATTCTCATTTTCCTGAACAATTTTACCCACGAATTATCACTCAGAATACAGGAGATGGCTTCTCAGAGCATTTAATTTTCAAACATTTCCGGGGGAGGACGCCCGAACCCCTAATATTAGGGAGAGTGAAGCCCCCTCCCAGGCCCACCTCCTTCACGCCCCCCCCCCAACACGAAATCCTGAATCCACCCTTAGCAACCCCCCTGTTGCCGAGCCACTCCGCCGCCACTGGCAAGCTATCAGAAGTATTAAAATAATCTTAAGTTGGAAATCAGTGCCTCTATTTGTACGAGGAGGGCTCATTCTATCGCGCGAAACAAGGATAGTCGTCAGACTTCAATACTTTTATTTATTTTTCTTATTTTATGTGTTAATGTAATATTTTTTTGACGGAAACAACTCCCGAGTCAATTAGAAGGGTTGACTGCTGAGAGCTCTGGTGAACCATAGCTAAAGCATCTTATTTGTCACAGATATAGTTTCTAAAAGAGCAGTCTCTTGCATGCCAGCATGTTTCTATCACTGTCACATTTACTGACATTAGAACACTCCCTGATTAGTGGGTGTTAAAATCTATAAATGTCTGTTGTTGCATAAATTGTAATAATTTAACTAGTTTCATCCATCCAGTATGAATAAATTAGAATTTATCAGTATCAAAGAATAGTCTAAATGGTTATTCATTGTTTCTAATGCCATTTCTGTCAAAATGGTGTAATGACATTAGCACACTTTCTCGACTCAGGTGCAGCTTAGACTAGCGAGCACATCACATTGCTGCCAGCCCAGAGGGGCTGGTCACTGTTTAATTTCTATCCAGCTTATGCGCTTTAGTGATATCCTTTCTAACTTGATTGAAATGAAGATTTGATATTGGATTTCTAACCTTCTCCTCACAACATTTATAATAGAGGGCTCTTGCCTGTATATGGTGTTCACGACTGTATTCCCGCATGTGGTATCTTTTCTGCTTATCAAGGATTTAAATCCTTGTGGTCCTTGTTGTTTTGTATTTTGTTCATCGACCCTATTCTACTAGCCTACTAGTACAGATTAAAATCTACGAATATCGATTTAAATAAAGTATAGCACTTGAGCGCTCAAACACAATTAAGCGCTCAAAGATCCTAGATGTACTACGCTAGGCCTGTTGCAATGAAGATGAGCTACGACTAGTGAGACTACTGCTTGCAGATACCAAGCTGAAAGTACGAGTCCAGTCAGTGAAGTCTGTAGAGTTTGAGACATCAATCGGCTCCCCACAGGGAGATGGTCTATCCCCTGTGCTCTTCACCTGTTACCTGGCTGCTGCATTGACATCCGTGCGGGAAAATTCCACAACACCCCCACCCCCACCCCACCCCGGTGTTAATACTGGACCTGCCGCTAGAGATGGAATATGCCGACGATGTGGACTTTATAGATGAGGAAAAGAAACACCCTGACGAACTTCTCTTAATAGCTGCAAGCAAACTAAAAATTGAGAATCTTTATGAATGAATCTAAAACAGAGTTAACCAACATATACCTATCTACAAAGCATGAAACTAAAGAAAATGACGATCCTCTCAGTGGCGGCGAACCATGGAGGAATTGTAAAATCTTGGGCTCACTGATTTGCAGTACTGCTGACATTGCTGCACGCTGCATCATGGGGAACATAGCTTTCCAGTCCTTCTGGAAGCTATGGATTCGTAGATCAAAGATGCCTTTGGTAAAAGACTACGTTTATACAATGCAACCTGCGTATCCTTGATGCTGTATAACTGCAACAGCTGTGCAGTTCCAAAGGCAGCTCTAGACAAACTTGATGCCTGCCACCGCAAAAACTGGGCACCGCTGACTAGAGAGCATAATTTCCAACGATGCACTATACACACCAGCAGAGAGCCTTGGAATTCGCCCTACTCGGAGCCCGCAAATACAGAGCCAGGAGAGGACGCCATTGCATAAATCTGCTAAGTGTGCTACGAGGTGACCTCAAGAAAGCAGGATTAGGTACACTCAAGTCAAGAATGGCCCTGAGGAAGCTAAGGATTTTGGCTGAGGACAAGACACAGTGGGCAAAAGCGAAGAAGGACTGATTGCAGCTGTAGGATGTCTCTACTACTACTACAGCCGCAGAATACAGTAATCATACATGCATACATACATATAGCACTTGACTTAGCTCAAGTGCATTGACCATCGGTCATTCATTTTATAAATTCATTTTATCTAAGGAAATAGGAGTGTGTGTGTGGGGGGGGGGGGGGTGTGGGGGCGGAGGGAGCGAGGTTGTCGACACACCTCAACTCTGGTGGAGAAACTATATGATGGAACTGGCATGATCTACTAGCCGACTAGCCTAGACGTATAGCTTAACCTACCAGCCTACTAGCCTAGACCTCTAGCCTAGTCTACTAGCTTAAACTTATACCAGGTAGTCTACTAGCCTAGAAATCTACCCTAGTCTACTAGCCATACTAGTATAGTCTACTAGATTAGATTTGTAGCATGGCCTTCTAGCCTACTAGCCTGTATTGCTAGCCTAGACTTCTGGCCTAGAATTCTAACCTACTCTACTAGCCATTAGCCTAGATTTCTATACTAGACTTCTTGTCCAATATACTAGCCCACTAGCGTAGACTTCTATCATCAGTAGTCTACAGCGTTGAATGATATGCAGGTGGTCAACTAGCATAGAGGTCTCCCCTAGTCCATTAGCCTAGACTTCTAGTCTAGTTTACTAGTCTAGTGGCCTAGACTTCTAACATTATCGCCTGGTCTACTAGTCTATGATTCTAGGCTAGCCTTTTACCATCGTCTAAGAGCCTAGTAGTCTCGACTTCTTGCACAGTCTACTTCTTTAAACTTCTAGCATAGACCTTTAGCTTAGTTTACAGTCTTGACTTCTGCACAGGCTGTCTACTAGCCGAGACTTCTAGCCTAGACCTCTCTCCTAGTCTACTAGCCTAGACATCAACCCTATTCTACTAGCCTACTAGCCTAGATTTCTAACCAAGTCTACTAGCATAGTCTGCTAGTTTACTCTACTGGCCTAGGCGTGTAGCATATTCTACTGGACTACAGGCATTTATTTCTAGCCTGGTCTACTAGACCACTAACCTATACTTCTAGCCCACTCTACTAGACTTCTACCAGTCTACTAGTCTAGTAGTTCTAGTTAATTTAGAATTCTAGCCAACTCACCTAGCCTGTTAATCTAGACTTCTAGCTGGGACATCTATCCCAGCTTACTAGCATATGCTTCTAGCATAGACTTTACCCTAGTCTACTAGCCTTGTATCATAGACACCTAGCTTAGATTTCAAGACTAGACATTTATCCTAGTCTAAGCCATATCACTAGCCATGTAGTCGCTACTAGCCAAAACTACTAGACTACACTTCTCACCTCTTCCGCTATCCTACTAGCCTAGTCTACTAGCCTACTAGTCTAAGTTTCTAGTCTAGTTTACTAGCATATGCGTCTAAGTTAGTCTACTAGCCTAGCTTTACACACGGCACTTCTAGCCTATTCTACTAGTCCAATAGTCTAGACTTCTAGCCTTGCCCCCTAGCCTACTCTGATAGCCTACTAGCCTTGATCTCTAATCTGCAACCCAGACTTCTACACATGTAGTCCTCTAGCCCAGTCTACTGGCCAATACTAGCCTAGAATTCTAACCTAGTCTACTAGGCTAGCATTCTAGCATAGTCTACTAGGCTAGACTTCTATCCCAGACATTTACCCTAATCTACTAGCCTAGACTACCCTTTTACCGTAGTCTAGTAGTTTAGACCTCTAGCATAGTCTATAGTTTAAACTTCTAACCTAGACTTTTAGCCTAGCCTACAGCCGTGACTTCTAACCACATTGTCTACTGGCCTAGACTTCTAGCCTAGACCTCTTGCTTACTCTACTAGCCTACTCGCCTAGACATCTGTCATATTCTACTGGCCTACACTTCTAGCCTAGTCTACTACCATAGTTTTCTATTCTAGTCTACTAGCCTAGCCGTCTATCCTAGTCTAATGTTTGCACACATAGATTTGTAGCCTAGTCTACTAGACCACTAACCTAGACTTCTAGCCTACTCTACTAGTCTTCTACCAGTCTACTAGCCCACAAGTTCTAGTTAGCCTAGCATTCTAGCCGAGTACCAGTCTATTAAACTAGACATCTGGCTGAGACATCTAGCCCAGCTTACTAGCATGCGCGTCTAGCATATAATTTTAGCCTAGTCTAGTAGCGTAAACATCTAGTTTACTTTTCTAGTCTAGTCTAGATGTTTAACCTAGTATAAGCATTGTCTTCTACCAAGGTAGTCTAATAGACTAGACTACTATTCTAATCTATTAGTCTAAACTTCTAGTGTAGTTTACCTGCCTAGATGTCTACGGTAGGTAGTCTGCTAGCCTAGATTTACACCCTATACATCTAGCCTAAACCTCTAACCTAGTCCACTAGCTCAATATCCTAGACGTCTAACCTAGTCTACTAGCCTACGCTTCTTGCCTAATCTACAGCATAGACTTCCACACAGGTATCCTTCTAGCCTTGTCTACTAGCCATACCAGCTAGACTACTCGGCTTTTATTCTAGCATTGTCGATTAGTCTAGACTTCTATCCTAGATATCTACCCTAATCTACTAGCATAGACTAGCCATTTAGCGTAGCCTAGATTTCTAGCATAGTCTCCTAGTTTAGATTTTTATCCGATGAGATTAGCATAACCTATAGTCTTGACGTTTAGCCAGGTTTTATACTAGCATGTACTTCTAGCCTAGTCAACCTGCATCTAGCCAATACATATCGCCCAGGCTACTAGCATAGACTAATAGCCTAGTTTAGAGACGAGAGTTATAGACTAATCTACTAGCCATGTTAGCTTAGACCTTTAGCCTACTCTACTGGACTAGATATCTAGCCTTGTCTTCGAGCCTAGTCTGTTAGTCTGCGAGCATAGACGTTTAGCCTATTCTACCTATTAGCATGGCCTTCTTCTAAACCACATGTAGTCTCGTAGTTTAGACTCTTTAACCTAGCCATTTAACCTAGTCTGCAGCCTTGACTTCTACCCAGGTTGTCTACTATCCTAGAGTTCTAGCCTATTCGACTGGCCTAGACTTTTATCGTAATCTGCTAAAATAGTCTTCTAGCCTACTCTACTGGTATCGAGCTCGAGCCCAGTCTACTTAGCCTACTAGCGTTTTCTAGCCTAGTCTACTAGACCACTAACCGAGACGTCTATCATGCTCTGCAAGGCTTCTAGCTGTATGCTATCCTACTAACCTAGAGGTCTAGTTAGCTTAGAATCGTATCCAAGTCTACTGGCATATTAACCTGAACTTCTAGCCAAGACTTCTATCCTAGCCTACTAGCATATGCTTCTAGCATAGACCTTTGACCTAGTCTACTAGCCTAGTAGCCTAGATTTCTATTTTGGACTTATACCCTCGACGTTTAGGCTGGTCTACAACCTTGTCTTCTACCCATGTAGTCTACTAGCCAAGCCTTTTTGCCTAGTCTACTAGCCATGCTAGACTAGACTTCTAGCCTAGACTACTAGCCTACACTACTAGACTACACTTCTCACCCATTCTACAATCCTACTAGCCTAGACTTCTAGCCCAGTCTACTAGCATGCTAGTCTAAACCTCTATATCTAGATTACTTACCTAACCTTATAAGCTAATCTACTAGCCTTGCTTTACACCCCTAGACCTACATCCTAGATTTATAGTCAAATCTACTAGCCCAATAGCTTAGATTTCTAGCCTAGCCCTCTCGCCTAGTCTACTAGCCTACTATCCTCAGCGTCTAGCCTAATTATATACAACCTAGTATTATACACAGTCAGCCTTCTAGCCTTGTTTACTAGCCATACTAAGCTATGCTTCCAGCCTGAACTTCCAACATAGTCTACTAGGCTTGCCTTCTAGCATAGACTACTAGGCTAGACTTCCAACACAAACTTCTACCCTACTATATTAGCCTAGACTGCTAGACTAGTCCACTAACCTACTAATTGAGACAAATCTAGCAAATATCTACTAGCCTAGTAGCCAGACTTCTAGCCTAGTTTTAGCCTAGACCTCAAACATATTCAACTAGACTTGGCTTCTAGTATAATCTTCTAGCGATGCCGTCTAGCCAAGACTCTACCTGGTCTACTATCCCAGACGTCTAGTGTACTAGCCTACTAGCCTATTCTACTGGCCTCCTAGCCTAGACTTCTAGCCTAGTCGACTAACCTGGTGTTCGTTCCTAGTCTACTAGTCCAAATTTCTAACCTACACTCCTAGCATTCTATACTAGACTTCTACCAATCCACTAGCCTCGTAGCCTAGAGATCTAGTTTGCCTGGATGAGTCTACTAGCCCACTAGCCAAGAGTTTTCACCTACACTTCTAGATTAATATACTAGCCTACCCACATAGTCTAGACTTTTCCCATCGTCTACTAGCCTGAACCTCTAGCATATACGTCTGGCCTAGTCTGCTGGCGTACTAGACTCGCAGACTACTAGCCTAAACTTCTAGCCTAGTCTACTAGCCTATTCTTCTAACCTATTCTACTAGCCTAGACTTCTAACCTAGTCGACTAACCTACTAACACAGACTGCTAGCCTTCTGTACGAGATTTCTACATGTCTTTTACCCTGACGAGCCTAGAGTTCTGGTTAGCCAAATGTACTAGACCACTAACATCGCCTTCTAGTCTACACTTCTAAAGCATTTACTGTAGCCTACTCCCATATATGTCTAACATGGACTACTGGTTTAGAGTTCGAGCTTAGGTTTCTAGAATAGTCTACAGCATATACTTCTACCCAGGGAGTCTATTAGACTAGGCATATCTCCTAGTCTAAAAGTTCTAGCTTATGCTTCTAGTCTATAGTTCTAGCCTACGCTACTAGGCTACTAGCCCAGAGTTCTAGCATATTCTACTAGCCGTCTAGGCTAAATTTCTGGTCTAGATGGTTAGACTAGTCGAGCGTTGGCATCTAGCCTTGACTTTTCGCCTTGTTGGGTAGCCTACTAGCATATGCTTATATCCTAGATATTTACCCTATTCTAATAGCCTAGGCTTCCTAGTCTACTAATTTTTTAATTCTCGCCTAGACGTCTAGACGAGTCTACACAGTAGACTTGTATACAAGTTGTCTACTAGCCTAGACAACTATTATAATCTACTAGCCACATTAGCATAGACTTCCAACCTAGCCTAACCCTCTGGCCTAGACCTCTAAACTAGTCTACTCTTACCAGGCTAGACTTCTAGCCTAGCCTTCTAAACTAATCTACTAGCCTAGCCTTCTAGCCTAAACTTTTAACTGACACTACTAGCACTGTACTTTTGACTTCTACCCTAGAGTTCTAGCCTAGTATACTAGCCTACTAACCCAGACCGCCAGTCTAGATTTTTACCCTACTCTACTAGCTTAGATTTTTATCCTAGTCATCTAACAATAGTCTTGTGTATTGGCCTAGGCTACTAGCCTAGTAGCCTAGGCTTCTAGCATAGTTTACTAGTTTAGACCTCTAGCTTTGACTTTTAGCATATGCTACAGCCTTGACTTCTACCCAGGTTTTCTACTAGCATATACTTCTAGCCTAGTCTGCCAGCCTATGCTTCTACCCTATACATAATTACATATATCACACTATTAGAATACAAGCCTAGACAAATAGTGTAGTTTATAGCCTAGAATTCTAGCTGAATATACTGGCCTTGCTAGCCTAGACCTATCTTGTCTACTACATAGATTACTATCCTAGATGTATAGAATAGTTTTTTAGCCTAGGCATCTAGCCTTGACTTCTAGCCTAGTCTACTAGCCTGCTATCCTAGACTTCTAGCCTAGTATATTAGCATAGTCTTCTATCCTAGTCTACTAGCCTACTAATCTAGACTTCTCTACGAAGTTCTAGTTCAGACTTAGCCAGGCCTACTAGTATATGCTTCAAGCCGAGGCATTTACATAGTTTACTAGCCTAGTAGCCTACACTTCTAGACTAGTCTACTAGTTTAGACATCTACCCAAGAATGTTTAGCTTACAGCATTGTTCTCTGCCCAGATGGTCTACAAGCCTAGACTTTTAGCCTAGTCCCATGGCCATACTGGCTTAGATTTCTAGCATTATATGCGATTATCATATGCTTCTCGCCTATTCTTCTATCCTTCTATCCAAGACTTCTAGCATAGCTTACAAACTTCTATTCTAGCCTAGTATACTAGCATACTAGCCTAGTCTTGTAGCATGCTAGCCTAGTTTAATATTTTTAACTTAGGCTACTGGCCTACTAACCAAGATTTCTGGCCTACTCTACTAGCCCACTAGCCTAGAGTGCTAGCCTTCTCTACTAGACTAAACCACTCTATTTGCCTAAACCTTTAAGCCTTTAACCTAGTATACTAACCTAGACATCTAATCTGTGCTCCTAGACTTCTACCAGCCTACTATCCCACGACCCTAGAGTTCTAGAAGTGTAGACAAATATACCAGCCCAATAAATTTGAATACTAGCCTAGTCGGCTAGCCTGATAGCATATGCTTCTATCTTAGATGTTTAACCTATTCTACTAGCCTAGTCAGCTAGTTTAGAATTCTAGCCTAGACATAGTCTAGTTCGCAACATAGCTTTCTGCACAGGTAGTCTACTGGCCCAAACAGCTATCTAAGTCGACTAGCCACGCCATTCTAGACTTCCAGCTTAGCCATCTATCCACGACGTCTAGCCTAGTCTACAAGCCTAGAGTTCTAGTGTTCTATACTAGCCTACTTGCCTAAATTTTAATCCTAGACATTTAGCTGAGTCTAGTAGCACACTAGTCTGGACTGCTACCCTGGGGTTCTAACCTAGTAGCCCACTAACATATACTTCCAGTCTAGACTTCTACCCTAATCTACTAGTTAGATTTCTATCCTAGACATCTGGCTGAATCTACTAAGCCACTAGTCTTGCCTACTAGCCTAGATATCTAACATCGTCTAATAACCAGTCCATTATCCTTCTAGCCTAGCTTCGAATTCTAGCCATGTCTACTAGCCTACTAACCTAGACTTATAACCTAGACTCCGAGCCTAGTCCATTAGCCTATACTTCTAGATTTGTTTTACAGCCCAGTCTACTAGCCAACTAGCATAGACTTCTAGCTTAATCTACATACTAGACTTATAGCATAATCTACTACCCATGCTAGCATAGACTTCTGGCCTAGTCCGCTAGCCTATATTTATAACCTATCAGCCTAGGCTTCTAGCATATTCTACTAGCCTATTAGACTAGACTAGTCCTCTTGCCTACTTTGCTTGCTCAGATTTATAACCTAGGCTACTGGCCTACTAGCCAAAATTTCTGGTCTAATCTACTAGCCAACTAGCCTATCATTCTACTAGCCATCTCTATTAAAAGCTTTGCCAGTCTTCTAGCCAAGAAGCCTAGAGTTCTAGTTCGTCCAGAATTCTAACTGAATTTACTAGCCCACTAATCTAGGGTTATAGCCTAGAATTATAACCTAGTCTACTTTACTAGCCTACAACCCTATGACTATAGCATAGACGTCTACCATAGTCTACTAGCCTAGACATTTGAAACTCTAGCCAAGTCTACTAGTCTAATAAATTTTACTACTAGCGTAGATCATAGTCTAATCACATAGCCTACTAGCATATCCTTTTGTCCTTGATGTTTACCTTACTCTACTAGCCTAGACTTCTAGCCTAGTCTACTAGTTTAGAATACTAGCCTAGACTTAAGGACTCGTTTAGAACATAGACCTCTACACAGGTAGGCTCCTAGCGTAGATATCTAGCTGAATCTACTAGCCCACTGCTCTGGACGGTAACCTTAGAGTTCTAGCATAGTATACTAGCCTACTAACCTAGACTTCGTGTCTAGTCTTCTACCATACTCAGAGTGCTAGCTTAGACACCTAGATTAATATGCTAGGTCACTAGCCTAGTCTATTAGCGTTGTTTACTAGCCTAGATTTCCACATAGTCTCCTAGCCTAGACCTATAGCCTAGTCTGAGATCCTAGTCTACTAGCTTTGAATTCTAACTTAGTCTACGAGCCTACTAGCCTAGATTTCTAACCTGCTCCACAGTCTTCTCCCACTACATTCGCCGTCTAATTTAAAGTGCTAGTTAGCCTAGAATTCTGGACTAGATCTAACAGCCAACTAACCTCGCCTTGTAGCCTAGATTTCTAGCATAGTAACCTAGTCTGCTAGCCTATGCTTTTAACTTAGCATTTAGTTTAGTTTACTAGTCTAGTGGTTTAGAGTGCTAGCCTAGTATATTAGTTTAGACTTCTAGCGTGCACTTTTAGTATAGGCTACAACCTTGCCTTCTACACATGTTGTCTACTAGCTTATACTTCTAGCCTAGTCTAGTAGCCTATTCTTCTACCCCAGTCGTATAGCCGAGTCTACTATCACATACTTATAGCCTAGTCTACAGCCTAGACTTATTGCAAAATTTACTAGCCATGCTAACCTAGAATTCTAGCCTATAAATATAACATCGACTTCTCGATTAGTCTATTAGCCTACTATCCTAGACTTCTATCTTATTATGCTAACCTACTAGACTATCCTTCTAGCCTAGTCTACTGGCATTGCCTTTTGCCTATTTTACTCGCCCATACCTCTAGCATAGTCTACTTGATAGCCTGCTAGCATAAATTTCTAGCATCGTCTACTAGCCCACTAGTCTAGAAGACTTCGAGCCTACACCTCCAGATTTCTACCAGTCTACTAGCCTATAGTTCTAGGTAGCCTATAATTCTAGCCGAGTCTACTTCTAGCCTACTAACCTAGACTTCTAGCTGAGACCTCTAACCAAACCGACTAGCATATGCTTCTACCTAAGACCTTAAGCCTAGCCTACTAACATTGTAGTCTGGACTTCTAGACTAGTTTAGACTTCTAGCCTAGACGTTTAGACTAGTCTACAGCAGTGTCTTATCCAAGCAATCTACTAGCCTAGGCTTAGCCTATTCTACTATCCTACATACTTAGACTACTAGCCTAGCCTTATAAGATAGTCTTTGCCTACTGAACTAGATTTACACCCTCGACCTCTAGTTTAGACTTCTAACCTAGTCTACTAGCCCACTAGCCTAGACTTCTAGCCTAGACATCTAGCCTAGTCTGCTTTCCTATGCTTCTAACCTAGACTATTAGTCTACAACATAGACTTCTACCCAGGTAATCTACTAGCCTGGGTTACTAGCCTTCTAGCCTAGACTTTAAACCTATACTACTAGCCTTGACTTCTGGCTTCATCTACTAGTGTAGACCTCTAGCCAGTCTGTTATCCTTTACTTCTCGCCCATACTTCTACCATAGTCTCCTGGCCTAGACGTCTAGCCTATTACACTTGACTTCTACCAGTCTAATAGTCTAGAATTCTAACGGAGTCTACTAGCCCACAAACCTTGAGTTCTAGCATATACTTCTAGCCTAGTCTACTAACCTATTATCCTAATCCTGTAGTCACGAAATCTGGACTTCTCCCATAGTCTACTAGCCTAAGCATCTAGCCTAGACCAATTCTACTAACCTACTAAACTAGACTCCTAGAGCCTAGTGTACTATGCTAGTCTTATGACCGAGTCTACTAGGCTAGACATCTAACCTTGTCTATTAGTCTACTGACCTAGACTTATACCAGCCTACGAGCCTAGAGCCCTAGTTAGTCTGGAATTCGAGCCAAATCTACTAGCCCACTAACATAGATTTCTAACCGAGACTTAGCATACTAGCCTATGATATATCCTAGTCTACTAGTTTAGAATGCTAACCTAGAGCGCTTGTGTTCTTGGATCCTGATTTTAAAGGGGCAGAGGGTTTCTCCTACGCATTGTTTGCCACAGACTCTGCAGTTTAGGGGATAGACTATATTGCGTGATTGACAGTTGCCTATAATTTAGGCTCTGTAGGAGAGGCCAGTGTGTTGGTTTTAAAGAATCTGGATTTGTCCATATTATTGCAGATATTACAGTTCTAGGTTGGCCAAGGGATTAACGGGTTGTGGTATTCTTGGGCCGGTTGGTCCAGGGGAGGGAGTTTGTCCCTGACGATCATATCTTTTATTGTTTTGTTTCTGAAAGCGATAGGGTTTTTTTTCTGGGAAACCTAGCCTGCAATGTTCTTTTCCCTGTAGGATGGGCCAGAATTTGGTGATTGTGTCCTTCAGGATCATATCTGTGCGGTTGTATTCACAGACAAAGATTTGTCTGTAGGGCTTTTTGGTGGATGGGTCCATTGGGGTGGGTTTGAGGAGTGAATGGCGGTCCTTGGACCGGGCTGTCTATCTGGCCTTTTGTAGTATCTTGGCAGGATAGCCCCGGACTCTGTAGTGTGAGTGTATGGTCAGGCTGTTTCCATCAAAATCTTGAAGGGTGGAGCAGATCCTTCTAAGCCTAAGGAATTGGCCATATGGGCTGGCTCTTTACAAGAGGCCGGGTGGGCAGACTCGTAGTGTAGCTACCCATGTGTGTCCGTGGGCTTGGTATATAGAGGTCGAATATGATCGAATTCGTTTGCGAGTTTTGGATCATGGTGTCCAAAAAGGATACTTGGCATATGATGCTTATTCCATGGTGAATTTAATGCTGTGTTGGGGTGCATTCATGTGAGTGACAAACTCTTGTTGAGCTTCGTGCCTGTGCTCCCAGATCATAAAGATGTCGTCTATGTATCTGACGTACAGTGCTGGGGAGTATGGTGCATTCTGTAGCAGCTTATCCTCTAGAATGCTCATGAAGATGCATGCAGATGTGCATGCTGCTTTGCTTCCCATTGCGGTACCGCCCACTTGGAGATAATGTTCTCCGTTGATTTCAAAACTGTTGCATTCCAAAACGAGTTTCAGGAGGTTACAGAGGCTCCTGATTGAGAGTGAGCCTGACATACCATGTTTTAGCAAACATGGCTACCACTCGGATGCCTTCTCTGTTTAGGATGGTTGTGTATAAGGATGTGACATCCATGGTGACTAGTAGCGAATTAGCCTTAAGTTGGCCAAAGGACTCTACTTTGTTGATGAAGTCTGTGGTGTCCAACGTGTACCTTAATGTGTTCATCCACGAAACTACTGATGAGTTCCGTAGGGCAGCCGATGCCGCTAATAATTGGTCTATCTGGGGTTAGGCCATCTTTTTTGGCCTTGTGAATTTTTTGTAGTAAATAGAAACTGGCGGTTGGGGGGGTGTGTCTGGGATCAGTCTGTAGGCGGTGGAGGAGTCAATCTCCTCATCCCTGACCAGTTGGTTCAGTCTTCTGCGGACAAGTTCAGTAAACGTTATGGTTGGATTGGTTTCTAGTTTAGTATAGAATTTAGTATCTGCCAGCTGTTTGTTGGCTTAGGGACTCCATAATCAAGGTGGCTAAGCTTACCATTGCTTTATGCAGTGGGCTAAATGTAATCTGGTGTACGTTCACATAATCACATAATTGCGAACATACTAGTTGCGTTATTGACCTTTAGCCCATCTGTTTTCACCCCTATGCCCTTCTTCTGCCGAGACCTCTTAATTCCATGGGTTTTATCATCAGCAATAATATAATAATTATAATCTTATCCGCACAATACTCATATTGGCGTACTTGTCAGGATGAAAGCGAAGTAGCCGTGTATTTGACCATTCGACTAGTTCATTCAAATCTGCCTGTAAGGATGCATGGTCTTCCTCTTCAAGGATTGTTATAAAAAAAGTGTGTGTCATCTGAAAAAAGATAAATATCTAAACTTACACGGCTTGACAAGTCATTTATATAGATTACAAAAAGCAGAGGTCCCAATACACTTCCCTGAGGAATCCCACTCGTTACTACCATCCAACTTGATTCTTTTCCACCAATGTGCACCTACTGCTTTCGCTTGGCAAGACATGCTCTGACACATCCATGAATCGGATTGCATATATAATAGGACTGCGTCTTGCCCATGCGCCTCCTATATAGAACTGTGTCGAAAGCTTTCTTGAAGTTGAGGTGTATGCCATTGACTGAGTGTCCACCATCTATTGCTTTTGTCCTAGCCTTGTCTACTGATTTAGACTTCTATCCTAGTTTACACCATAGACTTCATAGTATATTAGCTTAATCATAGAGTCTAGTCATCTAGCCATACTAGCCTAGACTTCTAGCCTATTCTACTAGCCTATACTACTAACCTGGAATTCTTGCTTAGTCTACTAGCCTACTTCTCTAAACATCTAGCCTAGTTTAGTAGCTTCTTTTCTAACCTAGTCTATTAGCCTACCAACCCGCATGTCTAGCCTAGACTACACAGGGTGTATGTGAGCATGTGTATTTGACTCCCCCCCCCCCCCACCACCCCACCCACTAGACGTATAGCATAGTCTACTAGCTCACTAGGCTAACACCTATAGTTTATACTTCTAGCCTAGTCTACTATCCTACTCTGCTATCCTACTAGCCGATTTCTAGGATAGACTTCTGGCCTACTCTGCCAGCCGACCATGTTACACTTCTAGCATTGTCTGGTAGCCTACCTAACTAGAGTTCTATGCTGGATTTCTAGCCAAGCCTACTAACTTATGTTTCTAGATTTTAGCCTAGTCTACTATCATATTAATCCCACCAGCTGGGGTGCTGCCACTGCTAGTCTCCTAGATTACTAGTCTACACTTCTAGCCCAATCTACGTGCCTAGACTTCTTGTGTAGTCTGCTAGCTGACTAGGCTAAAATCTGTGGTCTAGACTTCTAGCCTAGTCGACTATCCTACTCTACTATCCTACTAGCCGATTTCTGGGATAGACTTCTAGCCTAGTCTTCCCGCCTACCATCTTACACTTCTAGCATTGTCTAGTAGCCTACCTAACTAGACTTCTATGTTACATTTCTAGCCAAGTCTTCTAGCCTACTAACTTATGGTTCTAGACTATAACTCAGTTGATTGAACAGTCAAAACCATAGTGTGTCACACTTGCTTATGTTTTTATTACATATAATATATGACAACGTATTGAATAGTAATACATAATATAACAATCTATTTTCTTTTCCATGATTATTTTTCATAAAGCATTAGACTGAAATATATTCACATTGTTTCTTGTATGCATTATATAACATTTCTTTCATAAACACATCTTTTTCAAGTACTTGGAATGGTTTCAGATAGGTTTATTGCTGCCAGTATCCTTTTGAATATTAGTTTCCTTTTATAGCTATCTTCCCTATCTCAAGGTATAACTTTCATAACAACTGGATGGACTCTAGCAGGTGTTAAGGTTCAAACTCATTTATATGTTCTGTCTTGTCAACAAGACTTAGTTAGTGTAAACATTCTGAATTAGCTTATGACATTCTTCATCATAGATATTAAGTAATGTACCTATTTTTTTAATCTTTCAGATTCCTTCGTATTTGCTATCTTAATTGACCTTGCTATAAATTGCTGGGAGATGTCTGCTGCTGTCTATGATAGCCGAGTGTAGATTTCTAGAATAGTCTACTGGCCTAATGGCCTAGACTTTTAGTCTAGACTTCGAGCATAGACGTCCAACCTAATGTACTTGCCAAGACTTCTAGCCTGATTTTCTAGCCTCTTTTACAAGCCCATTAGCCTATGCTTACTGCCTGGCCTATCAGCCTACTAGCCTAGACTTCTAGACTAGAATTGTTACCAAGTCTACTAGCTTCCTAGCTGAAACTTCTAGCCTAGACTTCTAAGATAGTCTACTAGCCTAATAGCCTAGACGTTTAGCCTATTTTCCTAGCCTAGTCTCCAAGCCTAGTAATCTAGACTTTAAGCCTAGATTGCTGGACTAGACTTCCAGCATAGTCTACTACCCGAGACTTCTAGCCTAGATTTCTAGCAACGTCTACCTAGTCTACTAGCCTCATAGCCTAGCCTTCTACCACGCACTTCTACCCTCGTATACTAGCCAACTAGCCTATATTTCCTGTCTAGATGTCTTGCCAAGTCTACTAGCCTACTAACATAATCTATCTAGGCTACTAGCATAGTCTCCTAGCCTAGTGCACTAGCCTAAACTTCTACCCTAATCTACTAGCCTAGACTTCTAGTCCAGACTGCTAGTTTATTCTACTAGCCTGCCTACTGACCTAACCTAGTAGCATGCCGACTTGCCTAGCCTACTAGCCCGCCTACTGGCCTAGCCTAATATCCTAGTAACCGGCACGCCCTACTAGCCTGCCTACTGGACTAGCCTACTATCCAACTGTTTCCGACAACAAACAGTATCAATGCCTAGAGAATAGAACATTATTTACTATTCAGTAGCTTGACTTTAAAAATTAGCAAGTTCTTCTATTTATTTAGCTAGGAGTAGTGCTTCATACATGGCTGGAAGATATAAGCCCATCAAACGATTACAGATCAAGGATACCGAGTAGATTTTGATCTAGCATACAAGGTTTTCAACTCATCACAACAGATAGTATTCGATCAATAGAGAACTAGTGTTATTATAAAAATAAATTGCTTTTAAACATTAAATATTATTTTTTATGATTTTGAAATCATTTAAATTTTGTTCATATTATGTTTCTAATCATATTTACCTCTTTATTTGATTGCGCGTGTTGTTATATATGTCAATGCATGTAATCTGCACTACAGAAGCCCCACCTGTTTTAACGCTACCAACTACATGTATATAATATGGCTATCTGTTTTCTTTTCCATGATCATTCTTCATAAAGCATTACAATGACATATTCATATTGCTGTTACCTTTATGCATTATTTTTATACATATTTTAATAACGGAATGGGTCCTGCTTGTGTTTGTTGCTGCCAGTATTCTTTTGAATATTAATTTCGATCCATAGTTATCTTTCCTATCTCAAGGCATGCATTTAATGACAGCTGGGTGGACTCTTGACAGCGTCTGAGGTACAAAAGATCTGAATGTTAAAACTGAAATGTAATGATGTTGATATGTCTTTGTCTGATATTGTATTCATTATGATACAGCAATGATATAGCTCATTATGTTTTCTGTGCTTTCAACAAGTGTCAACATCCTGAGTTAACTTGTAAAACATTCTTCACAATAGATATTAGGTAATGTATTTATTTTTATCTTTCAAATTATTTTTCATTTGCTATCTTAATTGAGCTTCCTATCAATTACTGCTTCTGCTGCTACTGCCGATGATGATGATGATGATGATGATAATGATGATGATGCTGATATTCTAGTATACTAGGCGATTAACCTATTTTTATTTTTAGTATGGCTTATTTCATTTACATTTTAGTTGCAACTTGCAACTAGTATAAGTTGGTTAATTGGTCGCTCGATGTTATAGCCACGATAGTGTCCACGATTGTTTATGGTTTGTTCACATATATGTTATGACAACGTATTGACTAGTAATACATAATATGACTATCTATTTTCTTTTCCATGATTATTCTTCATAAAGCATTACACAGAAATATATTCACACTTTCTTTTATGCATTTTATAACTTTTCTTTCTTAAACACATCTTTTACTTGGAATGGTTTCAGATAAGTTTATTGCTGTCAGTATCCTTTTGAATATTAATTACGTTTTATAGCTATCTTTTCTATGATTCTATCTTAAGGTATAATTTTGTAACAACTGAATGGACTCTGCCATGGGTAAGGTATACAATATTTGAATGCGAAAAGTGAAATGTAATGATGTTGATTTGTCTTTCTCTGCTATTGTATTCATTATGTTACCGCAATAATATAATTCACGCGTTTTCTGAGCTGTCTGCAAATTCCATCACCCCGAGTTAACTTATGACAGTCGTCATTATAGGCATTAGATAATTTTTTATTTTTTTTACCTTTCAATTACTTTTTTTATTTGCTAGCTTAATTGAGATTGTTATCAATGGCTGCATCAGGCTTGGCAATGTCAGTGGGGTGTCTTGTTGGCAAGGTCGGCGTCGGCAGCGCCAACGGTGGCAGTCATCATCAACCGTGACAGCAGCAGCAGCAGTGGCAGCTACTGCTGCTGCTAACATATATTACATGTATTATATTAACAGATCATCCCGGTGCTTTATGGGTCATTTTATGTAGTGTCCCACAAAGTCATATACTGTATATTACTTTGGGTGCCTTGTGGGTCATTTGCGTCAGTATCCCACAAAGTCATAAAATCGGTGACCCACAAGGTTTTATACAAACGTAAGTATAATCAATACTTCTTTTTATATTTATTATTACGGATATCAGAACTACCTTAAATCTGAATTTGAAGACAAAATTCCTATGAGAAAGCAAAGATCCCACAAAGTACCAAAACACACAATGTCCCACAAAGTACCATAAGTGTGTATATATATATATATATATATATATATATATATATATATATATATATATATATATATATATATATATATATATATATATATATATATATATATATATATATATATATATATATATACATAGCGAGTTTAAATTAACCATATAGTCAGCAGGATCTACAAGCAATGTATGAACCTGAAGCTTTCGAGGATCCAGTTGAGGACTACGATGAGGACTATGATGAGGATGACTATGATGATGACGAGGACAATGATGAGGATGTCTATGATGAGGATGACTATGATGATGGTGCCCATGATGGTGATGATGTAGAGCCAGAATCCCGCCGACTAATCCACCAAGCCAAGGGAATTTATCGTACCTACGTGAAGCGCTCTCTTGGCCCACTAGCAGCAGTTGGGGCTTTGATTGCTCTGTTTACGAAGAAGGCTGGTGAGATGGTCCGCAAAATCGCCAATAATGCAAAGAAGATCTCTGAGGCTATTCCAGCCATTACCTTGGGGGTAGGCACTTTCTTTGGCGTTGCCAGTCCATGGATCCCGTATGTTGCGATAGCACTCCCAGTCATCTGGGCTGCCGAACATTTAAGATGTGCTATATAAGATGACTTCTCTGTATAACCTGGTCACGTCCCTTAACTAGCAAGCCTTTGTCCATAAGCTACCCTTCAGTGATGGCGCCAGCGCTGCAGAGATTAGACAGCAGTGTTCACAGGTATTCGAAGACGTGTTCATCGATGGTCGGATGAACACCAGTCGTCTGTTCGTCTGTCTAGAGTTTGCCTGAGCTGTACAGGAGAGGGCAGGTGTCGACGTCAGAGATGACGTCCGAGAGTTCACCCGTGGCCTCCGCTGCCTGTCTTGAAGATCCCTATTACCGGCCCAGTGGCTATTATCGCGAGCCTCATCAGCTGCTCGAGTCTGCATTAGGCTTGCACGATTATCCGATATTATCGAAAATCGCGATTTCTTTCAGCCATGATTTTTTACGATGTGATTTAAAAAAAATCCAAATATCGCCAAAATTTTACTCTCATGCCGTATTCTGTCTATTTGTAGCATATGTGTATATTACGGCAAGCTGTTCAATTTATTTCCAAACCAACATCTCTGAGAAAGGGGTGGGATTATACTAGGAATAGGTAAAAAAGTTGAAGTTCATTCTCTAAAATTGCTTTAAAAGATGGACATTAATACGAAAATTCAACTCAATTTACCGGTATAATTTCTTGCCGCCTTACTGTATACCTTAAAACCATAATTGCGGGAGTGAAATTATTACCTGGGAAGGTATAAATATTGCATGTTTTGTAATAAGCATGGTTTATAAAATCAAAATTAATCCAAAATTTGAAATTAAATGGAGTCGCGGGAATATATAAATCACGTGATATTGCTTACTCTCCTGTTTTTGGAGGCGAGAGGTGGTGCGTTCACAAATGTGATAGCTAAATGAGATGGTATAAGTGCTTTAGCAAGCATGGCGAACTATCCTAGATGTTTCTGAAGGCTAACTATTATTAGCGATCCTAGGACGTGATATTGCTTGCTCTCGTCGTTTTGGAGGCGAGGGCGGTGCGTTCACAAATGTGATAGCTAAATGAGATGGTATACACGCTTTAGCAAGCAAGGTGAACTATCCGAGATGTTTCTGAAGGATAACTGTTATTACTAACCGGGTACCCGGTAAATGCGGAGCAGATCTAAACATTGGATGTCTATGGATCTAAAGTACATTCCTAATATCACGTGATTTGTATATTTTCACAAAGACGACAAATTTTAAGATTAATTTTCATGTAATAAACGATTATTTTAATAGAGTACGCAAAGGTTGTCCTATATAATAATTTCACTCCCGCAATGATGGATATGGTATACAAGGGGTAAGGCGCAAGAAATTATTATTTGTGTCCTATTGTCGTGTTATTAACGATCGGTCTTAGTTTAAGCATCTTGGCGACTGGATTTCAAGTTTTTGTTGAAATTTACCAATTAGAAGTCATCCGGCTAAAACTGATATGAAAACTGAGCGAAACAGATATGGCTACATAAGCCACACCACGCAGTCCAACTCAACGCAAGACCAATTCATCCCGTGAATTCATATACCTTAAAATAGGCAATACGATATATCGAAATATCGCGATTTTTTCACCACGATATATCGTGATACATCATGACAATATCGTGCAAGCCTAGTCTGCATGCCGCAACGGTCATAGATTCACATTGGAGATGGTTAGCCAGTGGCTTACCAACCAGGCGATGTGGCAGATCTACAGACCTCATCCACGGCGGCACATTCGGTATGCACCCTTCGATGAACCTGTCCCATACAGAGTCCATCACGCTGATGTCCATCCGCATGATCGGGTCTGTTCCAGAGGTACAGTCAAGACCTACAAGTATGCCCTAACCATCGTCGATGTCGCCAGTAGATACAAGGCGGCAGTGACTCTCACGGATAAGTCCACAGGTCAGATGGCTGCCGGGTTCCAGAATATCTATGAGGACCTGCAAAATCCCCTCCAGTGGTCAGAGTTGCTGCAAGTGGATTAGGGTAAGGAGTCTAGAGGTGAAACTGCGGCCCACATGCAGAAACATGGTGTGGAAATTAGGCTGTCGTCGTCCCGACTGGCGGTCATTCCAGGGTATGGGCGAGAGGGTTGCCCATTGTGGTGAAGAGATCCAATGCTGAGGTTACAGGATGTCTCCTTCTAGCCCTCTGAAGAATGTCCAGCATACTGTTCGCCGTCCTCTCTCCTCTGTCTCCCTCTCACTGAGACGCTCATTGAGAATCTGCTGATCTTCTCGCCTCATACTCCGGGCTAAGGGTTCAGATCTCATCAATCATCTTCTGATTCTCTGTAGAAGAGGTAGGTGAGATTATGGATGGCTTGCCATCCGAGTTGCTACAGCTTTGGCCCGTAAGCTGATATTCGTCTCCTCATACAACTGACGAAGCTCACGGAGCAGCTGTGCTTTCTTGTGAGGGTTCCATGGATCCCCAGAGGTGAGCGCCAGAAACCTCCCTGTCTGTTGTGCTCGGGAGAGTCACTTTCGCCACTCCTTGGCAAGGGCGGGGAGTCGCTTTCGTCACTCCTCTGCATCGGCGCGTGCAATCATCTGGAGCAGGTCGGCTTTACAGGCCTTAGAATAGCTTATACGACCGAATTGCTTTGCCATCTCTCGCAGCTGTGTTATAGTAACCATGATGGAGGCTTATAGCAATAAGACAGCGTGTCTCTAAATGGACGTTCAGACCCTATAATGTGTGGTTGATCACAGGTGACCGGTATAGCACTACGGCTGTCTCTCTCTCTCTCTAAATGGACGTTCAGACCATGTAATGTGTGGTTGATCAGCGGTGATCGGTATCGAACTAAGACAGATTCTCTCTAAATGGACGTTCGGACCCTATGCCTCAGGAATTGAGAGGGCGGTGGGAGCCGCGGATCGCGGAACAGTTGCCTGTGGAGGGTGGTGGTATTTTTCTAATCCCGGCTATACTACTACTACTACTACTACTACTACTTATCACAAGACTTCGGTGGGGATCGCGTATTCCCGAAATCTGTCGAAAATTTATTTCTTGTAAAATCGTAAAATATGTGGTTTCCGCTTGATAACTTCAGTTAGCGTTAATGGATTCATTTCAAATTTGGAACGTCAATTCCTTATGACAAGACCTCGGTGGGGATTGCATATTTGCGAAATCTTTCTAAATCCACAGGTGGTATCCCGCTTTATTTCTTGAAAAATCATAAAATATTTGGTTTCCATTCGATAACTTCAGTTAGTTTGAATGAATTCATTTCAAATTTGGAATGTCACCTCCTTATGACAAGACCTCGGCGAGGATTGCATTACGATGGAATGTGTCCGGATCCATCAGAGTTATTCGCCTTGATTACTTGAAAAATTTTAACATATTTTGTTTCCTTTCGATAACTTCAGTTCGCTAGGATTCATTTCAAATTTGGAATATCAATTCCTTATGACAAGTGGGATTGCATATCGGCGAAAATGTGTCCAGAACCATCAGCGTTATCCCCTCGATTTCTTGAAAAATCGTAAAATATTTGGTTTCCGTTTGATCTCTTCAGTTAGCCTGGATGGATTCAATTCAAATTTCGAAAATACAGCCTTCTGCATGGCTGGGATTGCATTTGGCCGAAACCTGTCTGTAATCGCCAGAGTACCACCTCCCCCCCCCCCCCCCTTATTTCTTGAAAGACTGTACAATATGTGGATTTAACAAATTGTGGTTTTACTAAAAAAGGCATGGCTGTGGGACATGTGGCCAAAAACTGGTGTTTTATTGTTTTTAGGTTGTGAAATTGAAATAGAGACACGAGTTCTTAGTTCAAATTCACAACTTAAAAAATTATATTAATTTGTACGTAATGAAATCATCATATTATAAGATTTATTTTGTGTCATTACATCTAGGCCCACAGTTTAAGTCTCTAACAGTATACATTTTAAACTATTTTATTTTCAGTCATTTTGCCATGAATATGCACCTATAATTACCATCCTCATAAGTACAGCAATAATTTGAGGGCTTTCCTACACCCTTTACCTGATAAACACGTCTCTGGCAATGATCTGTTTATCCTTTGGCAGAATCAAACGCGTGTAGCGTCCATCACAAACAGCGGTACATCTATAGGTCTACCAGATAGGTATCGACAACAGAGTAATCCATTTCTATCAATGCCTGCCTATTTCGAGCTAAGCTCCTCCCACGTTTTACGCGCGTTGGGATCGATTTATATACTTTTGAAAGGTGAATTTTTTTAATCAGATATTAAAGTTAATTACGCGAGTAAGCTGTTGAATATTTTGAAACTAAGTATGACTGAGTGCAACAACATCCAGTGAAATTAGTTTCAAAATATTTAACCTAAGGTTTTTAGTAGTAAGCGAAATCATCAAAGATATACAATTCGTACACTTGATGGACTTTTCCAGTTTCATGATGGAGTATTATCCGTAAATTATAATTATAGCGTCAGCCTACATGTGGCGTAATTGATTCGGACGTCAGATGCATACGTGACACATCGGATCCCCCTATAGACCGCTCGGTCAGGGACTTATGCGAAATACGCTATGGACGAAATGAAACATGCATGCGTTCGACTCCTGTCCATTTAATACTACCAGAGGGCATTTGGAGAATACCAGATATGTAGATGCAATTATAAATTTAATATGGATTCTTTTAAAGGCGCATATTCACATCAGAATGCTTGAAAATAAAAAAATTTCAATTGTGTACTTTTAAAGGCTTAAATTGTGTGCCTAGATGTAATAAAACGAAATAAATCTTAACATATGATGACGCGTGTCTCTAATTCATATTCATTAATTAAAATTTTATATTAATTTACGTGGAAAAAAATCATCATGTGTTAATATTTATTTAATTTCATTACATTTAGGCACACAATTTAAGCACCTAAAAGTATGCAATTTTAAGATTTTTTCAAAAGCATTTTGGTGTGAATATGCAACTTTAATTGACTTATCAGAACATAGACATATTCGAATGGATGATTGTTCGACTAAATTCATTTGTTTCATTAACGTGTATCTGACGATCATCTGGAAACAGTGTTGTCGAAAGCTGTAGCACTATTTTCCAACGTATAAACTGATATATAAGGCTGTAGAGAGCAATTTGAAATAGTTGGGCGTGCAATATAATTTTCTACTTAATTAATTATTTGCCATGTGCCTATGGGTAGCATACTTGTTGTCACTCGTCGCGTCTGGTCTGGGACCACATTCTCCATACGACCACCCCACAACGCTGAGATTAGGTTCCTTAGCGGGTGAATGATGAATTGAGAGCGACAGAGAGAGGGTGGAGTGAGTGAATGAGTAGGTGGGTGGGTGGGTGGGTGGGTGGGTGGGTGGGTGGGTGAACACACGTGTCATGC
>CM067368.1:56073326-56155326 GCA_034401795.1 Chaetoderma sp. LZ-2023a
ACCAGCGATCGAAAAGAAGTAGAGAAGAAGACTACAGCTTGCCGGGCAATATTGATCGGCCGATGAAAATTCCCAGATTTGATGGCAAAATATTAATTCATTTGGTGATATCTCTGGCAATATTCACGTGAGCAAAATTATAATTGGTCAGGCAAATAGCCATTTCATTCAGCTTTAAGGACACTCCAATTTAATAACAATATGCAAAGATGGAGTTTTCAAGACAAAAACCACCTCATGCTGAAGTTTACCAAAAAAAGGATAACATTCTCTGATCGTATCTTAGATGAATAATTTTGTTTATATATTCCAGTCTTTTGAACTGCTTGTCCAATATTAAGATCCATTACCTATTTAGAGATCCTAGAATCATTGAAATCGCTTCAGCGGTTCGCTTGCTATTATCATTTACGAATACTTCCTTAAAGTATATACCAGCATCTATTGACCTCACTCCTCCAGTCATAACAATAGCGGTGGTGCGGGGCTGACGTCGCTAAAATGGCAGCACCCTGATGTGTGAAAAATGGTCAATTTTACTGACTTTATCTAGCTATAGTTGGTTATGCTATTTCTATCTGATTATTATTCTGGCACAATTTCATTAACCATGTAATAATCTTTTAAATAAAGCATACTTTTTATCATCCCGGAATTGTCCTTTGAATTTAATAACTCTTCTTTTTGACTCTCAGATAAATCCCCACCAATATTTAATTGGGTCATTATTTCTTGAGCTCTAATGTTATTCTCTTGATAATCACTACCCTTTTCTTTTGGTATTGCATTATTCTCTTGTACTATAATATCTTTCTTTACCTTTTGACCTTTTTGTAAATAGATATCAGTGTCACTAAAGTTGGCAATTCTCACTGGCAATTGTCCATTGTTAACTTTAGCCAGAGCTGGGCTAACCATTACTCCAGCTAGTAAATTATTATTACCTTGAATAGGTTCTATCAATGCATGATAATCAGAAACTTCTTGAAATTTTCGCGCTGATCCCAAAATAATTCTAGAAGATCCTGCTGGTATACAAACCATTTCATTTACGCTCACTCATACACAACCTGTTTTACTTGTCCTCTCTTGCTCCTGAGCCATACCTGGTAACTCACCAAATAAAGACAGCACCCCAATCAGCGTTTTTCATTCGCTCGTTGTGATAACTTTCTTACCATTTTTCCTTCTTCTTGCAGTTATTTATGTATATATCGTAATATATTGCAACCTAACACTCCCGGTAATTTCGTTTTTCTATCTGCTATTGGAGTACCAATGGGATCCTTTACTACAAGAAACCCCATCCTGTTAAAAGACATTCCAAACAAACTGATATTAGTTTCAAAATATCCTACAAAAAGCATTTCCATACCATTATAGCAACTGAAATAGTTAACAAACTATCCATATTAATCAATTTCATCTTACTTTGCAAATATTGATTATAAAATGACTCAGTTACTGTGGATATTTCCGCACCACTGTCTAACAAACATGGTAACAAAACAGATCCCATGTTTATCTGTATTTCTGGACATTGTCCAATAGCATTATTCATTACAAACTCATAATTGAAGACTGGTGTCCCTGGTTTGCCTACACCACCCACCATATGACTCACTATTGCGGGTGATCGTGATTTAAAGAGACATTTGATGTATTTACAGTAGAATTATTTGGAGTAATATCTCGGACTATATTATGAGAATCACCATTATATGACGTCCTATTACCTGCATAACCACCGTTATATCGACCATGGAAACCCTGATAGCGACCATACAGACCATTATATCATCCCGGAGAACCATAGCCTCTTCCTCTGCAAATACACTGTGCTCTATAATGACCTGGATCGCCACAATTATAACACAGTATCCCATTCTTACTTCACCATCCTCTCTTGGTTGTGTCTCACTTTTCGGTTCTAGGCAGTCCTTATTTTTGAAACAATGAAGAATCGCCTGTAATTGCAGAGAAGCAGTTTTACTGGCTTCTTCTTGCCTGTTGAATCTTTTATCTTGTTTCTCAAATCTTTCTTCTATAGCCTGAATTCGCTTCCACAATTCACCTATTCCATCTGCTGCTACTCGTACTTCTTTCATATGGACTTCTCTGCCACTTTCTACGTTTTTGATCCAATCTTTGACCGCTTTTCTCCCAATCTGTTGCACAATCACGTACTTCAAAGAAACTTTCTTTGCCATATTCCGTGATCCGACGATGCAACCCTCTTCTTAAGCTGCAATCCACTAAACCTTCTGAGAATTGGGACTTCAGTATCCAATCCCGATCCTTTTTCTGTTTTACATCCAGTTGCTCAATATCTTTCACTAATTTGAGTAGCTCATGCGAGAAATCCATAATAGTTTCTCTTGTTCCTTGTTTTCTTCTATAAAAAGCTTGTTGCCTCTGGTGTACTGTGCCACTCTCATCAAACACATGACGCAGCACCTGAAATATCTCCTCTGGTGATTTCAGATTTTCACGGCCTATCTCAATTCTCGCTATTCCACTAAGGTGATGCTTAACGAAAAGACAACCGTGAGTTGAATTGAGTCCATGTGATGCAACATACGGCTCCACATCCATAATCCATTCTTCTAATGGCAGCTGTTTCTTCTCACCACTGAAACTTCCAAGTCGCCTTTCATGTACTATATACACCACTTTCGGATTTTCACCATGACCTTTCTGCTTATTCAATTCAGACTTCAGTTTATATATTTCCTCACGTAATTGATTTATTTCTGCCATATTGGAATTACATGTATATTATATATATATATATATATATATATATATATATATATATATATATATATATATATATATATATATATATATATATATATATATATATATATATGTGCAAGTATTTTATGATAACTTGGGACCATTAGTACTTTCAAGAAGAAAATATACAAAACTTTACCCGACAATTACTAATATTCAATAATAAATAAACCAATCATATCGAAAAATAGCAGTATCGATAAAATAATATATGCTGAAAATACCAGGTTTATCAACATTGACATGCACAACCTATTCTCAGTTAAGAAATCCTTAAACGACCTTGCTGTTCTCGGAATATAATATTATTCCAGAAAGAAAACGGAGTAATCGTTATGAATCCTAAAGTTAACTTTGGCCTCAATGACTTTATATCCGACTTCAACGTAGCAAAGTTCTGTTTGATTTCTGACGTTGAAATCACAGAAGGCCTAAATTCTGTACCATTCACATGTGAATTAAAGGACAACAACTCATTTATCCCCACACACACTTTCAAACTCACACTTTCATTCACACTGGTTTCTAGCTGAAGATACTTAAGAATCTCAGGCTTAAGTGACGCAATATTAGCTCCATGTTTAATTATATATTCTACAGTAATTTTGGGTTGAGAGTATAGATCGAAATTGTTACCTCTGGAATCAACACCAAGAATATATCGTTGCATTTGTCTTCTTATTATGGATTATTTTTTTACATATTTTACATTGGACTTCATCTTTCCCTAGGTCAGTTACTACCAAAAACTAAAATGCCAAATAATAGATTATTCCATATAATAATGAAACCCAAAAAATTGATATGATCTGCTAACTTTGAATCATCTGAAGCGATAACCAATAAGCCGATATTAATTTGACAAGGGCAATTTCTCCCAAATGCAAATGAAATCTACAATCTGTAAAAAGAATACAGCAATACAAGGATTAATCAATATATGAATACGCTATCTAGCAATTATCATTTTTAAGCAGTAAGAGTCTTCTTCAACCAAAACGTTTCCAGGGCGACCACAGATCAGTCAACCAGCGATCCACAGCATGTTTGGCGATCCCAGTAGAAGTTGAAGGCGATTCCACCACACTAGATATCCACCATTAACTCAGATGTACCGTGCTGGCGATTCCACCATGCTAGATATCCACCATGCTCCAAGCCACCGTTGAACCTAATATGGTATCAGTATGCTAGTCATGTGTCTGACCTAACTAAATTTCACCTAATGTAATATTGCCATTGAATCATAGACTGTCTTATACTTTATTCCGACATTCCTGTATGCTGATTGTATAATCCTAAATTGTCTAAACAAAGAACACCATACTCGCAGCGCCAATTGGTAAGGGACCAACTTGATTTTTTAATATGAACATTTTTGATATTGAATTTCCAGAAGGATACCAGACCAAAAAGAAAATTGTCAATTCAAGACGGGGACTTCTAAAGGCAATTTTAAATGAGTTCCTAATCTGTTTTATTTAATGGATCAAGTTTCAAAATGTGTTTCCCCCTATACAAGAGGTTCTCTGGCAATTATGACGATTAAATGATATTATGATGTTAAAGTAAATGCAATCAGCACATTCAGGAAAATGGCAGAATGAAGAACAGACACGTACTTTTCAAAATTAATTTCATCCCTTTATGTAACCAATTAATTTGTTGGTTTTTTTAATACAATACAATATATATATATATATATATATATATATATATATATATATATATATATATATATATATATATATATATATATATATATATATATATATATGAATTACATTCTTTTTCGTCAGGACTGACGTTTTCTGTGACTTCAACCCAACATTAGAAATTCTGATATGATCTACAATGGATCAACTACTCCAGGACTTACGCATCCAGGACTAATGCTCCGTGACTAACACCCCAGGACTAACACATCCAGGACTAACACCCCAAGACTAGCACATCCAGGATTAACACTCCAGGACTAGCACATCCAGGACTAACACCCCAGGACTAGTGCATCTAGGACTAACACCCCAGGACTAGCACATCCAGGACTAACACCCCAGGACTGGTGCCTAATAACCATACAAAACAGAATAAAAAAACAAAACAGAGATTAAAAATCAATATAAATTAAACAAGTTATATGGCACATATCTAACACATATCTATGATTGTGCACGTATGTGAGACATACATACACATCCATAGCCATAGCCAATTATACTATATTCCCTATTTCTGAAAACACAAGACAATTTCTACCCAAACATGTTCACTTAAATTTCGAACATCTATAAGATCTTTTCTTGAAATCAACTAGAGTCCATTGCTCATAACATGGAATCAATATCAATCAGAGAAAATCATATCTCTAATAATCATAACAATTTTGATCAGACCTCGCCATCAAACATCTCCACATAAACAAATATGAAAACAGAGTAAATTAATCAACCCAACAGGAACCTGATGTCCAATAGAACTTTTCCATCCTTATACAACATCAGCAGATTATCTTGACGTCCCCTCCTCATGCAAACAATATATATTTATTTATTTATAGCATTCTGAGTGTTCACCTGACCATCATTAAATAAGTCAAAGTCCAAATAAATCTAATTATAGCTGTAAATCTAAGTCTAACTAACTCTAAGTGTAACTATAAGCCCAAATTAATTCAAGTCCAGCGATAAGTCTAAGTCTAAGAAACTAATTGTAACTAAGTCTAAGTCTAAATAAGGCTAAGTGTCACAGTAAATACAAGTCTAAGTAAGTCTAAGTGTCACAATAAGTATAAGTCAAAGTAAGTCTAAATAAATCTAAGTCCAAATAATATCAAGTCTAAATACATCTAAGTCAAAGTAAGTCTAAGTGTAACCATAAGTCTAAGTCCAAATAAGTCTAAGTCAAAGTAAGTCTAAGCGTAACCATAAGTCTAAGTCCAAATAAGTCTAAGTCAAATTAAGTCTAAGTGTGACCATAAGTCTAAGTCCAAATAAGTCTAAGTCAAATTAAGTCTAAGTGTAACCGTAAGCATTGTGCAAAATGATTCTGTTGTATCCTGTTCTTCCAGAGAACCGAATACCTCATAAACCATTCCACTCCAATGAAAACCAAACCTATCGCTGTTTCATTCCATGTAAAGCGCTGTCCTAACCTACCACTGTGTCCAATAACATATTTGAAACATTTTGAAAACAATTTGACTGGAAGCCTTATCCATCCAATTTGAAATGCCTTAAACCCGAGCAAATTGTTTAATAAAAAATATTCAATTCTGACCTACTTTTCTATAACTAGAGATCAAAGATATATAATTAACCACAGTTCTGCTGAAAATCATTATTTAAATGACCTCCAGATGAAATGTGATAAATTTCACATCTTTCCCTTTTGACAGCTTCCTACATTGAACTTTATAACAGATACATTATGCTACCTGTCTTACCCTGAAAACAAGGGTTTTAAAGACTCGGCATCATCGTTCGCACCATCATCTCCATTTCAGTACTTGCACCTTCCTTCCATGCGCCTCTAGAATTTTTCTATTTCACCATTTTTCCTGCACATAATAAAATTATACATTATATTCAGGTTCATTGTATTCCTATAGGCATCATTAAATTACCTTTTTCTTATCGTGGACAGCGACCAATGCCCTCAAAAACAAATATTGGGTCATACCTGTATACTGTTGAATATTATTTAAACCTAATTATAATTTTCTTATGACATGGTATGTACCACAGACATTAATCAATCAGCTAGAAATATAAATTGGGTCAAAGTGACCTACCTTCCCATTATCATCTACTGTTGAATATTATTCAAATTATATCATGATGTTATGACGTTCTTATTATGACGTGACATGCTAATGAAAAGGTATTTAAACATCTGAACCAAATTATCGTGTGACACATCTTCAGTAATAACTGAATGACTTACTTTCAGTAATAACCGAATGATTACCTGCCTTAAACCCTAGCAGCTTATGATCAATCCATCTTGATCTCAATCATATTTTTAGGGACAAGCACTTCCCCTGTGTCTTTGTTAAACTGGCTCTCCACCTTGTTTTCAAGCCATAAATATATACAATAATTATGTACATATAGTACCACCCATAATACAGTCACCAGATCCAGCTAATTCACGGCAACTAATGGCTTTTCAGAAAAACAAATTCCAAAATAAATAAAATATTACCTCCAAATCCGTTTTACGTAAGAGCCATACAGATTTGCTAAAAATAAACACATGATCATCCCATGACTTGAAAACCAGTTTCCTCAAGAAGACAATTGCATTTTTTTAAATTTTAACTCCTTTTCTACATAAATCAATGGATTTCTTCAATCCCTTGATTAAACTAACTAATTTGAGATTCATAATTCCATATCAGCACCAATTCAATCCACTCTCAACCCATGACGTCATAAAACAATAATAAACTATGACATTTAACGGCCCACCTTGAGTATACAAACTCTAAACTTGACAAGGGTTAAATAATGTTGTAACGAATTGTTGCTGGAATTTGCCCATAACAAATATCATCAGCAGAATAATTTTCAAAACTAACCTTTGCTTCACTGATAAATTAATTAATTAACTAAAGCATTTTGGAAGTAATATTTGAAAATAGAAGCATTAGTGCACACACACTAGCATGTATATTCACCGCGCTATTGTGCATCTACGTATATACATGTATTCCACATGCACAATTAGCGTCATCACATATGCACTGTCCTAATTTCCATTTTGCATGGAGTAATTATAGCATGTTCAAGGATAATTACCCCCTTCAAATTAAGTCGCATGCATGACAGATTCTTAATATTTCAAGAAATAATCTGTTGGGTATTTTGAAACTGGTTTGACTGGAGGCTGTTGCTGCCTTAGGCAGCAGCGGCTTCCAGTCGGGTAAGTTGCAAAAATATTCATACTACTAAAATACCATACTATTTCAATTGCTGAAAGAATTAATGTCTTAGACACCAAACGTCCCACATATGCTTCTGTGAAACATAACGTCATATGTCTGAATGTTGAATAGCGTTTGTCAATGTGTTTGTATCATTGTGTACTCTGTATTAGTGTTGGAATTGGTGCTATTTTTGTGATCGATGATTGGTTTTATAAACTAACCAATGATCAATCAATGATTGATGATACCCATTTTGAGCGCAGTAATTATAGCATGTTCAAGGATAGTTACCTCCTTCAAATAAAGTCGCAGGTATGACAGATTCTTAATAATTTAAGAAATAATCTGTTGGGTATTTTGAAGCTGATTTGAATGGAAGCTGTTGCTGCCTCAGGCCGCAACGGCTCCCAGTCGGGCAAGTTTCAAAGTATTCAACATGTTATTAGTATGGTTGCTTTGAAATTAACAAACTATTTCAGTGCTGAAAGAATTAATGTCTATTTCAGAGCTGAAAGAATTAATGTTTTAGACACCAAACGTCCCACATATGCTTCTGTGAAACGTAATGTCATATGCCTTGTATGTTGAACAGCGTTTGTCAATGTGTTTGTATTATTATGTACTTTGTACTAGTGTTGGGAATTGGTACTATTTTTGTGATCGATGATTGGTTTCATATACTAGCCAATGATCTATTAATGATTGATGATAACAGGTTCTCATTTTTTACCCATTTTGAACGCAATAATTATAGCATGTCAAGGATAATTACCCCCTACAAATCAAGCCGCACGCATGATAGCTTCTTAATAATTCAAGAAATAATCTGCTGGGTATTTTGAAATTGGTTTGACTGGAGGATGTTGCTGCCTTAGGCAGCAACGGTTTCCAGTCTGATAAGTTGCAAAAATACTCGACATGTTATTGTTTTTTTATATACTAACCAATGATCAATTAATGATTGATGATAACAGGTTCTCAATTTTACTTTTAGTAACTCACCCACAATTCTTATTTATTGCAATTTGACACTTGACCCATCTCATCCAGTGTATCCACTGGTTAGATGGTGTTATATACAATTAAATCACGATAATGACCAATATTACAGCCAAATAGAGAAATCCATTCAGTCCTCCAAATGACCCCCAATAACCTCCCTCTCTCTTCAGTAGTTCCCTTGTCTTATTTCCTCCCTGTCCATATTCCCACTAACCTAACCCATGCCCGATAAATTCCCTTGCTCATCCTGTAGGAAACCTGTTAAGAATAATCAGAGAGCACTATTATGTGACTTATGTAGCACATGGATTCATCTAAGTTGCTCCAAATTAACAATATCTGACTATCGCAACCTCGAAGCTGACGACACCTGCTGGTGGTGTACCAACTGCAACAAGTCACTTTTCCCGTACAATCATTACAATGACAATACAGACTTCACACTAGCTGTTCTAAATCCATACTATAACCCTACTACCACTGAGGCTACTGACGACAAAAAAAACCACTCTAAACCCATTCGAATTAATCCTATCCCAATTTAACCATGCTGATACTAGAAATGATCTAAATATATCTGCACCAACCTGTGAATACATCCTCCCAAAAATATTCAATGACAATCTACTAGGAAACAAAGAACACATAGCCTTCTCACTTCTATTTATCAACATGCAATCTCTCATGGGGAACATCGACAAGTTACACCATCTCCTAGATATGAGTGCACATGAATTTGGAATTATTGGAATTACAGAGACATTTATACATGCAAATTCACCTACTAAACTTATCAATATAAAGAACTACACATTTATTGAAAAGCACAAAACCACGGGCAGGGGAGGTGGTGTAGGCATGTATGTTAAAGAAAATGTCCAATTCATTGAGCGAGATGAGCTTTCTAATATTGAAGAACATATTCAAACAATGTTTATCGAAATTCAAACACCGAAAGGAAAAAACAAAATTGTAGGTACGATTTATAAATCACCTAAAGGCGATAAGGAACGTCTTATTGAACTATTAGGAAAAACTTTGGCAACTATTCAAAAGCAAAACAAAACTGTCTACCTCATGGGTGACTACAATATTGACCTGATGAGACAAACTTGCTTTCATACACAAAACTTTATAAACTTACTAAATGCTCATTCATTCTACCCAACCATTACAAAACCGACTAGAATAGGTGATGTTTCGGCCACAATTATTGATAATATATTCAGCAGTAACATTAACTTCAGTAAGAAATCGGAGGTAGGAATTCTCGTTACTGACACGTCAGACCACCTACCAATTTTTCTTCTCGAAAGACAGCTGACCTGCACAAAGCCATTCAAATATGAAAAAATTAAATGCAGAGAAATAAATCAGGTCAATATTGAACAATTTAAAAAATACATGTCTGAGGTGGATTGGCATGCAGTAACAGACATACAGTGCTGCGAAAGTGCCTACACCAAGTTCCATGAAATTTGCACGCACATCTTCGAAAACAGCTTTCCCATGAAAGAAAAGAAGAAATTTAAACACAACCCGACTAAACCATGGATAACAATTGGACTGATAGCTGCCTGTCATAAAAAACATAATCTTTATTTGAAGTTTATCAAATGTCAAACAAAGCATAATGAACAGAAATTCAAGAAATACAGAAACAAGTTGGACCAAATAATCAAAACAGCAAAAAAAACTTACTACCATAACAAATTTGAACTATGCAAGAATGACATAAATGAAACATGGAAAATAATTAAATCACTTTTGAATAAAAATAACCGCAAAGCACAACAAACACAATTTCTTTATAATAACAAGATAATAACTGATGATTTAGAAATTGCAACAGGATTCAATGACTATTTTGTTAATATAGGTCCAACACTTTCAGATAAAATCAATTCAACATCCTCTAATAAATATAGTGATTATTTCACAGGCGACTATCAATCCTCTTTTTTCGCTAACCCGGTCACAAATGAAGAAATTTTTATCATTCTTAACAAACTAAATCCTGCAAAAAGTGCTGGCTTGGATGGTTTCAAGTGGAGTAACAAACACTGCACGTTAGCGCTACTAATACCCCTTAACCACATCTGTAACTTATCTTTCACTCAAGGCATATTTCCATCAAAATTAAAAGCAGCACGAGTAACACCTATATACAAAGCAAAGGATTCATCTAATTTCACAAACTATAGACCTGTCTCAATACTTTCACTTTTCTCCAAATTAATGGAATGACTTATGTACAATCGGCTTATCAGCTACTTAGATAAAAAGTCAATCCTCTATACATCACAATACGGATTCCATGAAAAACATTCAACAATGCTAGCACTAATTGAAATGGCAGAAAAAATAATAGAATCAATTGAAAAGAAAAAGCACATAATAGGCATTTTTTTTTATCTTTCAAAAGCTTTCGACACTATCAATCATAAAATCCTACAAGAAAAACCTGCCTATTATGGAATCCGAGGAAGTGCACTCATCTGGTTTGAAAGTTATCTAAGTGACGGAACGCAATGTGTGCAATTCAATGCAACTTGCTCTGAAAATAGGAGACTAACTTGCGGTGTCCCTCAGGGGTCCATCCTTGGCCCTCTGCTGTTCCTCTTGTATATGAACGATCTGCCTAACATATGCAAACATATGTCACTAATACTATTTGCTGATGACACCAATGCCTTTTGCTCTGATGAAGACATAGCTACATTATATAAAAATGTAAATAAGGAAATGGAAGAAATTACTAACTGGTTTTCACTAAATAAATTATCACTAAATGTGGATAAAACAAACTATATGTTATTTTCAAAATCTAGAGAATTAATAAATAAAGAGGTTCCAAAATTGTACATTAGCAATAAGGAAATTGAAGAGGCCCCTTATGCAAAGTTCCTAGGAGTATATTTAGATAAAAACTTGACCTGGGCCAAACAAATCGAAACAGTTACTGCAAAAGTAGTAAGAGGAATAGGTGTCATCCAAAGACTAAAACCATATATGACACAGGCCACGGTTAAAACACTGCACAGCACCTTGATCCTCCCGCACCTCACTTACTGCAACGCTGTTTGGACTAACACCTACAAAAACAGAATATCCAAAATTCAAAGTCTCCAAAAAAGAGCATCAAACTATTTTCTAGGCCAGCAGAGGGCCAAAACATGTTCAAAGCAGAAAAATTGCTTAAGCTCACCGACATAGGAAAATCTCAAATGCTAACTATTGTCAAAAACTTCTACCACGACACTTTACCCAAATCTATAGCCCCCTTCTTTATAAACAATATTAACATCCACCAACTTAACACTAGAAGCAGACATAAACTACATGAGCAATACACACGGACAGACATAGGAAAACACCGAATATCATTTGCAGCCACCAAACTATGGAACAACATAAAACAGGAAACACGTGAGAAAATTCTATCAACAAAATTCTGCAAGAAAACAATAAAAAACCACTTGATTAACACATACTAGTATTATCGAACTCATGCAGTACAGCTAAAAAAATGGCCCGACTCGTCTACAAAACAAGGTAAAGAATGCTACTACTACCACTACTACTACTACTACTACTACTACTACTACTACTACTACTACTACTACTACTACTACTACTACTACTAGAATTGTGACTAGATGACTCCACTTGCTATTATATCCAATAATAATTTCAATTACGATAGTAATAAACTACAGGACGAGCAGGAGAATGAGCACCCATCCCCTCCACCCCCCCCCCCCTTCCCTTGTCCAAGGATGCTCCCCATTAGCCAGCATCCTGTAAACAGTATATCATCATTATAAGTAAAAGTACCCTCCTCCAAAAATATATAAATGTTTATTGTTGTATCTATAATCATAGACATCCATGTATATTATTGAACTTGACTATGTTCTGTGCTTGTCTGTTACGTAACTGTCTTGTCTTTACTTACTACCCATATGTATCGCTAAATAATAATAATAATAATAATAATAATAATAATAATAATAATAATAATAATAACCCAAGTGACTAACTCTTACACACACCCTGTTGCAGTATCATATGTTGGTTCGCGGACTGAGAGAGGCCCACTCCAGGAGTTTTTCTTTCCACTGTAATGACTGACAAGATAATTGAACCGGTGGTGAACTCTGGGGTGGGGGTGGGTTGGGAGGGTGCTGGGGGTGTGGGAAGGGGTGGTCTCCTCTTGACCCGCGAATTGACATATTTTTCTCTTTGAAATTTAAACTGTTTATGTGGATCAAGGGCCAAAGGGTTAATACGGAAGTAGTAAATGTAATGTCTGAATTTATAATTGTTTGTGTAAGTACTGTCTTGTCTAATTTATATATACCTGTATATATGTGTGTAAGGTGTCCGCCATAACAATAGGCACTGCCTTGGGCGGACAACCTGGTATGATTTGTGAATTCGTTTACCTTGGAATTATTGAATAAATAATCTTGAATCTTGAATCTTGAATCTCATGTCGACCCAAAGAGCGAGAAACATACCTCAAAACACTGCGTCACTCAAAAGTACATTTTGCGAGCCTCGGCAAGTCGACAACGCTACGCTGATAACAAACATTGTAATTAATAAACAACAAACTTCGCTAGCTCGGAACAAAACCGTATGCATGCATACTCAAGTAAAACCTTCCATGCATTCTCATTGACATGAAAAATATCCAAAATCTATGTGTGTGAAATGAAATTCCTTACCGCTAAATGCAACCAATATAAACTCACGGTATATTGCATATTAAAATTCAGCCCTTTTTCGAAAATAATTGCTTTAATTCTGCTCAAAACTATTCATACTTAAAATAGCGAATCCAATACATAAATCATAATTGAATCTGGCGACTTTAAACACACCCGCAGTCCAATAGCAATTTAACACTTGATTTCAACAAACAACTTTTCACTCCTTACTCCCATTCGAACCAAAACGTCTCACCAACTATCATTAACACACAAAATTTGCTTACCTCCCAATATGGAGAGAATCCGTTCATTATTTATCAAAGTTCAAAGTTCAAAGTTGCTTTTATTTCATGGTTTTTCTATACATGTAAAAAGAATCTAGACAGGCAGTTCATCAAAGGCATGACCTATTGAGCGAAGGACTCCTTACACACATTACAAAACATTTATACATTAACATATATATGCCACACAAGACAGTGGCACAGTGACAGAATGCTAAAAAGCTACCTTGATATGAAAACTTATACAGGGACTTGACTACCTTTCTGGGATTATTAGCCAGTAAATTAACCTATTTGGGGATTTTATTAGCCATACAGATTTTCGGTTAGAAAGGATATGAGTCTCGCCTCAGACTCAAAATGTACAATACATACATACACAAACATATACATATACACATAACAGGGTTTCAGCAAACATCTAAATGCAGGAAGTCTGGGACTTCTTGGGTAATGCTATTGGGTGTCTAAGCTAAAAACATGAAGGTCTAAAATGGTTCAAATACATATAATTTGGTTAAAATCATTGTTTTTAGAGATATCATGGCCAATAATAGGAAGTCCAGGACTACTTTGGTATGTTTTATGGAGTCCAGACATAAACTTTGATATATATGTCATATATACATGTATTTAATATATGTCTTCCAATAAGCGGTGGGTGGGTAGGGCTGTCCCTTCTTTGATGTCTACATAGATATATGCCACTATGTGCACAAACACAAAACACACGGCATTCAAACACATATTTATGGCATTAATATTTACATACACACATACATATTTACTGACTTAAATACACATATTATGCATATACTCCCTAATTACATCATTATCTCATTTTATTTAAATTTAGCTGGAGTGGTTTATTATTATATAGGACTTTTGTATGCAACTGAGGGTTGGGTGGGGTTGGGGGGGGGGCAGGGAAGAGCTCATAACTGTAATATAAAGTTGAGATAGTTGGAGTTGTTAAGAATCGACAGATGCGTTGATCGTATGTGGGATATTTAAGTGTAGTAGGAGTGAAAGTAAACTGTGAAGTATGTTTGTGTTTAGACGTATTACTTCAATTATTAGGTTGGGTTAGTTTATCTATAATGGTAGTGGTGGTGGTGGTGGAATGTCTTAGGTTTGTATTATTATTAAATAGCAGAGAATCTGTGACCCTCAGGTAAAATATATTAATTTAGTATTTGTCGATCATAGATTCCCTGCCAATCTTCTTAAAGGATTTCAGGTTTAATATACTATCGCGTATTTTTGTACTGGTACTGTTCCATAGTTTTGTGGCTGCTATTGTAATTCGTCATTTTCCTATTTCTCTTCGTGTAAATTGAGTGTGTAAATTGTGTTTTGTGCTAGTGTTGTGTTTGTGGATGTCAGTGCTTAGTGTGCAATTTGAGGCTATGGATTGTGGTAATGTATTGTGGTGAAACTCCTTTACAATGGTGTATATCTGTAATTTGACTATGTCCTTTAGTTTTGATAGCTTTTCTGACTTGAATATATTCTGGCCCTTTGCCGGTTTAGAAAAGAGTTTTAGTGCCTTTTTATGTAGACTTTGTAGTTTTGTTAGGTTGCTTTTGTGTGTATTTGTCCAGATAGCGTTACAGTAGGTGAGATGCAGAAGAATAAGGGTGCAGTATAGAGTTTTAATTGTAGCTGGTGTCATGTAAGGTTTTAGTCTTTGTATAACACCTATGCCTCTTGCTACCTTTGCTGTTACCGTCTCGATTTGTTTGGCCCAGGTCAAATGTTTATCCAAATATACTACTAAGAATTTGGCAAATAGGGCCTCCTCAATTTCTTTTTTGTTTATATAGATTTTTGGAATTTCATCTTTTTTTAGTTTGAGATTTGTAAATAACATATAATTTGTTTTGTCAACATTCAACGATAATTTGTTTATTGAAAACCAGTCAGTAATTTCTTCCATTTCCTTATTTGTTTTTCTGTATAAGGTGTCTATGTTGTCATCGCAGCAAAAAGCATTTGTGTCATCAGCGAACAGTATTAATGACATGTGCTTGCATGTGTTAGGTTGATCATTTATGTAAAGAAGGAACAGCAGAGGGCCAAGAATAGATCCCTGAGGAACACCACAAGTTAATTGCATGTTTTCAGAGCATATCTTATTATATTGTACGCATTGTGTTCTTTTACTTAGGTAGTTCTGAAACCAGGGGAGTGCACTGCCTCTTATACCATGATGGGCAAGTTTTTCTAGTAAGATCTGGTGGTTGATAGTGTCAAAAGCTTTTGAAAGGTCCAAGAAGATGCCTATTATACTTTGGTTTTTTTTTCAGTGATTCAATATTTTTTCTGTCATTTCGGCTATTGCATGCATTGTTGAATGTTTCTCACGAAATCCATATTGCGATTTGTATAAAATGGACTTTTTGTTCAGGTAATTTGTCAGTCGATTGTACATAAGGCGCTCTAGTAACTTGCAGAAAAGTGGAAGTATGGAGACTTGTCTGTAGTTTGAGAAGTTAGTAGAATCCTTGGCTTTATAAATTGGTGTAACACGTGCTATTTTTAGTTTTGATGGGAAAATGCCTTGTGCTAGGGATAAGTTGCAAATGTGACTAAGTGGGATAAGGATATCCACAACACAGGTTTTATAAATGCGCCACTTAAAACCACCGATTCCGGCACTTTTGGCTGGGTTGAGTTTGTTTAGAACATTAAAGATCTCTTCAGTGTTAGTAGGGATAACGAAGAATTATGATTAATAGCTGCCTGTAAGGTAATAAAAAAAAATTTCTTGGATGTTGATCGAATTTTGTTCGAAAGTTCTGTTCCTATATATTACGAAATAATCGTTGAATCCATTGGCAATTTCGAATTTATTGGTAATGACCTTATTCTTGTGAAGAAATTGTGTCTGTTGTGCCGTATTGGTCTTGTTTAAAAGTTATTTAATGGTTTTCCATGTCTCTTTTATGTCATTTTTAGACTGTTCAAATTTCTTCTGATAATATGTTTTCTTAGCTGTTTTTATTATTTGGTCTAATTTATTTCTATATTTTTTAAACTGGATTTCATTGTAGTTAGTTTGACACTTGATAAACGTTAAGTAGAGTTAATGTTTTGTATGACAGGCAGCAAGTAAGCCAAGGTTTAGTTGGGTTATGCTTATATTTTTTACTTTCTTTCACTGGAAAGCTATGTTAAAAAATAGTCGTGCAGATGTCATGAAATTTGTTGTAGGCATGCTCACAAGACTGAATGTCTGTTACTATGCTCCAATCGACCTCTGATATAGATCTTTTGAATGTTTCAATGTTGACCTGACAGTAATCTCTGCATTAAAATTTTTCCTGCTCGAATTGTTTCTGGTATGTTTGTTGTTTTTCTAGGAAAAATGATCTGAGATATCAGTTACAAAAATTCCAACATGAGTTTTACTGATATTGCGATTAATATTATTGCAGAATATGTTGTCAATGACGGTCGCCATAGATTCTGTTATTCTAGTTGGTTTAGTTATTGTCGGATAGTAAAAGTAGTTATTTAATAAGTTAATGAAGTCTTTGGTATGACAACATTTCTGTTGCTGCAGATCAATATTGAAATCACCCATAAGTTGGATTTTTTATTTTCCTTTTGTATTGTATCTATAATTCTGCTCAATGCTTCAATGAATTGTTTATTGTAACTGTCAGGAGGCATATAGATTGTACCAACAATTTTATTTCTACCTTTTTGAATAGGAATTTCGATAAATATTGTTTCAATGTATTCTTCCATCATGGAAAGGTTTTCACGCACAATGAATTGAATATTGTCTTTTATGTACATGCCTACACCACCTCCACCATCCTTGTTAATTTTGTCAGATCTGTGCTTTTCGATAAATGTATAGTTATTTTTGTTGACTAGAGTAGTAGGTGAGTTTATTTCTAGCCAAGTCTCCTTAATTCCAATAATTCCAAACTCATGTGCACTCATATCTAGGAAATGATTTAACTTGTCATTGTTCTTCAGTATCGATCGAGTGTTTGCGTGCATGAGTGAGAGTGCAATGCTTTCTTTACTGTTTGTTATAAGGTCATTAAATTTGCTTAGAAGCGTATAGTTACAAGTTTGTGGAGGTATGGATAAGTCAGTTCTAGCATCTTTTGAGTTGATGTCTCTATATGTGTGGGTGTTAAGTTTGAAGGGATTTAGAATTAGGTCTTGTATGTGCTCTATGTAGTTATATTTAACATGTGGATTCATGATTGCAAGTGTGTAGTCAGCATCATCATTAATGTGATTGAAAGGAAATAAAGATTTGTTGCAGTTTAGACACCACCATGGTTGGTCATCTAACTCAAGATGGAGATAATCAGAAGCAGTGGGTTTAGAACATCTTAAGTGAACCCACTCCGAACACAAGGTACATAATAAGGATTTTTGATTAGTTCTAACAGGTCTCTTACAGGATGAGCAGGGTAATTTGGTTGGCATGGTAGGGATAGAAGAAGAAAAAAGCCAAAACAACTATGGTTGGAAAGCGTTTAGGGGAGGAAGATGCCAGAGATATTTTCCTTGTCTTGGCAAGATTATACACGGCGTAGTTTCAATCAGGCAAAAATATTCTACGTTGCTTTTACATGTACACAACTGAAAATTGAAATGATGAGAGCTTATCATTGGTCGGGATACGTAAAGATAATTAACCCTTTAAGCCTTGCGTTTGTTCAAGAAAATCTAAATTTTCCCATAGAAAATGTCAATTTGCAGACCTTGAGAAGACAACTTCCGACAATTACCACTGGAGTGATAGGCTCAGTTATCGAGCCAGTCATTCCATTTGCACATCCTCAAAAGTAGTCCTCTCCTGGTCCGCAAACTGACATTTCTCAAAACAACTACAGAAGCTGCTGGTATGGGTGTCAAACGGTTAATAATAATGACGAATGCTAATAATAGTGGTCTATGGTCATCTTAAAATATCCATTAGTAGTCCAGTGGAGGTCATCTCTGAAAATCAACAAATGAAACAGCTGAATCAACAAGTCGAGCCAGCGGTTACAGTGGCGGATTACCAGGAATAACCTTCATGACCCCAGATGAGCAAGAAAATTAGATTGTTTACCATTTTCAGCCCAGTGAAGGGCATTTGGGAGGCCAATAGAAGACTATTTTTGGAATTGTATCACTGGAATGCCTGGCTCGATCCTCGAGCAAGTAATTCCAGTGATACATCCACAAAAAAACCAGTCTTCCCTTAGCCTTTAATTAGACATACATTAACAGAGCAAAATGACAATTTTCATAACCGATGTTATTAAAAAAAGTAAATAAGAGGTTGGAATTTACCTATTTTATACCGTATGAAGTTTTTCACAATTATTCGAGTATGATGATGAGCAGCTGAAATAGCCGAGTAATCGCGATCGATTATTTAAGAATAATTGTGATTACTCGATTAAGCAGCTTGGATATAAATTACCAAAACATAACAGCAAAAAGATATCGATGGCGAAAGCTGTGACGGTGTTTAGGGAAAATCCATTCGCAAGCCAAGAGAAGCCCATTCCCGAAACTGCATCACTGGAATGCCCGGAGCCGGTCATTCCAGTAATACACCTCCAATAAAATTCATCTCCGGCCTGCAAGTGGACACACATTTATTGATCAAAATGTCCACGAAATGGGAGACAATATTTTTGCGAAGAGCGGGGTAGAGAGAATAAATCAGGGAACAGGAAGGTTAAACAAGTTCATCTTACATTCGCAAGCGTGACATCAGATTTTAAAGCAAATTTAAAATAGCACACACATTACCTGAGTAACACATTACAAAGGACAATAATTAGCCAAAAATCAAATAGAAAGCAAATAATTAAAAAGAAAAAAAAAAGAAAAAGAAACGATGACAGGAAATGTGACATCAGATTTTGAAAAATATATGAAACAATTAACATACATATAATGTACACTAGAAATGACAATATGATTGCATGTATGTGGCCTGAGTAAAAAATGGTGGGTATTTTAGAGTAAGAGCAGACATCAGGATAAACAAAACGCAGAAAAAGCTGGAAGGTTACAAACACATCCAAAAAATGGTAGGCAACAAAACAAAATTTAGATTTTAGAGCAAAAGCAGACATCAACATAAGCTGGAGGTTTACACAGACACTTGATGCCGCAGTGTGAACAACATTTAGAATACCTTCAATGGTAGGTATACCAACTATCAGGCCTTTGTGACAACCTCATGCCATTATATCTGGGGACTGTGCTGTTGTCTGGAGAGTGAAAGAATAAACAACATATACATATACATGTAGATTCAGCAGAGTTTATATTTTCTGACTTATGGATATGACCAGCAGCTGTTATTTTTTCTACTTTCTCTAGATCATCTACAGTAGCAATAAGTCAATTTGCAGACCATCTGAAGACTATTTCAGAAAATTTACCACTGGAATGACTGGCTCGGTTATTGAGTCAGTAATTCCAGCTGTAAACTTACAAAAATAGTCCTATCCTGTTCCACAAGTGGGCATCTCTGAATACCACTAAAGGAGCCACTGATATGAGTGTTAAGTGGTTAATAATAATGACGAATGCTAATCATCGTGGTCTATGGTCATCTTAAAGTGTCAATTAGCAGCCCGGTGGAGGTCACCTCTGGAACTCCACAAATGAAATAGCAAATGAGCAAGAAGTTGGATTGTTTACTCTGTAAGCGAGGGGCATTGGCAGACCAATAGAGGACTATTTTTTTTTAACTCTATCACTGGAATGCCTGGCTTGTTTCTCGAGCCAGTCATTCCAGTGATACATCCCCAAGAACAGCCCTCCCTCGACCCTCAAACGGACATACATTCACAGAGCAAAATAACAATTTTCGTGACCGATGTTATTAAAAAAAATTAATTAAGACGTAGGAATTGACCTATTTTATGCAGTGGAAATTTTTCATGATTATTTGATTATATAATTTTTTGTCATATACATTCATGATTTAAAAAAATAATCGTGATTTTCTATTTAATCACGTAATCGTGCAAGTCTACTAGCAAGTGTTATTTTTGTGCTATATAGTGATACTATAGATACGCTTCATTAGTATGTATGGTATTATATAACTATTTATTGCTTGGACCGGCCAAAGACAGCCTCTATAGCCTCTATCCATTTGACGCACAAGGAAGGCCACCACTTATGATTGTGGAAATAGTTGAAATAGCTGGCTCAGGTAGTTGAGCCAGACACCCCAGTACATTCTATCTATAGCGGTTGTCATCCGTAACGTATGTAACATGTTATATGCCCATGACTGACCTTGAAAGATGAAGACCCCCACCTATGGTGTGCATGTCGCTTATATCACTTCATATGCGTAGGAAAAATAGTTCTTCAAAAAGCCTGGCCAAAACCTAAAGACGTCATTAACCTACAGCATAACAGCATTGACAAAATTAATCCGGCTCATTAATAATTTTAAAAACTTATACTATTATGATGTCATACCACATACACGTATACCAATGAAAGGGAGAAAATGATGTAAAAAACCTCATTACATCCATTGACAAACAGAATTACTTCCCATACAATATACATTACTTACAATACATATCACTTAAAGATGTGATCAAATTCACACCTTTACATAGCCATAACTAAACTAGACCCTAAACTTGACCCCAAATTGTTGACCTGTATCGAGACGACATTGGAGAAAGGTGATCATACTTAGTCCGGATGGAGGAAGTCCGAATCCCGGAAGTGATATTTATACGTACATCCACTGGGGAAAATAAAGATTAACTAGGCTTATCAGGTCATAGACGATTCATAAACAATCACACTATACAAACGGAATAGTTAGAGGTTATTTTCGAAAATATGTCAAGACATAATGATGCGTTTAAGCGCTTTAAATACAACGCAGCCTTTCGACGTTTGAGGACAACCTAAAAGTAGCCTTCATATCCGACTCTACGGGTAGTAAATGTCGAGTACTCGAGCCTAGTACTCGACTAAACTACAAGCTTCAGTAAAAATAAACCTAGAGTCGTGACTTGGTGCCAATGATATGTTCATGTCTCGCGATAGCGAGAAGTAAGGGTGTTTTTTTTTGCTTGAAGTTACACATCTTTTTTAGATTTCCTTCCGGCCTAGGGTACTGAAATTCAGCACGGTGTGTATCCGTCCTCTATATGTATTATTGGATGGTCCGTTTTTCGAGTGCAATTTGTGATGTGATGTAATCTCCGAATTTCTATTGTAGCGCGGAGGTGAAATGACGTCAATGATGTAAATGATTTGAGCAATGAGGAGTTTCAAATGCATAGGCGTAGTGTCAGGGGTGGGGGGTGGGGGTGGGGGGGGGGGTTGTGGTGGTGGTGGTGGTGGTGGGGTGTGTGTGTGTGTGTGTGTGTGTGTGTGTGTGTGTGTGTGTGTGTGTGTGTGTGTGTGTGTGTGTGTGTGTGTGTGTGTGTGTGTGTGTGTGTGTGTGTGTGTGTGTGTGTGTGTGTGTGGTGGTGGGGGACCGGGTTTTGCTGCTTCTATAGTGTATCCCCATAGCGCCCCCTTAGGTTTTGGCCCTTCAGCACCCCCACCCCACACTCACCCACCCCACCCCACACCCACTCTGTCCAAGTACCTTCATACGCCACTGAAATGGGAGTTTGTAACCAGCGGTAATAATATGATAAACCCATCTGATGTCAACGCAAGAGCCATTTAAAGGTGTATATTCACACCAAATGCCTGAAAATTAAATTGTTACAATTGCAGACTTTTAAAGGCCCAAATCGTGTGCCTAGATGTAATGAAACGAAACAAATCTTAACATATGATAGTTTTATTCCGTATAAATTATGATACTTTTTAGCTGTGAATTTGAAATAGGGACTCGTGTCTCTAATTAAATTTTTGCACCTTAAAAAAATTATATTAATTTATACTTAACGAAATCATATGTTAAGATTTATTTCGTTTCTTTACGTCTAAGCCCACAGTTTAAGCCTCCAATATATGCAGTTCAGAACACAGCTGCGCGAATTGTATCACTGAGAAATAAGTATGACCACATTACCCCCATTCTTCAAGATTTACACTGGCTCCCACTAGAATACAGAATCCGTTTCAAAATCCTAAGTTTAGCACATCAATATGTCTCCGAAACTGCACCAACGTACCTATCTGAATTGCTAGAGAGTTACACACCTACACGAACCCTCAGATCTTCTGAACAAAATCTCCTGAAGATTCCCAGAGTAAACACTAAAACCTATGGCCATAACGCCTTTTCATTCGTGGCCGCCACTCAGTGGAATAATCTCCCAACTCATATTAAATCTGTCCCGACTTTATCCGTATTTAAAACTAACTTGAACACATTCTTGTTTAAAGAGGCTTTCCCGTAAGCTGTATGCTAAATTTCTCTCTTATTGTCAGCGCTTAGAGCATGCAATCGCATGGATTTAGCGCATTACAAATGTACTATTATTATTATTATTATTATTATTATTATTATTATTATTATTATTATTATTAATATTATTATTATTATTATTATAAGTGGTCAGCGTTGCAGATCATCACTAGGGGGAGGGATGTTTATAATACTATTACATGAAAGCACCGAGTTATAAGTTTTGATATAAATATATTTTGAATTGTAAGCTCAATGAAACAGCTGAATGATAATTAACCCTTCACATGCCGCATGACCAACGGAGGTATCTTAAGGCAATAGAAAAATCTTTTACAAGTGAGGAAAAATGTATTTTGGAACCCCCCCCCCCCTGTTAAAGTTGCATATTCACACTAAACTGCTTCAAAATAAATTTATTAAAATTGTAGACTTTTAGAGGATTAAATTGTGTGCCTATATGAATGAAACAAGATAAATCTTACCATATACGGTGATTTCATATAATTTTTTAAGTTGTGAAATTTAATTAGAGACACGTGTACATATTTCAGCTTCACAAATAATTATATTATATTAATTTATACGGAATGAAATCATCAAATGCTGAGGTGCACATTCACACCAAAATGCTCTAAGATAACATTTACAAACGGGCCAAATTGGTTATTCGTTACATCCACACATGTAAGCATATATAAATCTCATTGATGATGTCCATACAATGGACCTGTCCAGTTTTAGATATGTCCCGCCCATCTCTAGCTAAGCTTCACCCACACCTCGCTCGTGTTGGGATCGGCCGATCCCTGAACTCCATGACTATCAGTTTCCAGAAAACTATACAGGTAAACTGTTAAATATTCTGAAACTAATTTGACTGTGCGCTGTTGCTCAGAATGTGTATTAAATGGTAAAGACAATTCGTACAACGTACCGGACTATTAAGCTTTAAAGCCTGACTTAAAATTAATCGGGGTCTCCAAACTACATAAGGATCTTTAATGCTTCTGGTGAAATAAGTTGTCGTCATGGCGACATATCCGCTATATAGTTGAAATATATAGGGCCTACAATTTTCCTGGCACCACGCTTCTTGCGGTGTCTTTTTAACCCCTTCATGGTGAAGCCACCAAAACCCCCGGCCAATGCAGTGGTCTTCAAGATAGTGAATGCCAATTTGCAGGCCAAGAGAATACTATTTTCAAATTCTTTGAACATGTACCACTTGAATGACTGTGGCCGAGTGCATAAAACGATCGTAAGACTACGTCAGACGTATCTCCGTATGCCACTAGTGTTAAATTTTCAAAATAGTCTCTTAAGGAAATAAGTCAATATTCTAATTTCCTTGATAAAATTAAGCCATTAAGACGTTAAAATTTGCAGATGCAGTGCTAAATACTGTATCTGTTTTTTAAAAACCATGATTTGCTCATTTTGCTGACACCACCTACACTTGACAAAGTGCGCAATGAGAGTGTAAAAAGACCAACACTCAAAATCACATGATCCTCAAAAACACCTTAATGCCCATTCAAACCGTGCGCGTGTGGCGCGTGCAGCGCGACAACTCAGTTCACCCGCACCCTACTTGACAAAATAGTATTCAGACCAAGCGCGTACGCGATAATAATTTTGACATTATCAAGGTGGAATATGTAAGTTGAAAGGTCCCAATTATTTCTGGTTGGATAGGTCACACCCATTTAGACCGCATACGGTCCACCGTCCATGACAGGTACATTCAACTTGCTGACCATAAAAAAAATAAAACGACTGTGAAGATGACTGACACAGCGAGATTCTGGTGGTAGGGGTGAGGACACTATGAGGTTTTTTCATTAACAGTCAGTATGAATGGCTTGACCGGTTATCTAACACGTTACGTGGTCTCCCTCTTAATGAAGCTTGTCTTTAGAGCAGGTTCGATTATATGGTTGTGCGCCCGATCGAAGTCTGGCAGCGCGTTGCTTTAAATATGTATGTAAAAGGAAAGCAATCTGCAATCAGACCATCTTCGCTTTTGACACTCTGTCCTCAGCCAAAATCGTTAGCTTCCCCAGGTCCTTTCTTGATCTGAGCGCACCGAGTTTTGCTTGCTTGAGGCAATCATCATCATACATATATAGCTGTAGAATTCTCATCCATAGAAATATACTCCCAGCGTGTACTAAACGATTTCCAACACATGTTCACAATACTGTCCACACAACAGCATCAGACACCCACCCTCCTCCACGCCACCCCAACAACCCAACTAATAGATGTATGTGTTGTGGCTGCCCCTTCCCTTAATTCTAAAAGACTTGATCTAATAAGGAAGGGTGCTGTCCTACAACCGGCGACTGTGCGTGTGTACCATGATGTAAGACTAAGTGGTCCTAATGTTTGAATGCAATTAATGCAATTACCCACACACGCACGCACACACACTCACACACACACGCTTATGTATAATCAGTATCATTAAGTTCACATTCACATATAAACTCCCTCGTAGATATTATATGTCATGTCAGTCTCAACCACTTTCTTTATTGAAATTCCAGATAACAAAGGTAAAAATAAGATATTTGGAGTCATTTATAGACCATCTGGAAAGGATACTGAGATCTTTATCAACATATTTGAAGACATTCTCAAAATTATACAAAAGGAAAATAAATTATGTTATCTTGCATGTGATTTTAATGTCAATTTGCTATTTACTAATTCAATGCATACCCAGAACTTTACTAACTTGTTAAACTCGTATTCCTTTATACTAACAATAACAAAAAACAACAAGAATAACAGAATTTACTGCAACACTAATTGGCAACATTTTTACCAACAACATCTTCTCAGAATGTAGCAGATCAGGCATTTTTGTGTCTGATGTCTCTGATCATTTCCCTGTTTTTCTTCTGGAATTAAAATCAGTTGCTAATATTAAAATCATAAAAAGTCAAATTATTAATTGCAGCGATTTTAGTAGCTCCAACATGGATGCATTTAAACTCAAAATTATAGAACAGAATTGGGATGAAGTAGTATCAGATGTTCTTGTGAAGATGCCTACAATGCATTTAATAGCACTTGTACACACATCTTTGAACAATGTTTTCCTTTTAATCAAATAAAACGATATAAGAGAAATCCAAAAATAAACATGGCTTACAAATGGAATTCTAGCATCATGTCATCTTCTTCTTCTTTTCATTCGCTGATCATACCGCCAGTCCTATAAGTGACTATCGACATGATCATAAGCGTTAAGTGCGTGGATCCATGGTTTATTAGAGTGCGCCGTGTGGCCTGGAATCTCCGTCTTCAGCACTCGAGGTTTCTGTCAGGGTTACCTCACCCGTACCTCCTTTAGTCGCCTCTTATGACACGCAGAGGATACGGAAGATGTATTCTAAGCCACACCTATAGGGCTAGCAGCATGTCATAAGAACCAAGCTGTATCTTCAATTTTTTAAATGTCAAACTAGCAACAACCAATAAAAAATACAAACAATATAGAAATAAAAACAGTCAAATAATCAGAAGCTCTAAAAGAAATTACTTTTACAACAAGTTAGAGGATTTAGAAGGTGACATAAATGGCACATGGAAAGTAATCAAGTTAATTCTAAATAAAAATAGGCAAAGCACGACAAACACACAATTTATGTACAATGATAAATTAATAACAAATGAAAAGGAGATTGCAAATAAATTCAATGATTATTTTATAAACATAGGCTCAACATTAGCTAATACAATAAAACAAGCGCAACCTTTGGCCAATACCTGTATGTCCTCACTATTCGTAAGCCCTACAAATCATGAAGAAATCATTTAAGCAATGATTAATTTTAAGCTAGGAAAGAGTGCAGGTATTGATATGTTTAAACGGCGACTTTTCAAACCATGCACTGCAGGAATTTTATTACCATTAAGCCATATTTGCAATCTCTCTCTCTTACACAGGGAATGTTTCCATCAATGCTCAAAATCACATGTGTCACTCCTCTGTGTAAAGCCAAAGACGCATCACTAGTTATCAATTACAGGCCTGTATCAATATTACCTATATTTTCAAAATTACTAGAAAGACGTATGTATAACCGTTTAATGAAATATTTAGATAAGTAGAAAATACAATATTCGAGACAATATGGATTCAGAAAGAAACACTACTATGCTGGCTTTAATAGATATATTAGAAAAGATTAATGAATCATTGGAAAATAAACAACACGTCATTGGCATTTTCTTGGATCTTTTAAAAGCATTTGATACGAATGACCATCAAATCCTCATGAAGAAATTGTACTATTATGGTATCAGGGGGGTCGGACAGGACACACTATGTTCAATACAATGTACACCTTTCTGATCCAGCACATGTAGTTTGTGGTGTTCCACAAGGATCAATTCTTCGCCCCTTACTCATTCTTATCTATATAAATGTTGTACCTAAAATATGCAACCAGGTCTCTCTCTCTCTCTCACTCTCTCTCTCTCTCGCTCTCCACTCTCTCTCTCTCTCGCTCTCTCTCTCTCTCTCTCTCTCTCTCTCTCTCTCTCTCTCTCTCTCTCTCTCTCTCACTCTTCGCAGATGATATTAATGCCTTTAGTTTTCACAAAGACATAAATACACTATATGACAGAGTAAATGAGGAAATGGGCATACTTATAGTGGTTTGCGCACAATAAGCACTTATTAAATGTAGACAAACCATCACATATGTTATTCATATACAGCAAAAAATTTGACAGAAGTAAAATACCAAAGCTCCTGGTCAACAACAAAGAAATTGCGCAAACAAACTCGGCTAAATTTCTAGGTGTTCTTTTGGACATCGACTTATCCTAGAGCTGCCACATAGATTATATTAGCAAAATGTCACAAAACACCTAGGTGTGTTATGACGACAAAAACCATTTATCCCAAATAAAACACTTAAGACACTGTACACAACACTCATTCTTCCACACCTAACATATTGCAGTGCAATCTGGACAAATAAACACAAAACAAAACTCAGCAAGTTGGCTGCATTGCAAAAGAGAAGCATCAAATTATTCACAGACAAAATAGTACACCAAAATAAAGAGAATTTATTAAAGCTGACATATATTGGCAGAATGCAGCTGTATACCATGGTATCTGACTTCCATCACAATATCTTGCCCAGCTCAATATCACAGATTTTCATAAAAACCGGAAACATCCATGTTTTATTAAATGTCTTTGTATTATATATGTATGTGAAGATACACGAATATTAATCTAGATGCTTGTAAGCCTCATAGGCAATGCCTTAATTACAAGCAACCTATAATGTATATATCATACTGCGTTTAATCTGAAAAATAAAAGTAACTAACTAAAAAACAATCATTGGTTATTCTGTAGTCACGTGGACGAGACAAAGCATTGTACATCACAATAATGCTGTATTTTCCATTAATGTCTCATAGAAACATGAACAATCATTGGTTATTATGTAGTCACTTGGACAAAACAAGGGATTGTGTATCACATTGATGTTGTGTTTTCCATTAATGTCTCACAGAAACATGAACGATCATTGGTTATGTAGCTCGCCGGGTAGTGTCGGGCCGTTCCAGTGTATCATGTCGACCCAGTCTCGGTGTGACGGACCTTGTACGAAACTGCCCTGCGGGAAACAAAAACCGGCTCCTAAGGCCGGTGGAACTCAATCATTCCAGTGGGGCCGTGCGACCATCATCGCGAACATTAAACACAACGGTCTCATCCCAAGAATTTGTGTCACCAGTAGGCCTGTCCATAGCAATTTCGTGATCTACGGACTTACAAGATTTGATTTGGTGACCTAAAAATATAAGTCTATACAATGAGTTTACCTAAACAATTAAAAATATGCCAGATTAAACTACAATAAGAGCATACGAAAACACGAGACATAGAGACAGGTAGATGAACTTTTAAACACGGGGCTCCCGGAGGTACCACACAGACTCGTAGGTCCGCAGAGGTATCCCCGCAAGGGAGGCTCGCGTACACGAGACGTAACAAATTAACTTAATATAAGTTGTTATACCTCTATGCTGAAAGGAAGAAGATTATCTCGGATGAAAAGTTATGTGCCTCACGCGGGCACTACTCCTAGTGCTAGTTTGGGTGAGGAGTATTATCCTGGTGTGGACCGTCGTCGCTGAATCCTTGTGAGAGTCAAGTGCCTCGCGCAGGCCTCCGTCTCGGGAAGGTGTCGCAACTGCTTAAAGCGGAAGAAGAAAAGTAGGTAAAAATGGGCCTACCCTAATATTTCAATCAAAAATGCCTTAGAAAGAAAAGACCATACCTAGTGAGATTATGACCATAGGGATGCGCACAGTTTTACATGAAGACGGGACGAAGGATTCCCGATGGATTCCCTTGTCACCGTCTTATGTAGTTCTTGGTCTGCTGTACTAGTAGTTGCCGCTTTATTTATGTGGGCCTTCTGCTTTGCTTAATTTGCTTTTAGTTGTTTTCAAAACAAGAACTATTTTTGGCCGCAACTGGCTGGTATCTACCTAGCTATTAGACACAGCTGTCACCGAGAACAGATGCCCTCAGACATCAATACTGAAGACAGCGTTCATACATGTTACGTAGTAAGATCTCCGAACTGGATAAGAATCCGGACATCCCGCCTCATAACCACATAAAACGTTACAAGACATGGGTTACTTTTCACGAAAGCATTGTTAGACCATTGTTCTATCATTATGGTCGGGGTAAGAGAGACCAATACCCACCGTAAATGTCCTTCCCGCAAGAGCATGGCAGATCTAAATATCATGCCCAGACATTCTTATGGAATTCGGTGGGGGTACGTATCTCGCCCGTCACCGGCCTTATGGAACTAACCGTTTAACCTGTCGTTAGGTCTATATACAAGTTGCCCTGTTTTGCACTGCGGTGCGGGAGGTTTGTTCAGTAATAAAATTAATAATTAATATATGTGTCATTGGTTATTATGTATTCACGTTGACGAAACAAAGCATTGTCTATCACATTGATGCTGTGGTTCCCAGTAATGTCACACATAAATATGAACAATCATTGTTTATTATGTAGTCACGTGGACGAAACAAATCATTGAACATCACATGATGTTGTGTTTCCTAATAATGCCAGGGAGAAACATGAACAATCATTGGTTATTGTGTAGTCACGTGGACGAAACAAGGCATTGTGTATCACATTGCTGTTGTCTTTCCCAGTAATGCCACACAGAAATATGAACAATCATTGGTTATTATGTAGTCACGTAGACGAAACAAGGCATTGTGTATCACATTGATGCTGTGTTTTCCATTAATGTCTCAGAGAAACATAAACAAGCATTGGTTATTATGCAATCACGTGGACAAAACAAGGCAGTGTAAATCACATTGACGTTGTGTTTCCCAGTAATGCTCTGCCCCTTCCCCCCCCCCCACAAGTGCTGGTCAAAAGGACCAAAAATTTATTGTAAAACAACTCCTCCGAAACAATTTGACGGATTTCAACCAAATTTGGTATGTGATTTAACCATATCAATGTGGAGTGGATGTGTACATTTACATTTGAGCCCGCCGCCACCACCAACCCCAACCCATCACCCCCCCCCCACCCCCGGGATAGGGGTGTCAAAAGGTCATGAAAAGGTCCTCCGAAACTGTTTGACGGATTTAAATCAAATTTTGTATGAGTTACCCATATCACTGTGGAGTGGTTGAGCACATTTACATATGGCCCCGCCCCCAGTATGGTGGTGGATGGGGTCAAAAGGTCATAAAATTGATTGTAATGCCACTCCTCTGACTATGTTGGATGAAATTCAACCAAATTGGATATGTGAGTATTTATCCAATATATAATATACTATAATATCCAATTACCCATATAATTGTGGACTGCAAAAGGACATTTACATTTGGCTCCGCCCCAAGGGGTTGTTTTCGGGAGTGTCAAAAGGTCAAAGCGGTGAACATGGGGATTTGCGATTATGCGTCTTCGACCGGGCAATCTAGTTTAAGAATTGTACTGTGCATTATTTTGAACCGAATTCGCCTTGAAAGCTGTTTGCTGCTTATGGCACACCAACTTCCAGTCCTATTATAGTTCCACAAAACTTAAACTTTCGTGCATCATAAATATATTTCTGCTTCTTATATCTTGTTGAAAGGGTTAGAAACTGGACAATGGTCTTACATCATATATCTTGTTGAAAGGGTTAGAAACTTGACAATGGTCTGCTTCATATATCTTGTTGAAAGGGTTCGGAACTGGACAATGGTCTGGCTTCATATATCTTGTTGAAGGGGTTAGAAACTGGACAATGGTTTGACTTCATATATCTTGTTGAAATTGTTCGGAACTGGACAATGGTCTGACTTCATATATCTTATTGAAAGGGTTGGAAACTGGACAATGGTCTGACTTCAAATATCTTGTTGAAAGGGTTAGAAACTGGACAATGGTCTGACCTCATATATCTTGTTGAAAGGGTTATGAACTGGACAATGGTCTGACTTCATATATCTTGTTGAACGGGTTAGAAACTGTACAATGGTCTGCGAAACTAAGACCTCCGCTTTAACAGTGTCTTACGAGGTTCAAACGGGTATTTTTTAATTCATAATTCAACATTATTTATTCCTATAATCCATACCTACACAATGATAAGGCAGATAACATTGTAACGATGTAGACTAAAACATGTATAAAAAATATTCAAACCAATATCCATATGTCATACAAGAAAGAATGGAAATGTATACATTTAATACGAATTGGCAAAGGTGAATTACTAGGCCTACAATCAATCACGTAATCAGGCCGTCTACACCAGCCCACACAAACAGATTCTGATTGTCTGCTGGATGGGTGAGCAGAGCAGAGCAGAGCAGAGCAGAGAAGAGAGAGAAAGAGAAAGAGAGAGAGAGAGAGAGAGAGAGAGAGAGAGAGAGAGAGAGAGCGAGAGAGAGAGAGAGAGAGAGAGAGCGAGAGACCGCGAGAGAGAGCGCGAGAGAGAGCGTGAGAGAGAGCGTGAGAGAGAGCGCGAGAGAAAGAGAGAGTGCGAGAGAGCACGAGAGAGAGAAATAGAGCGAGAGAGAGAGCGAGAGAGAGAGCGAGAGAGAGAGAGAGAGAGAGAGAGAGAGCGAGAGAGAGTATTAAATAAAGAAACAAGATCTTTTATAAAATTGTAAGATTTATCACTTAAATTTTTTGATTTATTGAATCTAAATTTATAGATTATGTTGTCAAGTAATTTGTATATAATTAGCAAGGTAAAGAAAATTGAATCTGTCTCATACGCTACGTGTTTTCATAAAATGACGTCATTTTCAGGAGTTTCATCGTACAGTATTTGTCCGGCAACTGCAAAAATCTCTCTTGGACCGATTAAAAAATGAGCCTGTCTTGGCGCTGCAGTTGCCTTTGATGTATTGTTATTGGAGCATTATCATTGCCTTTGCTGCGTTGTCGTCGCCGCATTGCCGTTGGCGGGAAAACGCATGAATGTGTACTAGGCTTAGGCAACAGTATGCGATTAGGTTTGCGATTAGGTTTGCGTGTGTCACTGTATCATCCTGACGTGTTATACGAAGTGGATAGTTGTCAGTGACACCACTCTGATACCAAAATTTTGAATTTTCAAAGTTAAATTAACGGATAATCATTCTGGAGTTCATTTATCAACAAATTTGGTGAAAGATGTTGCTGTCGTACACAGCAACATCGTCCACCAAAAATTGCTGGGAAATGTACACTAATTTCTTTGCCATTGACTCAGTAAAAGATAAAATATTGACACGAGAGTTGCCAGCAGTAACAAATACCACCACATTGCAAAATACTTTTAATAGCAGTAATGCCATATAACCTCAATTGAAGCGAAGATAATTATCGTCCGGGTTACCCGTGATTGTTCAAATTTAAATTCAGACTTAGTAATGGTAAAATCATGATAACAAAAAAGACGTCTGAACATGTCTCTGGATAAGGTGACATGAAGAAATCCCACGAAAGCATGCTTGCAATAAACACCTGTAATCTAGATATCTATCCAAGTGAGACGCCTAACAACAGAGATACACAATATAGCTTACGTGTCTGCCGAAGACATTGTTTGCCATCTACGTTTAATTCCATCAAGGCGTGTTGGCAGCTAGTGTTATGTAACTCTATGATCAAAGCCAATGTTAAAGATCTCCCATTAAATATATAATGTTTTCACGAGATATGAGATGGTTGTTGATTTTTGTTCAATTTACCCAGCATGCACTACTAACCAGCGTGTATGAATCGTTTTTAGTAATTGGACGCCATATTCTTTACATCTATTGTCTGTAAAGGTCGGGAATTTTCAAAGAAATGTCTCCACCTGCAAATTGTTATTTCCCTGACGAAACGCAATTTACTTCAATTTCAATCCAACATATACGAAAGCACTTGAAGATTTTGAGCTGAGGCCGTTCTGGCCTTAGATAGCAACAGCTTCCAGGTATTTTAATTTCAAAATATTCGACATCATACAATGTTGTCATATCGGGTCTGTATAACATAGAGTTAGCATATATAATGGAGGGATCCGACCTAACACTCAAGTATCCGACATAATAATCACACGCATCTCAAGTTAGCTGATGTCACTCTCATAATTTCACGTAGGCTACCTGGCTTCGTCATGAACATCCAATCGTTCGTCAAGTGTACGAATTGTATATATGTTTGATCGACCTACTAGACTGTTAACTATTGTAAAAGCAATTTGACTGGGCAGACTCAAGTCAAATTAGTTTCAAAATATTCACAGCTTACCTGTATAGTTACCTTGAAAATTAGACTCTGGGAATTCAGGTTTAAAAGCGATTCCAATAAGCGTATGTTGACTTTTACAGCATATAATCCTATGCCGTGCACCTGTAGTTTCCGAAATATTCATAGTAAGCATCGTAGGAGGGCTCAATCTAAAAATAGAGGCGTGATTTCGTGTCTTTATCATGCCGAATCTCGAATGTACGCCTCTAAGTTGGATTACCACGAGTCCAATATCGCGAGTCCAATATTGAATACCCGCCACGGCCGCGAGTCCACCCACGAGTCCTAACTGACTTCCACGAGACGGACTAGGTATGATCATATTATTCGAAATCTTGGTCGACTTAAAACCTGTAAGATAGTCAAACTTGCTGATATCATGAGAAAGGTGATCATACTTAGTCCGGATGGAGGAAGTCCGAATCGCGGAAGTGATATTTATACGTACATTCACTGGGGAAAATAAAGCTTAACTAGGCTTATCGGGTCTTAGACAATTCCTAAACAACCACACTATACACACGGGATAGTTAGAAGTTATTTTCGAAAATATGTCAAGACTAAGCGCTTTAAATACAACGCAGACATTCGACGTTTGATGGCAACCTAAAAATAGCCCTCATATCCGACTCTACGGGTAGTAAATGTCGAGTACTCGAGCCGAGCATTTATTTACTACTCGGCTGAATTACAAGCTTCAGTAAATCTAAACCTAGAGGCGTGGCTTCGTGCCGGGAATACGCCAATGATATGTTCGTGTCTCGCGAGAGCAAGAAGTAAAGGTTTTCTTGGCTTGAAGTTACACATCATTTTTAGATTTACTTCCGCCCTAGGGTACTGACATTCAGAGCGGTGTGCATGTGTCCTCTATGTGTAATATTGGATGGTCCGTTTTTCGAGTGCAATTTGTGATGTGATATAATCTCCGAATTTCTATTGTAGCGCGGAGGTGAAATGGTGTCAATGATGTAAATGATTTGAGCAGTGGGGAGGTGTTGCTGCTCCTATAGTGTACCCCCATAGCGCTCCCTTAGGTTTTTGGCCCTTCAACAACCCCACCCCAGCCCACCCGGTCCAAGTACCTTCATACGCCACTGAAATGGGAGTTTGTAACCAACGGTAATAATATGATAAACCCATCAGATGTCAACGCAAGAGCCATTTAAAGGTGCATATTCACACCAAAATGCCTGAAAATAAAATTGTTAAAATTGTAGACTTTTAGAGGCCTAAATCGTGTGCTTAGAGATCTAATCTTAACATATGATGGTTTTATTCCGTGTAAATTATGATACTTTTTAGTTGTGAATTTGAAATTGGGACTCGTGTCTCTAATTAAATTTTGCACCTTAAAAGTTATATTAATTTATACTTGACGAAATCATATGTTAAGGTTCATTTCGTTTCTTTACGTCTAAGTCCATAGTTTAAGCCTCCAAAACTATACACTTTTATTTTCAAGCATTCTGCTGTGAATATACACCTTTAAAAATTATACAAAGCCAAGTACAGAGTGTGGTGGGCTCATATATATAGACGTAAGCGTTCAGCGTTGCAGATCATCACTAGGGGAGGGATGTTTATAATACTATTACATGATATATTTTGAATTGTAAGCTCAACGAAACAGCTGAATGCTAATTAACCCTTCACATGTCGCATGACCAACGGAGGTATCTTAAGGCAATAGAAAAATCTTTTACAAGTGAGGAAAAATTTAGTCTTGAACATTACGTTAAAGATGTATATTCACACTAAAATGCTTTAAAATAAATTTATTAAAATTGTAGACTTTTAGAGGATTAAATTGTGTGCCTTTATGAATGAAACAAGATAAATCTTAACATATACGGTGATTTCATATAATTTTTTTTAAGTTGCGAAATTGAATTAAAGACAAGAGTGCATATTTCAGCTCCACAAATAAAAATATTATATTAAGTTATACGAATGAAATCATCAAATGTTAAGGTGCACATTCACACCAAAATGCTCTAAGATAACATTTACAAACGGGACAAATTGGTTATTCGTTACATCCACACATGTAAGCCTATATAAATCTCATTGATGATGTTCATACAATGGACCTGTCCAGTTTTAGAGATGTCCCGCCCATCTCTAGCTAAGCTTTACCCACACCTCGCTCATATTAAGATCGACCGATCCCTGAACTCAATGACTATCAGGTTCCTGAAAACTATACAGGTAAACTGTTAAATATTTTTAACCTAATTTGACTGGGTGTTGTTGCTCGGGCAGCAACAGCACCAAGACAAATTAATTTCAAAATATTCAACAGAATGTATATTAAATGGTAAAGACAATTCGTACAACGTGTCGGACTATTAAGCTTTAAAGGCTGACTTAAAATTAATTGGGGGTCATCAAATCTACATAAGAATCCCATACCTCTTTAATGCTTCTGGAGAAATAAGTTGTTGTCATGGCGGTGTATCCGCCATATAGTTGAAATATATAGGGCCTACAATTAAAATTCCAAAATAGTCTCCTAAGGAAATAAGTCAGTATTTTAATTTCCTTGATCAAATTAAGCCATTAAGACCTTAAAATTTGCAGATGCTGTGCTAAATGCTGTATCTGGGTTTTTTTAGAAAAAACCCATTATCTGCTCATTTTGCCGACACCACCTACACTTGACAAAGCGCTCAATGAGAGTGTAAAAAGACCAACACTGAAAATCACACGATCCTCAAAAACACCTTAATGCGCATTCAGACCGCGCGCGTGCGGCGCGTGCAGCACGACAACTCAGTCCACCCGCACCCTACTTGACAAAATAGTATTCAGACCAAGCGCGTACGCGATAATAATTTTGACATTATCAAGGTTGAATTTGTAAGTTGAAAGGTCACAATTATTTCTGGCTGGCTAGGTCATAACCATTTAGACCGCATACGGTCCACCCATCCGTGAGAGGTTAATTCAACTTGCTGACCATAAAAAAAAATAAAAAACGACTCTGAAGGTGACTGACACAGCGAGATTCTGGGGGTGAGGACACTATGAGGTTGGTTCATATAGCGTGTAGAGTAAACCAGTTATTAACCATTTCAGTCTCAAATTAAAATTTTATAATAGGAAATGTCCATTTGAAGACCAAGAAGTTATTTTTAACAGTCAGTATGAATCGCTTGACCGGTTATCTAACACGTTACGTGGTCTCCCTCTTAATGAAGGTTGTCTTTAGAGCAGGTTCGATTATATTGTTGTGCGCCCAATCGAAGTCTGGCACCGTATTTCTTTAAATATGTATGTAAAAGGAAGGTGATCTGTAATCAGACCGTCTTCGCTTTTGACACTCTGTCCTCAGCCAAAATCTTTAGCTTCTTCAGGTCCTTTCTTGATCTGAGTGTACCGAGTTATGTTTGCTTGAGGCCATCATCATCATAAATACATAGCGCTGTAGAATTCCCATCCAGAGAAATATACTCCCTGCGTGTACTAAACGATTTCCAACATACGTTCATACTACTGTCCACACAACAGCTCCACCCCCCCCCCACCCCAACAACCCAACTAATAGATGTATGTGTTGTGGCTGCCCCTTCCCTTAATTCTAAAAGACATGATCGAATAAGGAAGGGTGCTGTCCCACAACTGGCGACTGTGCGTGTGTACCATGATGTAAGACTAAGTGGTCCTAATGTTTGAATGCAATTAATGCAATTACCATACACACTCGCGCGTGCTCACGCACACACACGCGCGTGCGCACGCACGCACGCACACCGAGATGAGTCAAGAATAAATGAAAGGACAAATGAATGGTTTGTCATGCGTGCGTGATTGTGCATGGGGGAGGGAGGGAGGGAGGGAGAGAGGGAAAGAGGGAGGGAGAGGATGGAGAGAGAGAGAGAGAGAGGAAGGGAGAGAGAGAGGGAGAGAGAGGGAGGGAGGGAGAGGGAGGGCGAGAGAGGGAGGGCGAGAGAGGGAGGCCGAGAGAGCGAGGGCGTGAGAGTGAGAGAGTGATAGCGAGAGAGTGAGAGCGAGAGAGCGAACGAGCGAGAGAGAGAGAGAGAGAGAGCGAGCGAGAGTGCGAGAGAGAGAGGGCGAGAGAAGAGAGAGATAGAAGAGAGAGCGACAGGAGAGAGCAAGAGCGAGAAGAGAGAGAGAGAGAGCGAGAGGAGAGAGAGCGAGAGGAGAGAGAGAGAGCGAGATGAGAGAGAGAGAGAGAGCGAGAGGAGAGAGAGAGAGCGAGAGGAGAGAGAGAGATGAGAGCGAGGGCGATCGAGAGAGAGAGAGAGAGAGAGAGCGAAAGAGAGATGGGAGCGAGGTAAGGAGTATGGGAGGAAGAGGTGTGGGTGAATGAATGGATGAATGAATGAATGGCTTAGCGCCACCTGGCTAACGGACAGTTAAAGGCGCATACGCACACTAAAATGCTTGAAAAAAAATAATGTTAAAATTGTATACTTTTAGGGGGCTTAAATTGTGTGGCTAGATGTAGTGAAACGAAATAAATCTTAGCATATGATCTTCTTCTTCTTCTTTTCGTTCGCTGATCATACCGCCAGTCCTGTAAGTGACTATCGACATGATCATATGCGTTAAGTGCGTGGATCCATGGTTTATTAGAGTGCGCCTGTGCGGCCTGGAACCTCCGTCTTCAGCACTCGAGGTTTCTGTCAGGGTTACCTCACCCTTACCTCCTTTAGTCGCCTCTTACGACACGCAGAGGATACGGAATGTGTATTCTAAGCCCCACCTACAGGTCAATTAGCATATGATGATTTCATCTATACGGAATGCAATCATCATATGTTGATATTTATTTCGTTTCATTACATTGAGGTATATAATTTAAGCTTCTAAATGTATGCAATTTAAATAATTTTATTTAGAGCATTCTGGTCTGAATATGCATCTTCAAGGGCGAGAGTCAGCTTGCGCACAACAGACTTGACAAAACTAGTAGAATAAAGTTAATAAATAAATTTAATGAATGAGATAACAACTTCTACAAATATATAACGTAAACTGATATGATTCAGGTGCCGGTTGCTCGAAGTTGTAATTCTTTATGACCAGACTTAAACAGCAGTACCAATTGAAACTTTTTCAGTATATAGGTATTAGTCAATGCAATGCAACCAGTGTTGCAAAAATCGGTTTTAGCAAGGATATAATGACTATGATCTTTTGCCCTTTTGACTCCAATGTGTCATGTGTCATTCTCTCTATTCATAAAGAAGCATATCCCCAACGTTGGCTCTGGACAGTACAGTAACACAAACGAGTGATATAAACAGTGACAAAATGTTAATTGTAAGCAATCTGTATTTCCCAAGATGGCAATGACCTTGAACTTTGACCGTTTAGGACAACTGTCATTGTGTTGTGCTCTCTTATTATAAGGAAGCATATTATATGTTCAAGTTTGGGTCAAGTATGATTAAGCAAACATGAGATATTGACTACTAAGTTGATATAAACACAAAATATTATTAATGAAAAAACACAAACTTTGCTCATATCAATGATATTGACTTCTGATATTTTAAGGTCATTGTGTTATGCCGTACGTCTTCTTATATTATATAAGGAATTATGTATCCTAGCTTGGGTCTAGTAAGTTTAACCAAACATGAGATATAAACTGCTACATTGAGCTAAGTGCAAAAATGTTGAAAAGAGATTTACCAACTTAATTCCTAACCAGTGGCGAAAATGTAATAATTTAACAACAGGGGGGGGGGGATCCTCTGTGATGCAATAAGATTCGTTTCCTTATTGGAACCAATAATAAAACATTCAGCAATACATTACATTTTAAAATTATTTTCACAAAATATGTTGAAATTCCATAATAATCAAGTACACGTCCTGCATGTTGCCCCAAGAGCTTTATGTATCAGGCGGCTGAGCGCCAAACCAGTCTGGCCTGTTGTCTTTCTATAATAGGCAGATAAACGGTTTCTCCACCACTGTCTTCCCATCTACATCAGTATCCATGGTACAATTGATATCTAGAATGTTCTCAGATGGTATCTACTTTATTTTAATTGGATAACGCCAGAAATGCAGGTGACCCCAATTTAGGGTATCTAGATTTTAATGCTTTGTTTGTCTCCTCAGGACTGGTGTGGCAGGAACCCTTTCCTTGTCCCACTCATAACGAGGGTCCCCACACCTAAATTATATTTGCCCCCATGCCCGTATTAGCGCAGTGCGACTAAGACTCTCCATACCATAACCTCCTCTACGATGCCGTATCATACACTTTCATATAGTATCTTAGACCTTATGCATAGGGTTCCATATGTAGGATAATGCCTTTCTAGTTCAATTCTCACTGTACACTTTATGAAATTATAAACAACTTCTATATCACAATAGAAAATGCATATTTTCACATGGTATTGCTGTAAGGAGAGACGCATCAACTTTAAGTTGATTACGTCATAAACAAAATTAAAATTTGAATAAGGCCGCTTATAAACTGCTTATTGGCCTAAGAATGTTAATCTGACACGATAGATGCCATGCTTTCAAAATATGATCCAAAATTGGTTAAATTGATCTGGGACTATTCTATCTGATTTCGATATGGTTGAGTGATCACTCAATACTATGAATGATCAGTCAACTTCCTTATATGGCATTATACATGATTCTCGGCGCGAAAATTGCCGCCAAAGCGGGTGTCAGTGAATAGCAAGATTAGTCTCTGGGCAGGCGTGAAACCAGCGAGATGTGTCTGGTTATTCAAATGTGGAATTTGTTTTAAAGTATTCTATTATTATTTTATGTGAGCGGTAGGGTTTCCTTTTAAGAGGAACAAGCTAAGTTATAATGCCAAGTAGTTGAATATCAACGTTTCTAAGTTGAATTAGTAGTGATAGTCCTAGGTGCCGTAATTGATTCCTATGTAGGAGGCGTGAAATCTACAAGAGAACTGAGGTAATCGATGGGTCGATAATTTTCGCCTGATCTGCGATCACATTTCAATAAACACTCAGCTATCAAACACCTCTCCATGCCCTAGGGACAACTCACTTAGCAGACCTACCATCACGCCTGCCGGCTCCGGGTTCAAATCAACCATGGGGAACCACATCCTCCCGAACCCGCCATTGCACCTTCTTCAGTAGTTATTCATCTGCTCATGGATCTTCTAATCTTATGACCTATCGTCGAATGCTTCTACGATAATCTTCAGTCTATTCCGGGATCGCTTTTCACCCATAAAAGCTGCAAACATAGAGATCCATCATCGAACATTCTCAATCACCATAGAGATGTGTCGAACCCGTTCTTTACATCTACGCATCAGTTATCGGAATACTAATGTAATATAGTTATCTTCTTCGAATTAAATTTCGGGACTCGATTCTTAACAGCAGTCATCCAAGGATAGACTTCAACGAATCACCTCTGGATCTCCATTTCGTTTAAGGTCATTGTGCTTTAACGCCCACATTGGGTGTTGCTCATATATGTTTCGTCAGTGACGTCACGCTCCCTATATTCCTGTGCCTGTGTTTAAATCATACATATATATCGATTATTATTCCGGATTCACACGACCTATTTCGGATCATCTTCTTCGACCACCTCTCCATGGTCGAGCAACTCAACTATGACAGACTACAGTCTTTACGTCTCTACGAAGGATATGCAGATTTTGGTATGCCATTACACCAACAAACACGAAAAACAATATACTATACATCTTAATTATTTAATTAGTATAGGTTAGTAATTACTTAATGGTATATTGACTATCACTTATAATGAGTCGGTGACAAATGAATCATTCCAGTAGTAAATTTTCATAATAATCTTCCATTCCTACGAAAATGGACATTTCTCAGACCCATGATAGACGTTATTTCCAGCGGGTAAAATCAGTAAAAATTTGAGTTACATGATTTTATATAATTCGACTCAACGCGAATTAACAGAATCAAGTCATTATTTAAACTGAATCATATCCCGTCGCTTATTGAGACAAGGTCGAAAACTTTATGTTTAGTGTTGTTTGTACGTTTCGGTTTCAAGCAATTAATGGTTGGGATAACATTTTACTCCAGACATTAACTGATTATGATCAAACGTCCAATAACTTAATTGCTAAGCATGAAATCAATATTCTATGGTAACGACTGATTTATAAACCGAATTATAGTATGTCTGATGCTTCAACTTTCGCTGAAATAGCATGTATCGTGAATTCGTTCAATCTTGATGCAAATTATCTGTGATATACCATTACTGTCCGTCCATCTCATCCATTTTATTCCGTTTTATCCAACTGTGCAATTGATGATATTTCTAATTGAAATGCTATACATATATTAAATATTTTTAACAACTGATATTGGTATCTGTTTTTCTTTGCCTAATTAACCCTCTCTGACGCAGTCGCTGCCAACAATGACATCCAGTTAGCTTAAGTCAGTTCTTAGCAATTAATAATTTGAAACTTTGTCTGGGATATCCAATCCACATTCTTGATTAACAACCAATTCATCGACCGTTGAGATGGGACCATAGAATTTAATCTCGACGAGTCGTTCAACGAGTCATCCAAGTAGGAATTGACAGTCCGCCATCTTGACACATTTTATGATTACGACATAATATTCACACGTCATTCGATTTCCAAGTTCATCGAGATGGTCCAATCATAAGTTACGTCATATTAACTTAACGTCAGTCGACGTCTGGTAAATCCTAGAATTGTCATTGGTGGCCATCGTGGGTCTCCGATAGAGTTGCACTTCAGATTGGTTTTTCCATTTCGTAACCCTGTATCTTCTTGGATATTGAGATCGCCCTATAAGGTCATTCTGAGGTCAAGAAGTCATCATATTGGATCTTCGAAAGACGATGTTACCATATTGAGCCAATTTGAAAAAGAGACCGCCATCTTGGGTCTCTTGATTCTGTCAATCCACCATCTTGAATTCATTTGAGTCATAATTGCATTGACTTAACTTCGGTTTAGTTAAGCAATTCGGATCAAATGAATTGATTAACGGTAGATCCTCCCGATATTTAACCCCTAGACAACAACTTTCCAATTTGAATCGCTTAATTGAGCACTACAGGGAGGCTCGCTCTGCGACATTGCCATAGATTTGTGTCGTTCACGAAATTGCTACATCCATGCTCGATTTTTCACTGGCATGCATGGACACGGAGACTATTTTGGAAGCTGATGAGGCACACATGTGATGGATTTAAGTATTCTACTTATTTACTGGTTTAACAGATAATTTAAGTGTTCCACAGCATCCACCATGATTAAACGCAATGAATCACGCAGACCGACCAGCCAAGAAGTATGCGGGACCCAGGTGGAACTGGTCAGACAACCTGAGCAGCTATGATGTCATGTCACATCCAGCCAAGGACGCGAGTTACGAAAAGAACATGGCTATGCTCTTCCAATTACTTATGTAGAGATCGGGATATCTTGCCTTGCTGTGACTCAGTAGCGTAGGGGGGGGGGGGAGCTGAGGGAGCGCTCACTCCCCATGGACCAATCTTCCCAAATGTGGCGCCTAAATGTTTGTCCGTAACAGATACAAGTTTCTGGACATCCCAACTCCCAAGCCACCTTCAACAAGTTAATCTACATTGAAAATCAGAACTATTTGAATTTACAACGTTGTTAATGTCTTCTTGTCATGCTTGTTCATCGCTATGTTGAGACTTTTTGTCTCAATTACGCTACATCAAGACAAAGATTAGTAGAATACACGCTACTTTCTTTGTAGAATAAAATCATTGGCGACGCTCGAATGCTATTTTCTCTTTATTAAAGAAATTTAAGCAAATTCCGACGCCTAATTGGTATGCGGGTGGCGCCTTTTAGGTCCTCGCTCAAGTGGGGTGGCACCTTATAAGACCTCACTCCCCCTGACGTCAAAACCTGGCTACGCCACTGCTGTGACTTTCAGAAAAGCGGAAATCGAAGTCGCAATACAGTGTTCACTGATATATCGATGTTCACTACACGGACCACATATGCATGGGTGCCCACCTTTAGAAACATGGTCGAAAGAATCTCTCTAGCTGCAGATTTCGGCCTTTTTGGATTTTCCGGTATTTTTTAAAGATTTGTCAGCTTTTTTCGGATCACCCCGAAGTTGTTGAATCCTAGTGCATGGTCACACCCTTTCATGTGTTAAGATTTGATCCAAATTGGCCAGTAGTTTCCTAAATATAAAGAATTATACCAGAATTTGATCCGATCTGGATCCGGGTTATTTTATCTGGATCACAGCCAAAGTCTTGAAACACCCTGGCATGGCAAGTTCCTTCGTCGTGTTACAATTTGAGCGAAATCGAATCAGTATTTTTTTCATACAGCGAGTATTACTCAATCGTTAGCCAGTCAGTCAGTTAGCCACTATCACTTTGTTCCAGTCGGTTGGTCGGTCTATCACTCACTCATATAGGATGCAAAATTTACTTGTAAAGGAGCTGTGCGTATTAATCATCCGCCCACCATTAAAGTGACACCATATTGATTTATTGTACAATCTGTTCACATATATCTAAATGTGATTTGAATATGTGTATGCCCGTGTCATTCAGATCCACACACATCACATGCTCGTAAACAAAAGCAGACATGATCATGTATTAGTACGAATATAGAGGTACCATTTACTCTTCAGTGATAAATACCGACTCTGTTGATCATCTGCCACATAAGTAACATGACAGGGCCCTTTGTGTTTCTGAATCATGGTCAAAGGTGTATTCCAGCGCTCTTAACATTTCGATAACCCAGACTTTGATCTCTTGATCCCAAAATCAATACACTTCTCTAGTTAAATCATACAGTCATGGATATTATACATACAGTGCCAGGATATATAACGTCGTATAACCAAATCTTATTGCAATACATACATCAAGACACTGAGACATTATTCAATGCAGATTAAGCTGCTGTTAGGCCTACGTATGTTACGCACTCAACTACATATGTGACAATTGTAGGCCCCTACGTAATTCTCTGTCCTATCTACGCAAGACTTGTGTGCCCAGCGTCCACATCCTGGAGTATCACACTGTATCCATCCTACTTGAACTTTCTGGGAAGATTGTATCCTACATGCCATGTCACAGACTGTCCGCTTATCCTCGCCCCGTCTCTTCCCCAACATGTATAGCTTGTAAGCAATATACTACCGGAAGTACGGTACGTGCATCTGCTTCGGTGTAATAGTGCCGCTCAGCAGCTGCTCCACAAACTAGAAAAGAGGGAAAAGGGGAAAAATAGTTACAACCCTTTATATAGCGCCTCGTAAAATGGGTATCCATGCAAATTCTAGGAGTTAAATTCGTTAGTATGAGTAAGGTACAGTCAGGGCCCATTTTAAAATGTCCAAAGGAGCACTTGCCCGAGTCCACAATGTCTCACATATTCTTGGGAAAGATGTAAAGTAAATGAACAAGACAAGCAGAAAATAAAAATAAAAATTTCTTCAGATTCACTCGCCATACTATAGGCTACATAACAGGCGCTGACTCGTACCGGCAATAACAATGCGCTAACTATTTACATGTTGTGCCAGTGCTATAACTGATGAATTTATTTGACAGTCAGTCCATGTCTGATGTCCGAATGACTATGGGCCTATCCTTCTGAGACACGATCCAGTGATCCTATACAGTTATGCTCAAACTGGTACAAGACTCTATTGAGCTGTATTACAACCTTTTGGAACCAGTATGATCTGGGCCATCAGAGCACCATCCCAAACATAGAGATAAAGCCGTAGAGCGTTTAAACGGACATACCTTCAGACACACATGTGTGTTAGCTTGTGCATGTGCGCGTATGTGTGATGTGACTGTGTGCGTGTGCCTGTGTGTGTGCGTGTGTGCGTGCATGCGTGCGTTCATTCGTGCATGCATGTGTGCGCATGGAATGCGTGCGTGTCTGCGTGCGCAGGGGAGGGGGGCCAAGCCCTCTATACTGACGGCCATGAGCACTGTATTAAGCATTAAAACCATTGACAACCTTGTTATTAATGCTTTAGAAAGATATATAATGCACGGTCGCACAGCACTATATGTATCCATTAATTAGTAAATATCGTACCATTAAGATCCAGACCCCACATGAACTACCATCTTCCTGCCGGTTGTGCTCTACAGCAACAGCGGTATAATCCCAGAATGTTGGCTCAGTAGATAAGTTCGATGCAGCTACACGACGTGTAGCAAAGTGTCTGTAAAACACAATATTAAAGCTCTCACGTCTCTTTAACAATACTGCAATTTACCCAGCATGCAATGTTCAGACGCGATAGTTAACGCAACAACAACTAGCTTTGTCAACTAATTCTCAATAACGCTTTCTCCTCCATTCATCCCCCCTCTCTGAATGCATGGTAGAGATGCATGGTACAGATCTTGAAATAACATTATTTTCCATCACGTGATTAGCTAGTTTGAAATGGCCTAAATATTTCCGTGGTAACGCATTACGTTTAATATTCCAACTATGATTTTACCGAAATGACCGAATTGTCGCCACTCCATCCTCTGGCATTGTAGGTCCAGGTTGAAGCGGGTTGATGTAGCTGATCGTCCCTTCATACGAATTCACAATCTAAAAACATTCCCAGAGTATATTAAGGCATAACCATAAATAGATTTGTGTGCATACGCATTATCCATCACACTTATCATGACATAATCCTATAAAGTAATATATACCAGTTGTGGAAATTCATCTTACTTCTCATTCGCCCTGTACATCTCAGGCAATTTAAGTTACATGATCATAAACCCGACTCAAATGGTCTGCAGTATAAACCCTGTAAACCAGTGATATGATCTTACCAGAGAACAGGCCATGTATTTTTGACACAATCTCGTTCGTTTTATGACAGATAAACTCGAGCACCCACCGTGTCTGAATGTATTTAAAATGTTTGGTAAGATAGGCCTTCAAGATAAAGGAAAGGTAGACAAATTATGGATGGATGAACATATTTATGTGAAGGTGGTGGACGATCACTGTATCATAATCTCATATCTGCTTTGGGCAGGTGAGATACGGACAAAGCATCTGGCAATTGCTAACAAAATAACGTACCATAAGGCACCAATGGTCGACTCTATGCACAGGCACGATGATGTAGTGGTATTCTGCAAGCTGGTACTGAAAACAAAGTAATGAATTAATAAAGTATACATAAATATATAGTGGATTTTGTACAACGCTCCCTTGAAGCAGAGATGGTGGGTAATGGGTGATCACCCCTCACAGTATAGATGGCTACGTGAACTAAGAAATGACAAGCGTGTTTAAGATCCCTGAATATAAACAGAGTTTTCATTCTGAAAATCACTTTCCATAATTCCTTACAATGATCTGCCTCCAAAATAAATAAAAATTCCAGGGGTACTATACACAAGTGACCGGTCAACTCTGGTGAAACACCATTATTACATGATAAAACCAATGGTAGTTTCAAAGAGGCTTACGTACTTGTTTATACCATGAATATGGCCGTTTATTGTGCTCTAGCATCTTCATCAAAAAGCTGTCAAATCCTTTCTGACCGCGAGTTTGTTCTATGTTGAACTCGCCTATCTGAAGACAGATAAAGCCATTTATTATCTGAAAAGAAAATATGACACGTGGCACTGACTGTCTAAAATACACTATGTCACTCCTATATGCTTTGGTGAGAAAAGAATCAATGGGTTATAATCTCTGCCCAAATGATTATAGCTATATGGAAACTGCACACATGTGACAGGACATTGTGAATAAAATATAAACACATAATAAATTCAGTTAGAAATAAATAACTTGCTTCTAAAGTTACTAAAATAGGAATTTTTTATCGTGAATGCCATCGATGTTGCAGAATTCAGCAAGTGCCAAATGCCGTATATAGGAAATTAATTGAATACTTGAAGTTAACTGTCGATTTCCATGGGTTTTGGTGAGTAGACATTAATCATAGACTTCGGACTACACGTGCGTACCTACTACCTACTACCTTTTATTTTACAACTAAAACAAACTGTACTTTAGAATATTAAAAGATTTCTTGGTTAAAGTATCACAAACTTTCTTCATATTTACCTGGTCATCCAGCCACTCATTACACCTTAAGGTGTGCAAGCTTTCCCGCTTAATAGGGTATCTTGTCACCTGAAGAAACTCAGCATTGTCCATAGTAGAACAGTATCTGGAGATCTGCAATACAAAGCAAGCCATCAGAAAAGCATGTAGCATATGAAAGCATGTCAAATCTGCCGAGTGCCCTGACATAAACAGACATCAATTTTCTGATTTCATGTATACCTAAAATATGCGATCCTTTGACGTCTCTTGACCTACTTATTGGTGTAATGATCTTATTACAATAATCATTCTATGGGACCATTAAACACATCTTGAGAGGTAAATATTTCCTATATGACTTTTGGATGAAAACGTATGCCCAAGTTTGTTTCCCATACCCCTAAAATTGTTCCTAAAACAACTACAATCATTCCTATAATGGCAGGGGTATCATCATGTTCGAGTGGTGATGACTACCAAGACTCACTAGTAAAGTATGTCACTTCAATTTATTAAGCATATCCATTGAACTATTAAAACACGAAGGGTGAATCTGTACCCGAGATATGTAAAGAGAAAATCTCCCGTCGTAATAACCTTGAACTGATGTGTCATGTGTACTCGGTATTTAAGAGACTGGGATGGGCCAAGCACTAGATTAAACAAGTGATGGCGTGGGAGGAGGGCCGGACGTTTTGAATTGTCCAGTCTTATCTCAGTCGATTCTATATGCACCCTTAATTAGAAATAAAACTAAATTATGCAATTTTCTGCTGTATATAGTCAAATGATGAGAAATACGAACCAGACGAATGCCACGACATTATAAAAGCCCAATATGAATAAATTCATTATTAAGTTATTAAAATATGCATGGACTTCTTCAAAATACCTTAGCCCCCATCTTAGCTGTTATACTAGGAAGGCATGGCGGCTTACTGTGATAGGTGTGCCACCTCAGCTCTCCGTGTTTCTCTTCATAAGGAAAAAAAATAGTATTAGTGAATGAATAACGTTATTCAAATCTTGGTGCGCACATTTCAATGGTTTATAAACGTTATCGCAAAATGTTATAATCATTGTCATTCGTACTTTTAATATACAAGCAAAATTATATACTGAACCGCAAAAGAAACGTGATATCAATAGAGGATATCAAGAGCTATTATAGCTTTATTTTAAAATGTGCACAACTTTGACTAGGGACATCGGAGGAAGCCAATTCTTTGCAGGCATAATCGCCACAGTCTGTAGAATGTTTGCTCTTGTGGCGATTACACAATGGCCAGAGTTAAAGTGCGCAAATGCTCGGATGATTACGTCTTGAAATGTGTTAAAAAGCGCTGTCTCGTGTGTCGTGGGACGCAGTTGCAAACAATTCCCGGAAAAATTGAAATGCACGTGCATCTAATGGTAGCTCTGGGTATAAAAACAAACATAATTCAGTGGGTGTCAGTTGTGATTTGGATACAGCAGCCACGCCACGACTAAGTGCTAAGCAATGTGAACAAGCCATTGGACTCTGAACGCCAGGAAACGTCCTCAAGTCATTGCAAATGCCTTCAATTGCACTGTACGCACTATACAACATCTGAGGCAACGAGACAACGTCACTAACAGCACCAACGGCCGTCCACGCAGTGGTCGCCCCAGGGTCACAACACCATGACAGGGTGGCTACAGACTGCGTCAATACTTCTACAACCGACTCGCTAGAGCAACGGAAACAGCTCATCAGACCATTGACACCCACCGGCGACCCATTGGTGAAGACATGGTCCGACGCCGTTTGGCCGCTGACAACATGTCATGTTGTCGTCCAGCCAGGGGTCCTCTACTCACAGCTCATCAACATCAGGAATGTCTGCAATGGGCCATACATCGTCAGCATTGGCGTCATCAGCAATGGAGGTCCATAGTCCTCTCAGAAGAAAGCCGCTAATGCATTTCTGCTGCAGATGGCAGAGTCAGGGTATGGCGAAAGATGGGCAAATGGTATGCAGATGCATGCGTCATGGAAAGAGACCCATGGGTAGGACCAAGCATAATGGTTTTTTGGTGGAATTGGCCTGAATGAGAAAGTTGGGCCTGTGGTCTTCCAGAACATTGATCCAGGCAGAGGTCATGGTGTCATGGCTGTTCGATACATTGACCAAGTTTTGAGACCCCATGTTGTGCCTCATTTTGTGCGACAGCCGAATCACACCCTCCAGCACGACAACGTCCATGCCCACACTGTCAGAGCCACCAGAGACTTCCTCCAGCAGCACAACATCAGAGTCATGCAATGACCTGCCCTCAGTCTGGATTTAAGCCCCATTGAACACTAGCGGGATAAGTTCCAAAGAAGACTACATACAGTGCGCTCAAAGCCGACAACTGCAGCTGAACTGAGTGCAGCCATCTTGAGTGTATTGGCCCAGATCCCAATGGTGTTTATCAACCGCCTTGTTCATTCCATGTACAGGATATGTGTGTCTGTGATCAATTCCCATGGTGGGCACACAAGGTATTGATTTGCGCACCCTAACGCTGGCCATTGTGTGATAGCCCCAATAGAAAACACTCACAAAATATTCTACAGACTGTGGCGATTATGCCTGCGAAGAATTGGCTTCCTCCGATGTCCATAGTCAAACTATTGATGTGATGTTTCATTTGCGGTTCAGTAGATAACTCGCTTCTAATATCAACAAGCAATTACTTCCCTCAAACATTTACCTGCATTACCTATTTCATATCACTCACCTTTCTCAGCACGCTCTTCAACATGCTTCTTACCAGTTGTCCCTTCCAGTCCTGTATCTGTAAGAAGCAGTTACAAATATTGATACGAGGCATCAATCGAAAGAAACCGTCCCTGAACCTTGTTATAAATTATTTTGAAATCGATTTTAGTTGTGACTCACTAGTATAAGTTCGTCAGTCAGTCGGTCAGTCAGTCAGTTGGTCACTAAGTCAATTTTTGAAAAATGGCAAAGTTACCTATGTTGCAACTATAGTGCACTCACATTTGTTTTCTCATATACATGTAGTATGGGAGCAGGATTCAATTTGGAAATAGATTTGCTGCAAACGGTTGCTGGTAATTCAATAACTGACAGTAAATTCTGTACCTACTGCTTGTTTGGTTGCGTTTATTTGTGACTTGCAGATAATATGAGTTTGTGTTTTAAAGCAAAAATGCATATGTCCCAACTCACAAACATAGCATGCTGGCAGTTGTTTCTTAACAATTGGTCCTGATAAAGGTTGCTGCTGAGAATGTTGCTTAAATTCATGGCTGTCATAGTCAATTAGTATGATTGATCATTGCCAATGACTCATTAAGCGAGTAATTCGTGTAAAGGGCAATTTACCATAGTAACTTTCTTGTAGGGATGCTTGTCTACTAGTCATAAAAATAGAACCACTTGAGTAATATGACAATGATTAACGCAGAGTTGGCGGTAACCCACAAGGCACAGCGCAAAACAATGGACATGCCCGTGATCATTTCTTTTGTGTAGTACATTAACATGTGCCCATTGACTGGAGATTAAATTTAATAATGACTACACGTCAAAATAGTTGAATGAATCCTGATGAGATCGAGAACATTCTAATCTCATGTAATTTGTACAATGACTCCAGCCCCTAGTGCCATCAAGAAAGGGAGATGTACATATCAGTCAACTTACTGATGTCTGTATTACAGCCCTTGTGTTCAGTACTGTCCTTCATCTCTCTTCCCTCCAGCTCATCCTCATCCATCTGCAGCTCATCTGACTCCTGATACAGCTCTTATTCTTCTTCCGCCACGTCAACAACTAGATTTACACTACCTGCACAAAACATACTCATGTATTGATAACTTAAATGTTCACAATCTTGCAGCTGGAGTCGGTAGTCAGCCAGGGGAAGAGTGTGGGGGGAGGGGGCGAAATTTCACCCTAGTTTGCTATTAAATAATCTTACACACAATTAATTAAAATCATTATTATAGTGAATTTCTCCTTTTGAAATCATACTTCTACTAAGCCAGATAAGATCGCTTCTGTTTCCGGACAAGGAATACTATTCTGTGGTTAATTAATGCGCCAACCATGATACTTACATATCTTCATTACAGACTATCAGCGAACCAGCAATGCTTTCTCTTCACTAATCATGCAGACTAGTACATATCCCAGTCACTCACATTACTAACTCTTGTTATTATATAATTTCAAAATAAATCATGGCCTCAAGAACTCGGTGCTATTAAGATATATTGTATTATCACTATAATAGTTGTAATAATTCTCAGCTATTCCAAATACTGCTGACTCCTCTTGACCATTGGCAGTAAGCATACACTTATTAATTTGCATGGCTTTAGTATTATATCCAGAAGATATACCTCGTTTAGTTAGACGAATAAACTGCTCATGTGCAAATGCCCTCCTCATCTCATCCTCCATTGCCATGTTAATATCCCTGTTATGGAGCTCTCCTATGAGCCTGAAAATAAATAACTGTGTTCCAGGTCCCATTTTGTTTAAAAAGTAGTTAGATCTGGACATGTTTCTATTCAGCTGTTCAAGGATCTGTGTGTTAACCCTGCCAGCCAACTCGGGTACGCACGATGTAGACCTAAATAGCCGCTCAACTTCAATACTGCAATTCGACTCATGAAATGTGTCCATTAGACAGTATCTGTTAACAGACCCAGTTACCGGATGGCCACCTCTGTCTGGCGATGCCGTCTTCTCCAGTAAGAATGGTAAATGGACCTGCAGCATTTCACATTTTGCACTCTCTAATGACTATCTGAAAGCGAAAATATCAATGACAATCAATCCTGTCTATAACAGGATTTATCTAAATCTGGTTATCAAAACCTGGCAACAGCTTAATACACCAAGCTTGTTCTGGTATGCTATGGCATGGTACATACCTTTTCTGGATAACATGATAATGGGTGTGTAAGGAGGATGATTTCCCGACCACTCCTTTTAAAGAGTTCCCATCATTTGCCACAGAAGCATGTGCTCGCTGTTGAGATGTTTTACTGTTATGAACCATATAAACTCTCTAGCATTGTGTTGTATACCAGACCATATTATCCTATTATGTCACCTAATAGTACATTCTTCTACAAACCTGCTGCATTGCCATTACCTAAACGTTCGAAGTTTCTTTCCGAAATAACTGTGTTCCCTGCGAATATAGGGTCCATAATCCCTTTCACACTGTTCATTGTAATTCTCATAAAAATCTAAAACATCACATGAATCAGAATTGTCATATAACTCGTAAGAGCTGTATCCCTTTGATCCTAAGAAGACCAAGTGCCAAAGCACCATTTACAAATGAATAGCTATAATTGCAGTATATTTATCAATAATTTGACTGGGTATTCAGTCATTGACCTTAACGAAACTGATTACTGGACAATTTAAGATTTCCAAGAACATTGGTCTCAGCTGTTATGATTAACTTACCACATAGTTTCCCATCATATGGCTTAAGTGGTGGGTCAGCTGTCTGTCTTTTATTGGTATGTTTGGCCAGCTTACTATCATAGTCGTAAATGACCACATTTGGAAAGGTCTTCAAGCTCAGAAGGATATCTGCATGATCGCTGACTCCTTCATGCCACAGAACAAACGTAAGGCCAATTATGATACCAAGTTCACAGCACATGGCTACCCATCCACCTACAGCATAAGAAATAAGAACATAAACCAAGAAATTAATGCCCAGACATATGCATTTCATAGGAGTCATACGGTGAGTAATTCTTTGAAGTCAGTATGGACTTAGTATCCGTTGCTAAGTAATGGGCTGTAGAATGATAAGCTGGCCCATGAACAGTTAAACCAGTCAATATGACTGGCATGTTCTATGAGTAACCTCCAGTGTCTGTATATTATTTTCATTATCTAAATTAATAACGGTATTTAAAACCTGGGCTCACTGCTTTGCAGTACTGCTGACATTGCTGCACTAGCATAGTCATGGCGAACATAGCTTTCAAGTCCCTCTGGAAGCTATGGATTCGTAGATTAAAGATGCCCTTGATAAAAAGGCTGCCTTTACGCAATGCAACTTGCGTATCCTTGATGCTGTATAACTGTAACAGCGGGGCAGCTCCAAAGGCAGCTCTAGACAAACTCGATGCCTGCCACTGCAAACACCTACGCACCATCACTGGATGCCGACAGCATAATTTCCAATGATGCACTATAGAAGATGTGTAATACATCGCCGCTGTCTGTAAAAATCACCCAGCAAAGATGGTCAATGCTTGGCCATGTACTAAGGATGCCAGAAGACACACCAGCACAGAGAGCCTTGGAATTCGGCCTACTCAGAGCCATCAAATACAAAGCCATGAGAGGACGTCATTGCATAAATCTGCTAAGCGTGCTAAGAGGTGACCTCAAGAAAGCTGGACTCGGTACACTCAAGTCAAGAATGGACCTGAGGAAGCTAAGGATTCCTGCTGAGAATAAGACACAGTGGGCAAAAGCAAAGAAGGACTGATTGCAGCTGTAGGATGTTTCTACTACTACAGCCGCAGAATACAGTAATCATACATTTAAAACCATTTAGTCTGGTAGTCTGGCCTGCTCCTCGGGAAAGCTTTAATCCATGTTATTCAGTAATCATTGTGGTTCTAACGACGTATGGCATGTCAAGACTGGTCTGATAATAAAGTAGTGGTGTTTTAAGGTGTTGATGTCAGGCTTTCCTTGATGAGGCGTCTGGTAGTCGCTTCTAGTGAGGGGTTTCTGAATGGTTCTCTACCGGTAGTAAAATAAAGCCTAATGTGGATCAGCAAAATCAGTCATCTATTTCATTGATCCTGATGAAAGACATTCCTCTCCACGAGGGAGGGCCCAGTCAGCTGATAAGAAATAATATCTATATGGGCCTACTGCGACAATACACTTAAGCCTAGTAAGCCAGACACTATATATGTGGCATAAGGGCGTATGGGCGGCTATGCCAGACCGTAAAACACTTAAATTAGTTAATCAGTAACAGTCCAGAAGCTTTAGCTAAGGACATATGCTTTAACTGAAGACGGTGGTATATATTAAGAAAGGGGTATAAGGTGTCTGCTCTCCATAATGTCCTTAATGTAATGGGTAAGATTTTTATGCACATAGTGTAAACTGATGCATATTACAGAAAGATACTGATGAATGTTTGGTGGATGTAATGTTTGAAATATATGCTATAGAGATGATACACTACACATAGGAAAATACACCATTCTTTCCACGGATCTTGGTGAAGATCTTCTTATACTTGGACTTGCTCAGTGCCCTTTCCTGTAATTTCATTATCATCTCAGACTTTGTTCCCCTACCAATTACTCCAGCTGATGCACATGCTTCACGGACAGTTTTCCCCTGTTGAACATGCACAGTCTGAGACTATGACAGTGTACCTGCGCAACATAATCTACTGAAGTGCTGAACAGATAAATACAACTACTGACATTTACATTTTTTTAAACTGAAAACTTAAACTCTATTTTTTAAAGATTCATGGATTGCACGCTTGTCTCCTACACCATGTCATACAAAAATGGAAAACAACGTCTATCGTCAATAGTTCATCACCTACTATATCTACTCTTCTGCTATAATAATGTAACAGGATGAGAAATATTTGAAGACGGGCATTTAATGATGCGTTTAGCTATATAGTTGCATGATGGAACATATCTTATAGTTGACCATAAACTACAGTAGTTGGCACTATAGGCGCAACCATGCGTATTAACAGTAACTTAAACGTAAATCAGAAAATTTATGGTTACTTACATCTTTATGGTAAAGCATGTCCAGTATTTCGTCCTCTGCAATGTTATCATCAGCGTCTTCTTCGATCTGAATGCTGTGCACCTTCTGGTACTCAGAATTGAAGACCATGCGCCCCTTTTGAAGCTCTGGTCCGATCCAAGGGGACCAATAATCTAAACGTGGTATAATGTCATACTTGGACCTCCCTGAAAATAAGAGGGAATGCTGATTCATTACACAGGATTGCAACAGGAACAAGCATACAAATTGCAATACTTTAGGCTATGAGAGTTGTAAGTGTATTTCAATCCTTGTTGCATGTAGAAAACATCCACACCTATGATGATGTACTGCAACTTACTTTGAATAATATCAACATGTACGAGTAAAATAATGGCATGTGCATATTATCACTATGTTAAATACAGAAGCATACAAGCACGGAACTAGTATATCTGAACCACGCCTACTGTACACATCAACCCTGAACTAGTTACACAGTCATGGCTAGTACATAGGTCTAAGATTTAACTATCTAGTGATATAACTATCTAGCTCAGCTCACAATCCATGATTAATACAATGTATTACTGTTTAGCTGGCATTCATCTCGAAGTAAGATCTTATTATCGTATAGTGTATCACACCAGAGGCTCTAAGATGTCATCTAAAAGGCAAATAATCTGTTAGTCAATTGACTACACAAAGGATTACCCTGAACATATGCATTTGCTATATGGTACCGCGTGATATCATTCCAGAATGATACCATATCAACCTTTCCTTGGTACGCTGACTGTACAACTTGAGTGACTGAAACTGAAATAAACAATGAGAGATTATATTACATACTCTTAGCGTTTACAATTATGAATTTATACAATTACATCTAATTGTTTAGACCATGATCTCTCTCCAGAGAGTGGCCCATGCTTGGAAGACCTATATTGTTTTAGCACCCACTCTGGATATTTTTGGATCACACCTAAAGTTGTACAATCCTAGTGTATGATTACACCTTTTCCTGGATAAAAATGTGAGCCAAATTGGCCAAGTGATCTCCGAGATTGAAATAAATCCAGAATTTGATCAAATCTGGATCCGGAGTCTTTTGTCTGGATTACGGCCAAAGTCTGGAAATCTTTTTCGCAGCATGATCTTTCAGTTTGTCCAAATTTGAGCCACATCATGTCAGTAGTTGTTTTTTTTATATAGATCCTGACAAACAGATGGAGGGATGAATGGATGGGCAGACAGCGAGACAAAAAGACAGGCAGGCAAAGCAAGCAGACAGACAGACAGGCATGCTTGCAAAACTTTCATCCCTTTATGGGATGAGGGTAATATGTGCTTGTAGGTAAAAATATCACGATGATTCAACCCTGACAAAACCAAATGTGCAAATTTCAAGTTCTTAAAGAGAGATAACTCAGGGGAAGATTAACAGTTGTCACTAAAACACGAGAATAAGTGTCTTCTCAAATGGTATCCATGTACCGAATTTGAACGGAATATACTTGGACATATATACCTGGCCATATTCCAGCAGGTAACATACATACAATTTTGTTATGAGAAATCGTAGAGTCAAAATACATATATAAACTCACCAGGCAAACTGAAACAGCACTTTTTGTGTAGATCTGTCACAACGATTTTCGGTGCCCATCCACACTTCACACACATGTAATTGTACTTGTGGTCAGATAACGCCTCAAAGTGAAGATAGGCCTGAAGGAGATCATGCTCTCTAGGTAACTGCATACTCTTACTTAACACTGTGTAAACTGTTCCGATTGCAACGTGGTTCTTTAACGATTCTCTAATATGTAGACAGAGATTTATCGTGAGAAGTATGTAGTCATTATAATTATGTAACCCATCTTCAAATTCTGTGTATCGAAAATCTACTCGACATTTAGGGCATTGTCTGTTGTAGGTCTGTACATTAGACATTACCTCGGTTAGGGAGATAATCCTGGCACTTCCAGTTATCTGAACTGGTTGCCTCAGCGGTGTGTTGTCACTGCAAATCGGACATACATTTTCCACTGGATATAATGCAGTAAGATATGACCCCTTTTTACTCCTCTCAAGAATTGCATTGGTAAATGTGACAGGGATCTTCTTGGTAATTTCATAATTGAGGACATCATCCAGTTCGATTAATGGAATGGTGTCATCCTCCTCATTAGGCTTTGCTGGTTTCCCCATGCCAAATTCATCTGCACTGTTATCTGAATAATCGTCCTCAGTAACATTCTCATTCATAAATAGCTCGGGGGTATCCTGCATCATTGCCCACTTTGCAATGCATTTATGCGTACATGAGCGAGTACCATGACAGCACTCACAGAACCAGGTAACTGTAGTTTTATCTAATGTGCAGGCAACAGTGACTCTATTCATTTGGCTGTAATATGCAATCTTTGTCTCATATACCGAAAAGTATATTTGCCTTATGTCACCCGGCATGTCTACTCTTGCAACACAAAGAATTTTTTTTTCGTTTTGAAGAACTGCATAGCTCTTTACATGCCATTCGTCCATTTTCGCTCAATATAAACTTCATGCTGTCCAGAGTTACCTCATCAAGCTGAATAATTTTGGCGGAGCTAATACAGAACTCAATAGACTTTAGATGAATACATTCGAGACTTGGATTTTCATCTTCTCGTGCAAATACACTGTTATCTCTACAGATCCGGTTGCTGCATCCTATTATGGATTTGCCGCCAATTACAACCTTCTTCTGTACATGTATGGGGTTCCGTGGTCCACGGTTGGACTTCCTAACCAGATATATCCCTGCTCGTCTATCTACTAAGACAGATGGTGAATAGGTCATGTTATTGACCATCAAACTATGCATCCTCCTGTAATGCTTCATATAATTGGGCTTACTGACTAACTGACTACATATATGGCATTTAATCTTAGGGCGCACCCCTCTTTTATTCGTGGATGCAGTGGATGTACATGTAGCAGTAGTATTCTGTTTTCTAGCACACACAGGTATGTGATGATTAATTACATAAATCTTCCGTCTAAAGGCAACCTTACAAATATTACAGTGATAATGTGTGTCCTCTTTCTCTGTACAGTGGCAAGCTGCAATTATACTGTCATCTCGCTTAGGCATACATGTATGGGATCTTGGATGAGGCCTGAATTTGCTTATATATTTCATCAATCTCCCACAGATGACACATTTAAAACCGACTGCCTGTTTTGACTTCTCCACTATCTCATCCTCAGTATACGTTACTATGCTATTTACAGTACTGCCGAATTCGACATCCTCATCTATATCCGTGCTCACGTCGTACACGGACGTGTATGTGAAGTCACTACCAGTATTTATAGGACATGTATGTGGGCTGATGTTAGTGTTCGTTCGTCTTGTTTCTACAAGAAAAAGAAAAGTAACTGACTTGTTAGGAAAGCATAAAGGATGAATTCTATATGAGATGATCAAGATTGGTCACATTAAAAAATAGGCGTTATGTTCGAAACAGAAAGGCAGAAACTTGGGCTAGGCTATACGCATAAAATCCTTTTCTTGCTTGTGAATTTGATACTATTTGGGGAGGAGTGGACATTGATGTATATGGATGGGGTGGGAGAGGGCAGAATGGACGAAGGGAAACAGCGAGGGTTCTACTATGTGGAGATTCGAAAATGTGGGTTCTGGTTCACGCCTCGGTAGCCTTATTTCTATTCTGACTGACTAGAGTAGATTAGTGGTCAGTAAACAGTCATAATGGTAGACTTCCCCTTGTCCAAGGAGGAGCCATGCTCGGCGACAGATGGGTGGTCTCGGAATAAGGAGCAGAAGAGGATACAGTGTTATCAGACGACGTCAGTAGACTCACTATACGCTGTCAATGTATTTGCTCCTTGGATGCCCACCAACGCTACACACCCCATGGGGAGAGAGAGAGAGAGAGAGAGAGAGAGAGAGAGAGAGAGAGAGAGAGAGAGAGAGAGAGAGAGAGAGAGAAAGAGAGGGAGGGAGAGGTGCCAATGCCAGTACAATATATGCAGGAACAATACAACACAATGACAATGACATGGGTGAAACTGTGAATAACTATGCAAATAGTTAACTATACAGAGTAATTCTATAATTCTATGCAGTATGGTTGCTGGCGCTAGTGTCCAGCGAGCCATAGGTGGCCAACGTCTTTTAGAACCCATGAACACGCTATCGATGTATTCTTATTACAACTACCATAGAAATACATGACTCAGACAGACACATATACACCTGTGCAAAAGTTAAGCACCACCCTATTTTTACGCACATGCGAGGGTATATTCATGTGCTATGAAGAAAGCAATATCATAAACATTTATGTACCCATCCATCTTAGTGCAAGAGGTAATAATGCAACTAGAGGAATGCTGATTATGATGGTGGGGAAACACTGTATGTTTTTGTTTGAACTTGAAAACGAGGCCTGAATATGGTTACGTTGACACAACTGACAACTATTGCCCTACAGTTGACACACGTGGCTAGATTGTCATTAATGGTGTCTGAAAACGAAGTTTAACATCTGTGCACGAGTTTGAGACTGTCATTATTAATACCGGGTATATCCACCTTGTGCCTGGATGACGGCCTGGACACGACGTCTCATGCTGGTCACCAACCGACTGATACGCCATTGTGGTATTCGTTGCCATTCAAGATGGAGTGCATCTGTTAATTCCTGTAGGTTCTGCACAGGAGGATCCCTCCTTCTCACCATGTTTCCCAGAATGTCCCAGATATGCTCAATAGGGTTCATGTCAGGGCTCCTTGCTGGCTATGGTAGGGTTTCGATGGCATTCTGGCGGAGGTATTCATGCACAGCTCTAGCACGATGTGGTCGGGCGTTGTCATCCATGAATATAGGGTGGGTTCCAGGTGCATGATTTACAAAATGAGGGACCACAACTCTATCCAGTATGGAATCTTGATATCTTTGTCCATTTAGTGTTCCAGGTACAGTCAACAGATCCAGTTTATAATCAAATGAGATGCACCCCCATATCATAACGGAACCTCCACCAAATGGAACTTCTTCCATGATGTTACGTTGGTCGTACGCCGTGCGTCTTCGACCATCTGTGGCATGAAGCAGGAACCGACTTTCATCGGACCAGTGTACCCGTCTCCAGGATCTCATGTTCCAGTGTCTTCTTTCGTTGCACCACCTCAGACGCTCCTCTTTGTGGTGTGCAGTGAGGAGAGGACGTCTGACAGGTGTCCTAGCTTTCATGCCAGCAGCATACAGTCTCCTTTTGACGGTAGACATTGACACTCTATTGCGCGTTTCCCATTGCTGGCTGAGCACTCTGCTGTTGGTGAATGGAGATCTCCTAACAAGGCGTACTAGGGCTCGATCATCACGGGCAGTAGTCTTCTTCGGTCTTCCAGATCTAGGCCTGTCCTTCACCTCGTTAGTTTGCCCATGTTTTGCAATCAAACGACTGATTACAGTATGGTTAATGTTCAGCTGTCTGCCAATCTCTCTGCATGACATACCAGTGGTATGCATGCCTATGATTTGCCATTTCACACGATCACTTAACCTTCGTCTTGCCATAGCGGTTCACAATCAAGATCTAATTCTCTCTGTACAAATAAACCACGGTCATGAACACAAAATTCCTAATCTTGTCGCCTAAATCTGTATGTAATGTTCTACACCTCAAACTGGACTTTTACATAACTGAACACGTGTGCTGTTTCCCGCCACACACGGACATCAAGCGGCGTGAAGTCATGCATGCATGTGCATTTCGTACTTGGAATTATGTCAGCTAACGCGGGGACAAAAAGTATGGCAGCCTAGTTATACCATCATGTTTCTACGTTCTATTGTTTTTGCTGGTGCTTAACTTTTGCACAGGTGTATATATTGGAAGGGTCCATTTCATCATGTATATATGTAAAGATCTTAAAGGTGCACATCCACAGCAGAATGCCCGAAAACAAAACTGCTAAAACCATATGCTCCTAGAGGCCTAAAACTGTGCACCCAGGTGCAATGAAACGAAATAAATCCCAGCACATGATGACTTGACTACGCATAAATTAATATAATTTCTTTAAGCTGTCCAATTGAATTAGAGGCACGAGTCCCCCATTCAAATTCACTACTAACCCTATGAAATTTATTTATATGGAATGAAATCATCATGCGCCATGACTCACCCCACTACATCGAGGCACACAATCCAAGCCCCCAAAAGCACATAATCTCAACAATTCTATTCTCAAGCATTCTGGCGCGAACATGCACCTTTAATTAGTGTAAGTTGTATTGATTGTCTCGCGTTATTTATGATGATTTGCCTAAACAGGCAAAAATGCAAATAAATATCATATCATATCATATCTAAGATAAAACAAATGGCCTAATGCTCATCGGGAACATGGGCCCCTCAGATTCCGTATAACAAGATAGTTACCAAACAACGTTGATTGTGAACCTATTTGAGAGCCTACGACCACATACTTCTTTGAGCAAAGTTTGATAAATGTACAAAAGTGTTTTGACAGTTTCAAATGACTGCTTCCTAAAATGTAAGATTGTCACCAAATTGCGCAGTCAACCTATTACCGAGCACCATTATTATATATAATTTAGGGAGACTACGGTGTCTTGCTGAGGAAGCACTCATTCTAAAAGTTCAGCCCGCTTCGAAAATGCGTTGATATAGTGGGCAAACTAAAATAAAATGGTACTCGTCTTCTAGATCGTCGCATGAGAAGCATATTCTCTCAATCAACGGTGTTGCTAAAGGTTTATGCCATCGACCCGTTTCTATATGTAACTTATGCGAACCCGTTCGAAGCTGGCACAACGCATGTCTGTGTTTGGCAGTTCTAACTTTGTCTAAATAATGTTTATATGATAAATCCGGCGAAATATGTTTATATAACCTACATTTACTGCTATTTTCTAATTGCCCCTTCCATTCTTGGGTGAAATTAGCCATAGCCCTTTGCTTGTTCAGAAAAATAAAATGTCCCCTATCGAGATTGTCGCCTTGCGTTTCCCATACAAAATTAAATCCGCGAGTACATAACAAATCTCGAAGCTTTCTGACCCAAATATTACAGTAATTATCATTAAACCAGTATATAAATGTAAATATGTTCCCCACATACTTTGTATAAAGTCTGGGAGTAATAAATTGAATTGACTTGAATTGTATCCATACAACCAGTTCGACAATCCGTACCCAACGCATTACTTAATAAGAGCAATCAGAGATCGCACACCCTCACCATCCAGTTTTTGCCAGATTGTTAAAAAAGTGTTCAGATTTTCCGGATTTTTTGCGCATTATCTGGATTTTTATTTTATTTTCCGGATTCTTTCAGATTTTCCGGAATTTTTTCGGAACAAGATCAAAGTTATGCAATCGTAGTGTATAGTATGTAACGCGCCAATATCGAATTTGAGCCGTTGGCCAAAGGGCGCGTCGATATCAAATTTGATATTGGTTTCTGCACCGTTGGCCAACGGTGGAAATTCGATATTGGCGCGTTACAGTAACGCCATTTCCTGTGTTAAAAATTGAGCCATGTTTCCGATATAGCGATTGATTCGATTCGGATAAACGGTTCTTTTATCCGATCAGCCACGGCCAAAGTCTAGAAATACTCTTGCACAGTAAACACGCACGCACTGACGCACACGCACTCACGCGCCGAACAGAAAACCAGACCCGATGAAATACCACCTTCTCCTTATGGACGAGGGTAATAATATTAAGTCATACCAGAAAATAAGGCACTTGTAGCTAAAGTAAAAGGCTGGATGATCAATATATGACCCGTTACATAGCTCGCCATGTTGATTTTTCACATCCAATTATCTATACGTTTATTTTGCTTATATGAATCACCATTAAACAAGGACGTAGAACCCACACACACACGCTTACATACGCTTACGCACGCGCTATTCACACACGAACACGCAATGTGGCTTATATATCGCATGCATGAGTGCGTGGGAACGAGTGTGCGTGAGTATGCACATTGTGTGCGTTGTGAGCGCGTGCGTATCTGTGTGCCTGTGTGTCTTGTACTGAATAACGTATTAAATAGGTTCGGTACGGAAATCTATCTAATAGGTGGGAATATAGTCCTACTGACTTATACAGAATATCATATACTTAAACATTTAACTGGGTTTGGACTACGCCCCCCCCCCCCACCCTCCCCCGCCCCTACCCATCCCAAAATTTTTTTTTTTTAAAAATACAGTATAATTTTGTGCTGGCGCGTCTAAAGGAAAAATGTAGAACATGCCGCTATAGAGGTAAGCATCTATCCTTGAACTTGAAAATAGTAACTGTGTTCCTTCTTGTTGTCCGATTTGGCTCAGATTTTAAATATATATATCATCATCATTATCATCATCATCATCATCATCAGCCATCGCCATCATCACCATCATGGTTCTTAATGTGTGGCAGTTGGGATTGCCTATCTAAGAGAACCACTTATATATCTGAAGAGTCAGTATACACTTTGGAAACAATGTTGTTGAAAGCTGTTACTGCTTTAGACATTTTTCTGTTTGAAGAGTTATTACTGGAATGGCTGGCTCGTCATTCTTTCTTCTTCTTCTTCTTCTTCTTCTTCTTCTTCTTCTTCTTCTTCTTCTTCTTTTCGTTCGCTGGTCATACCGCCAGTCCTGTAAGTGACTATCGACATGATCATAAGCGTTAAGTGCGTGGATCCATGGTTTATTAGAGTGCGCCGTGCGGCCTGGAACCTCCGTCTTCAGCACTCAAGGTTTCTGTCAGGGTTACCTCACCCTTACCTCCTTTAGTCGCCTCTTACGACACGCAGAGGATACGGAAGGTGTATTCTAAGCCCCACCTACAGGGCCGGCTCGTCATTCCAATTCTAAAATTTTAAATATGTCTGTAAAAGTAAACCATCAACTACTGTCACCCGCCCTGAGATTACAACACACTTTTACGTACATACAAATTCATTCTAGTCCACCTAGACCTCATGCGTAAATAATAACCATAATCAACATCGTCGTCCTCGTCGTGACCATGACTAATTATCGGAATCGTCACTTTTTTCTTTCTTGTGAGGGATGGAGCAGCACATCGAGGATGATCCAGTGGAAGACGAACCGCTACATGCAGAAAATACGCTTAGCGCCGTCTAGCGTGCTGACCAATCGCTATACCAAGTCGCATTTTCCAGATTTTAACTGATGCCTAGTTGGGACTTTTATAACTGTAGCGAATCATAACCTCCCTCATATGACTTCTAAGTATGATCGATTATGAAAAAATTCATAATCGTGAAAATTCATAAGCGATTGTCGTGTAGGCCTATTTCTTTTTCATTTCCTGTGCGGATTAAAAACCCAAACCCGTAATAGTAACGCTATGTAGCATACATTTTAAACTATTACCTAGGCCATTAACTACACCTGTATTTACTATTAGACACTAGTTAACCCTTTCACTGAGAAGTCGGGTGTGGGTGTGTGATGGAGTGGTGGTAGGGTGGCTGGGGTGGGGTGGGGTGGGGGTAGTATATTCTTTACGATATGTAACTTATTCTGTTGAATAGTTTGAAATTAATTTGACTGGAAGCTGCTGCTGCCTTGGCCAGCAACGGCTTCACGTAAAATTAATTTCAATATTCAAAAAGTTTTTTTGTATGCTAGCCTTCAAATGAGATATGGGGAATTATCGGTGAAAGGGTTAATCCATAGAAAGAATGTTATGATTATATGTGTTAAGTCATGGTTGGAATTGGCAATGTTAACCGACCATCGTATATGGTTTCGCTAATGACAGAGCCCTGTGGTCGAGCAGCCAGCCTCGAAGATAAAAAGCAGTTGGCGGGAGAAAGTCGAGAGCCGTCGTCTTGGTCAGCGTTCGTGACAACATGTGTATAAAAGAAGAATAAATGTGAGATAGTTGAGATGTTAAAAGGAAAATGTGTTTGTTTATTTATTGGACAATTCTACTGAGCTAATACCCGGATCCTTCACCCTGTCGAGATTTTTATGTTGAGTTGTTGATTCAGGCCAATAAACTTGATAGTTAGTTTCAATTTGATTACGTCTCAAGTGTAAATTAATTGATGTGAATGGGTGCGAATTTTCTCACCAGCTGTGCTGTTGAAGCAATCAACGACAATTACCTTCCCTGACAGTAGCTGTACACGTTAACCTCCTAGCACTTACAGACCAGACATGACAGCTTCTTTATGACACATAAACAATTGTGTCGGGTATTTTGTAATTGGTTTGACCGGGAGCTTTTGCTGTCTAGCACAACAACAGGTTTCAGTCAGGTCTGTTGCAAAATATTCTACGGCATACGCTATCTCTTATATATCCTACTTGAATTCCGTACAATTTCAACGATCGTTTAATTCCCATGACGCTTGTCAATTCCAATATGACTTATGATAAAATTGATATCTCAATTTTAATTTAAATGTGTGGAAGTTATGATTATATGTGTTAAGTCATGGTTGGGATTGGCAATGGTTGGGGGGGGGGGGGGGTTGGGGGTCGGTAACTGACCATCATATATGGTTTCACTAATGACGGAGTGGCCTGCCCTGTGGTCGAGCAGACAGCCGCGAAGATAAAAAGCAGCTGGCGGGAGAAAACCGAGAGTCGTCGTCTTGGTCAGCGTTCGTGACAACATGTGTATAAAAAAGAATAAATGTGAGATAATTGAGATGTTAAAGGGAAATATGTTTGTTTATTTATTGGACAATTCTATTGAGCTAAACCCCCGTTATCCATTTCACGAATGAGCGAAACGTCGGCTATCGGCGATCTAAATAGGCAATTGTGTCCATGATGAAATAACAACGACCACGACGATAATAATAATAATAATAATAATAATAATAATAATAATAATAATAATAATAATAATCTTTGGTCAAGCGTTCGTCTTACAGTCTGTGCATTTAACTCCACACAAATTGGTTTCAAATAATTGAAATCACAACCTCGTCATTGAAATGACGCCTCAAACCCCGCGCCCATCTTGTCCAGCCTTTGCTGGCCAACGTCCAAGCAAACACCGTAAATACGTTCCCCTTGAAATGGTTTAATATCACAGGAGGAGTTCACGCCTATCAATCAATCATTGGTCAAATTTAACTGGTCAGATTTAGTACCTGTTCACATCAGAATACTTTAATATAAATGGTTAAAATTGTATACATTTAGAGGCTTAAACTACGAATTAAATACGTATAAATGAATATAGGCTAATGTTTTACGCTGTGAAATTGAATTAGAGACAGTAAAATTAATTTGTACCCAGTGAATATGAACCTTTATATAAACCAGGGTTTATTTCGTGTCCTTACATTGAAGTACAAATTGTGTGTCTAAATGGAATAAAACGAAATAAAGCTTAATATCTCATGATTTCATTACGTATAAATTAATATAATTAGAGACATGAGTAGGCCTGCCTAGCCTAATTTAGCTTCACAACTACAAAAAAATCATGGACAATTTATAAGGAATCGGAATCAAATGACAAGATGAATTTCGTTTCGTTACATTGAACACAAATAAAGCCTCTAAAAATATACAATTTTATTTGAAAGCATCCTGGTGTAAATGTGCAGCCTTTAACCGCTTGACCGCTGATTTTTTGGTTATATCTATTAAAAAAACCCAAATCTATTTGACGGAAAGTTGCTGACTTTGGAAATTTTCGGAGGGATCCGACCTAACGCTCAAGTATCTGACATAATAATCACATGCATCTCAGGTTAGCTGGCGTCACTCTCACAATTTCACGTAGGCTACCTGGCTTCGTCATGAACATCGAATCGTTCTTCAAGTGTACGAATTGTATATATTGTCACGTAGGTGACCTATTTCATAGTATTACTGCCACTCATATTATTAGTGACTAGCCAAACGGAAACAATTACAGTCTATTTCCTGATAGCTTAAGCCCTATGCGCTTACCTACATTGCCAGCCTATGCGTGGACATTATCCTTATCATCATTAATCAGGACTAGCCTGATAACGGGGGATGATAATCATTATTCAAACCATAAACACTGTGTGTTTTACAATTGTAAATTCCATTCTGCCGGGAGCCATCTTGGCCAGTATTGATGCCGTATCACTATTAGTGCACGCAATTATTGGTGACGTGTCATCCATTGTGATGATACATTCCAGATACACGTGAGCGTTAGCACTTAAACGGTGTCAGTGGGCCAATGGGGAAACCCCCATTACGACCCACAAATTCTCAGAACCAATGGAAACGCCCCTTTACGACCAGTTGGTCGTTTTGGCACCCCGAATACTATATAAAAAACCCTTTTCCAAAAGATTCCGTTCTTGTATTTTTACTATCCTAACGAGTGAAACAAAGTTGACTAGTCTAAATGTAGCCTGGTTAATAAATAGCGATAGCGCTGACAGGCTGTAGTACTTCGCATTTTCCGTGTGGAAACCCCCATGATAATTCTAGCATACCTTCTTGCGACTAGTGCATAAAGTGACTGTCGTCCGGGTTGAGTCCATTATCGCTAGGCTGAGGGTAAACTCGAGGGAATTCCGTGTCGATTACTATACCCTGATTGGCTGTATAACGCGCTCAGCGTTGTCTGAAAGTTCTCCTCTACGAATAGCCAGATGGTAGCTACGCAATCGACCAATAATGAGGGCGGGGTAGTTATAACGTCCTATTTGCGTTGCCAAGACATACAATTCGCTTGTACATATTTGATTCTCATCTGTAAATATTTCATCCATATACATATCAGATATGCGGTTGGGATATCCATATATTCTCCGGGTCACTTGTCCGTGATTTAGATATCAATAAACCTTTCCTTACTTACTTGAATCGTTGTCATCTCATTCAAGATGGTCGTACAATCGGCCACCTTTAAAAGGTTCAAATACTAGGAAATTCCAGGTTGAAAGGGTGTTGAGAAGTCCACTACTACTACTACTGCCGTTAACTAGGGCAAATACTATGTTCCAAAAACTATAGGGAGTTTCCGTGTGACGTCATAAGACAACAAATACTTAGCATTGATAGAACTGAATGGGATTGCATAATCCATTCTATAGCACATATACAAGCTATAGCCATGCCTGGCTGGCCTGTTGATTGCTAGTTCAAGCTGTGAATGCTAACTGACTGACTGATAGTAACCTCTCCATTTGTTGGTCTATATCACCTGTCACACCTGAATAGCATGCAGTATTGGCTGTCTTAGCCATCTGCCTGTGTCCATTTTATAATAGCCAGGGATAGCCAAGATAGGCTATTATTCATCAGTGTGTTTTATAATAGCCAGGGATAGCCAAGATGGGCTGTGTCGCTCACCAGGTTGAGGGTTGATTGTCTGTGTGAGTGCATGACTGGAAGAGTATACGTATGACGCTTCAGTGATTTCCATCAGTTGGGGTCAACCAGGTCAAAGGTCAAATTCTGAGGTTGCCAGGTTGAGCAATTAAGTTTCAGCGCACTACCAGGAATTGAAGACCGCCAGCGAACGCTGCATTGGTGTCAGTGGTGGGATTGAATAAAATTCTCTATATTTGAGAGACGAATCCTACTTGATATACTAAGTTTCAAAGTTTTTACAAAAATTTATAATTGCTACCATAACCATGGCAACAACCTCAGACTCAGTCACTGATCAAGAGTTACTAAATACAGTACCTGAAAATGAACTTACAGCTAACAACCTGGAATAGCAATAATGACACACTTCAGCAATTGCACGACACATTAAATGATGTCAAAAATGCTGAAAATCTCATACTTAATGAGATAGAATCATACACACAGGCCAGGCTGGATACCGGTCAACACACAATTCAGACAACATCTGAAACTGGAAATGCTAGCACAATAAATAATAGGCATAGAGAGCATGTGGTAGTGCCTACTAACAGAGTGCATGATGGAGTAGTGTCACATCAGGCGGGAGGTGAGCCTGACATAAGAAACCCATGGTATAGAGATCCATCTAGTATTGTCGGTGGAGCTAGGAGGGATGTTCACTTTATTGAAAGTGGGAATGGCTCCCAAGCTTTGCTAAGACCATCTGAGCCGGAAATGGCGAGAACATACCACCAGATGGTCCCTCCTGGCGGCACTGGACAATACCATGGTGATATCGCTTACCCTACATATAATATACCTGGGCGAAATATTGATCATAATGATAATTTGAATCAAAGGTCAGGTTATAATGGTCATATAAAACACAAAACACCAGCCATTTATGATGGCAAGACTGGTTGGCAAGACTACTTGGTTCATTTTGAGATGGTGGCTGAGATTAATGGTTGGAATGAAACCATAAAAGTCTTAGAGCTTGCCACCAGCTTAAGAGGGCTGGCACAAGAAGTCTTGAGTGACATGGAAGCGTGTCAACGAAGATCTTACCAACATTTAGTTAGAGCTTTAACAGCTTGGTTCGAGCCAGAGAATCAGTCAGAAATGTTCCGTGCTCAGTTAAAAGGACGCCTTCGTCGCCGTGATGAGCCACTGACTGAATTAGCTCAGACTTTAAAGAAGTTGGTTCGCAAGGCATCCCCAAATGCTTCTGCTGAAACTAGAGAGAAACTGGCAAGAGATAGTTTCACTGATGCCCTAAATGATTCAGATTTAGAATGGGCTGTGTACCAGGTGAAGGCTAATACAGTAGAAGAGGCTGTCCGTATAGCCCTAGAATGTGAGGTCTTTCAGAAAAGTCGTAGGAAGCATGTTAGGATGCAGTTTACTGAGTCCACTTGGTCTAATGCTACTTCAGATGCTAAGGCAACTGACTCTGTCATTAATGATGTACTGGGTCGGCTAACAAAGATTGAAGTGGCGCAGCAGACAAAAGAAAATGGACACCATAATGATCCTAATGTTTCAGACAGGAAAAGTGGTCTATGCCATTTCTGTGGACTCCCTGGCCACTGGAAAGCTCAATGTAGGAAGCGTCAATGGCGTTTTGGTCAAAATGGGAATTCTAGAAATTCTGCTGGGCCATCCAATGGCCCTCGCACAGAAAACCAGTCACAGTATCATAATACAGAGAAACGCAACACTTTCTCTTCGGAAAACGGGCAGTAGCTGGTGCCATGGGTCAGGTCCCAGCTGACACTAGCTGTCATTGGCTCGAGGAAGTAGAAAATATAATTAATAATACACACAAACATGATGGATTATATATAAACACAAAAATGTGTGGAGTGAATGTAAATTGTTTAGTCGATACTGGCTCGACAATGTCTGTATTACACCCAAAGAAATATTTTGCAATTCCTGCTGAACACAGGCCTGAATTATTATTTAGCATGGGTAAAATCTGCATGGCTGATGGTGGCATAGTCACTGTTCCTGGCCAAGCAAATATGCCGATACAGCTCAACGATGATATCACAGACCATACTCTATATCACACCATGATAGTAGCAGAGGTGAAAGCGCCAGCAGTGCTTGGGTATGATTTTCTACACCAACATAACTGTCTCATAAATATGGCCGATGGAACTCTCAATATCAATGGGCAGACCTTAAGTTGTCAGCTAGAGAGTAAAATGCCTTCAATATTCAAGATTAATGTTGGTGCAACAGTGATCATACCCCCTCACAGTGAGACTATCATTTGTGGTGAAATAGAGGGGGACATCCCTAACATAATGATGGCAGTTGTAGAACCAAATGCCAATTTATTTGATTCACATGGGCTTATATTGGCCAAAACTTTAGTTGACCCTAGTAATTGTTCTGTACCACTGAGAGTGATGAACCAATCTGCCAGACAAGTAAAACCTTTTAAGAAAATGTTTATAGCAGTTTGTGAACCAATTGACTCAGAACCAAGAGCATATAATGAGGAAGAGTATGGTAGTTTAAGAGCAAGTCAACTGGTTCGTGCTAATTTGGAACGTAACACTGAATTACCAGAGCACTTAAAAGTTGTCTTGGAGAGTACCAGCCCTCATTTGACCATAGCTCAAGGAAATACAGTAAAACAGTTACTACTTGACTATCAGACATGCTTTGCTAAATCTAAAGCTGACTTAGGGTGCATTAATATTGTACAACATAAAATCAATACGGGTAATACACCACCTATTAAGATGCACCCTCGTCATATCCAATTAGCCAAACAGGCTGCTGCCGTGGCCGAGATAAAGTCCATGTTGGACAATGGTGTCATCGAACCATCTATGAGCCCATGGTCAGCTCCGGTAACTAAGAAAGATGGCTCAATAAGATTTTGCCTGGACTATAGAGATCTTAATCATGCCACTGTCAAGGATAGCTATCCTCTGCCAAGGATTGATGACTCTCTAGACGCACTGCGAGGTTCTCAATGGTTCTCAACCGTAGACCTCCAGAGTGGTTACTGGCAGGTAGAAATGGCACCTGAAGATGCCGATAAGACCACATCTACTACCATTGGTGGAAATTTTAGGTTTAATAAGATGCCTTTTGGGTTGTGCAATGCTCCTGCAACCTTTGAGAGATTAATGGAGGCAGTGTTAGCAGGATTACATTGGGAGACATGTCTTGTTTATCTAGACGCCATCATTGTTTTCGCTATTACTTTCGAAGAACACATAAATAGACTGGAGGAAGTGTTCAAAAGAATTAGACAGGCAGGTCTCAAACTGTCTCGTAAAAAATGCAACGTATTTCATAGACACGTTGCATTTTTGGGACACATAGTGTCAAATGAAGGTGTTGCTACTAACCCTGAAAAGGTCAAGGCAGTCAGGGATTGGCCAGCACCTAAAAGTGTCAAGGATACCAGAAGTTATTTGGGCACTTGCTCATATTATAGATGATACATAAAAGGTTTTGCTCATGTAGCAAAACCTCTACACAGACTGACAGAAAAAGATGTCCCATTCCAGTGGACAGACGAATGCGATATAGCATTTGATACTCTGAAAGAGCGGCTTATCAATGCACCCATCCTAGGATACCCTTGTTTGAACGAACCCTTTACCCTAGATACAGAGGCTTGTGGTGTTGGTATTGGAGCGGTGCTCTCCCAGAAACAAGGTGACCAGGAACGTGTCATTGCATATTTTAGTAAGGCTCTGTCTAAGTCAGAAAGACAGTACTGTGTCACTCGGCGAGAATTGCTCGCAGTAGTGGAAGCCATTAAACATTTCCATCATTATTTATATGGCTGCAAATTTTTAGTTCGTACATACCATGGTGCCTTGACTTGGTTGAGCAGATTAAAAAAACCTGAAGGTCAAATGGCTCGATGGCTGGAGGTATTAGGTACCTACACCTTCCGATTACAACATCGTAGTGGTAAACTCCATGGCAATGCTGATGGCCTGTTAAGGTCTCAGCGGCCATGTTCGCCATGTAGTCACTGTTCAAGACAGGAGAAAAAGGAAGGACTAGGATCCACATGTCTGGTCAGATCTGAGGGTCAAGCCTCGATAGCTCATGATGTTTCGGATGGTATCGGCAAGGATATGAATAGGCCTAGCCTTGCCCTGCCGGGAAATGTCCGAGCAATGACGTCTAATGGCTTTTGTCCATCACCTGGGACTGATTCTGGAAGTGGTATGGAGGAGACACTCTGACGTAATAGTCATAACACCGACATACAGTGGCAAGTTTCTTGCCCATTGTCAGACCCCACTTCTGGAGGAGGTATGGAGAGAAACTCTGACATAATTGTCAACAACACCAGTGTACAAGGGCACAATCTAGATGTCGATTCCTCCACTGTCAGCCAAGATTGGCTGCAATCTAAAAGTAGACAGGAGATTAGAGAAGCCCAGCTTCAAGATGAGGATATTTGCATGATAATGCATGATAAGGAAGCTGGGAAATCACGGTCTGAGTGTGGGGATATCATGCCAAGAAGCCCAACTGCAAGAGCCTACAAGGATCAGTGGGACCAGTTGTGTCTCAGGGACGGAATATTGTACCATTAGGTTAAATTGGTCCGGGAGTGCGCACCTGCGACCAGGTTGCAGTTGGTGGTGCCAAAGGTTTGGTACAGGACCATCCTGAATAGCCTACATAATGAACCAGGTGCGGAACATCTGGGGGTAACAAAGTTGGTTGCCAGAATAAAATAAAGGTTTTATTGGGTAGGTTTTGGAGAAGATTCTTGTTCTTGGTGTCCAACATGTCAGTCATGTAGAAGACCTCAGAGGAATATTAAAGGGCCACTACAACAGAGTTTTGTAGGTGGACAATTGGAGCGTATAGCGCTTGACATCCTGAGACCATTGCCAGACTCAAATCAGGGTAACAAATACATATTGGTCATTGCTGATTATTTTACAAAGTGGACTGAGGCATTTGCTATGCCAGATCAGAGAGCGTCCACCGTTGCAAATATTCTGCTAAACGAATTTATTTGTAGATTCGGAATACCAGATCAGATACATACTGATCAAGGCCGACAATTCGAGAGTGATTTATTTCAAGAACTATGTAGTGTTCTTGGTATACACAAGACCAGAACCACTCCCTTCCATCCTCAGAGTGATGGACTTGTTGAACGATTTAATCGCACATTAGAAGACATGCTGAGCAAGGCTGTTGATGAAAAACAACGAGATTGGGATACACACATTCAGATGCTCATGTTAGCATATCGTTCGGCACGTCATGAAAGTGCGGGCATGTCGCCTAGTATGATGATGTTGGGGAGAGAAATTAAACTACTAATAGACATGGTTTTTGATCAGGTGCTTAAACACCCTATTGACTCGACCCAGTATTATGAATTGGCACTTCGAGACCGTCTCTATGATGTCCATGGATTTGCAAGAAAGCAAATGTTAGAGGTCGGAAAGCGCCAAAAGAGAAACTATGATAATAAAATTTATCAATTCAAAAATGTAGTATGATCATCCAGCTTCTATGTAGTGAGAATGGTTATCCTGAAAAACAAAAACAGTACAAATTACAAATATGTATATATTATACATTCCATAATATCTTAGCATTTCATGATCCTATGTTCTGTTGATAAGCAAATGCTAATCACCCAATATCTAAGCCGTAATATATAAATGTGATGGTGATATTAGTCACTTGGATCAGTATGACTCATAGCATGAACCTGACTGTTGAACATGAGAGTGAATGTGATGATGTCGCCAAACATGAGGCAAGTACAGTGTCAAAGTATTTAACTATTATTACTTTGCAAAAACTCAATTTCAAGTACTATCAATGAGTATTCTAACAAACTCAATTTCAGTTGAAGTCAATGACAAAAATGGCTTACAGAGATGTGATTGATCCGAATCAATTACAATGGTTAATTGCCTCATGTCAAGAGTATAGCTGTTTCTTACCTTCTGGTGGCTGATGACAACTGAAATTTATGTTCCTTTTACTCTGATTGCTTTTACAGAGACCGAAATACCCAGTGCCGGAGTACAGACCATGTCTTTGGACATGTTTCATATGTGGCATGGAACTTATGACAAAAACAATGTTAACTCGCCATCGAAGAGACCGCCATGGCCTTCAGTTGCAATGTAAAAGCTGCTCATTCACGGCACCGCGGTCCCGGGGATATTTATTAGCAAAACACGAGGCGAAGTGTCTCGGAGCCCGGGGTGATGCGGACCATCCTCGCTACCATCAACTGAGGGAGGACCGGGGTGATATAGACCGGCCTCGCTGCAAACAACCCAAGGATAATAATGACAATATGGTTATCATACCACCGAGCCGGCCTATGAGTATGCCTAGAACAATTTTTGAACTGAATGTTAGTCCGCCTCGGCGAACTGTAACTCTGGAAGAAGTTACGTTGAGCCCGAGATCACCACGAACAGCGCCGCCATCCCTGTTTCCGAAGTCCAAACAAGTTAACAAACACCATGCATCATCATCGAGTAGTTCCAGTTCGGCATCCTCAATCCATTCACCTAACACGCGATACCATCCGCTACCAAGTCCTAACGTGGACCATAAACTTTCACCTAGGGATATTGTAAAACCACACACACTTAGTCCGATTGTGTCCATTTATGCTTCACCGCACGGATGGTCTCCAGAGCCATCATCAGCAGGAGTGCGGAAACTAATTTTCGGATCAAGTCCATCTCTTCCGCGGTCCAAGGTGGTGAGACCAGCAGTAAATCACACGGAGGAGGTGGATGGCCGACTTCGGTTTTTAGAGGCACCATCCATGTATTCTCATCATGAATTCGCACCTATCGTTCGAGGCATCAGGAAGGACGCAAAGAAATGCAGAACGTCAGTAAAAGTGATTCCTGTTGGGGCTGCAGCCATCAGGAGAGAGGAAACCGCAATCCTCCCTGATGGCACAGTGTATGTGCTTCGTGCGACTTGGGTAAATGACCCATTTTTCTCAGAAAGGAAATCGGTCAGCACTCAGACCCATAGGTAACAGGTTGAGTGCTGGCACCGTTGTCTGATCATTTTGGAATTCAGTTATCCTGGACATCCCCGCTGTCATAGACATTGGTGATCTTCAGGGTTATTGTTGTTAAAATGATCAGACATTCTTTCCCGTTAGGTTAATTTCCTACACTTAATATTGAATAATTTCGTAGCATGATTCATGAATTCAAATTAATGTGCTATAATTTATTTAGTGGTGAAATTATTATTTCTATAATGTATTATTATCATCGTTATATTGTTACAAACATAGTCTGAGATTTAGCGAAGAGAATAATTAAAGGTAGAGTGGAAAAATTGTTGTCGCTCATTTCGGTGGAAATCTTCCAGGACACCTTCACTGTCTTGGACAGTGACGGTTTTCCAGAAGATTGTTGTTGAAATGAGCAACAAAGTTAATTATGATTATGTTATTCATTTTAATAATCTGTATGTATTCTAGGAGATGGTGGCAAGTTCTACTACGACTAAGAACATTCGAGGAGTCTATGATGTCATTACTTGTCTTCATCTCTTAGAATGCATATCATAAATATTAGCTTTTTGTTGCTGGCCATTGTGGGAACGATCTCCTGGGATACCTTCACTGTCATAGCCAGTGGCGGTCTTCCGGGCGGGGTGGGGGGGGGGGGGGGTGGGGTTGTTGTCGCAATGATCAGCAAAACTTTACACACACCCTATCCACCCTAATGCACCTTTCCAGTTTAGCTATGCCACCCATCTCCAGCTAGGCTCCAACCACTTTGCCCATGTTGTTAATGATCGATCTCTTAACTACTCGAGTATTGATTCCAGGTAAACTGATGAATGTTTTGAAACTAACTGATATTTTGAAACTAACATGACCATCATATATGTTTATTAAATGACCAGGACATGCAATTCGTACAACGTGTCAGATTACTAAGTGTTAAAGACAGTCGATGTCAAATCATCCATGACGTCATGTGATGGATGAATAACATGGAAAGGTGAATTACTTTAACGCATTGTGTGGAATCGATTTAGTCTAGAATTACAAATTACAATTAGTTATTCGTCATAATTTCGCGAGGTATGGGTCATTGGCTTGGTATTGTCTTAATGGGCATACCGATTATTTTACTTGTCTATTATAAATATCATTGTTAAATTATTATTCCATGACTATTGCTCGAATGTGTTGTTACTTGTTATAATAAATTTTATAGAATTTATCATATGCTATCTTTTTGTTCCTCGTGCAGGATTCAGTATTGCTGGCTATTTACATCATAGTCAGGCAATACAGATTTGGAGGATGGATTGTTCACGAAAACTGGTGTTGTTCAATAAACAATACAATGGAAAGGTTTGAAGCAGGAATAGTGATACAATGTAACCTGTTTTTGGTTAAAATCGATATTCTATCGCTCCATGCTTAGTAGAATTTCCTTATTAACAGTTACTACGCCAACTTGTCAGGAATCGATGACATTTAGGGCATACATCCATTTAAACATGTGCGAATAGCTTGTTAAAGCTCAAGTGCCAGTTTAAGACTCCTATTTTGTTAAAGCTGAACTGCAACAATAATTGTTAAAGTTTTCAAAGTATGCAATGTATAGTAATATTGATACTGAATTGTAAAATTGTTCAAGTTCGGGTCGAACTTCTTTTGTAGTGAGGGGTTAGTGTCACGTAGGTGACCTATTTCATATTATTACTGCCACTCATATTATTAGTGACTAGCCAAACGGAAACAATTACAGTCTATTTCCTGATAGTTTAAGCCCTATACGGTTACCTACCTTGCCAGCCTATGCGTGGACATTATCCTTGTCATCATTAATCAGGACTAGCCTGATAACGGGGGATGATAATCATTATTCAAGCCATAAACAGTGTGTGTTTTACAATTGTAAATTCCATTCTGCCGGGAGCCATCTTGGCCAGTATTGATGACGTATCACTATTAGTGCACGCAATTATTGGTGACGTGTCATCCATTGTGATGATACATTCCAGATACACGTGAGCGTTAGCACTTAAACGGTGTCAGTGGGCCAATGGGGGAAACCCCCATTACGACCCACAAATTCTCAGTCATTCATGCAGAACCAATGGAAACGCCCCTTTACGACCAGTTGGTCGTTTTGGCACCCCGAATACTATATAAAAAAACCTTTTCCAAAAAATTCCGTTCTTGTATTTTTACTATCCTAACGAGTGAAACCAATACTATTATTAGCGAAGCTTGGGAGCAACGATGTCTACACCATTGGTATGTAATTGAACCGGTGTCAAAAGTTGACTAGTCTAAATGTAGCCTGGTTAATAAATAGCGATAGCGCTGACAGGCTGTAGTACTCCCCATTTTCCGTGTGGAAACCCCCCATGATAATTCTAGCATACCTTCTTGCGACTAGTGCATAAAGCAACTGTCGTCCGGGTTGAGTCCATTATCGCTAGGCTGAGGGTTAACTCGAAGGAATTCCGTGTCGATTAATATACCCTGATTGGCTGTATAACGCTCTCAGCGTTGTCTGACAGTGCTCGTCGACGAATAGCCAGATGGTAGCCAGGCCCGTCTTAAGAATGTATGGGGCTCCTGGGCAAAGCAGTGTACTGGGGCCCCTAATTGGCTAACCACACACCACTATATCGTCAATTCTCCCCCACAATGCATTAGTAGCATGTTCTTCAATTAGGAAATTTGCGGCATTTATGTCAGGAAATTGTTGGATGATGGTTTTAAAATCTATATTTTTCAGAATGTCGCTTTCCATGCTTAGAGAAACAAAACCTGGTTATGATGACCCTTTTAGGTCAAAGATCACAGATATTATTGTAATCATCTAAATATGGTATATGTACAGTACAGATAAAGATCATCGTATCGTAGATATCACTCACTGACCATTGTTGATCTCGCCGATATAAACATGCAATACCAATATGTTCAGAACCAGAAAAGTTAACCTGGGCAAAGCAGGCAGGTTTGAAGTGAATACCATTATTGAACAACTCGTGATCTTTTAACATCGTCAGATTTACAGTTTATTTAGCCCTTTAATGACGAAATTTTTTTTTTTTTCAATTCAATTTTCTCTCAGGAAATGTCCATTTGCAGACAAGGAGAATACAATTTTTGAAAATGCACCACTGGAATGACTGGCTCCTTTATAGAGTCAGTCATCCCTGTGGTAAATTGTCAAAAATTGCATCCTCTTGGTTTGCAAATGGACATTTCTCAAGATCACTGCAGAGGCCGTTTTGGACCGGTATAGCCATTAAAGGGTTAGAGCCCAAATGAAACAAGTATCTTCCATAGTGAGACAGTAATTACAGTGTGTAACATTAAAAATAATCATTTTGTTTGCCAACTGACAGCTTCCATATCATGATATCATGCTCTTTATCTAGGAAATTTGCGGCATTTTATTTCCGAAAATTGCTGGATGATGGGTTGGAAATCTATGCTATTCAGAATGTCGTTTTCAATGCACATGACAGAGAGCAAATTCAGCCGCTGCTGTCCCATTGTGCTACAGAGATTATTCTTCAGAAGTTTCAGCCTTGAAAACGAACGTTCCCCAGTACAGTTTGTCACCATCATGCACATGAATATTCTGAGGGCAATTTCAACATTGGGAAAGAGAGATTTCAAATTATCAGAAATGAGCTTGCTGTACATGTCCGGAGGATTCTTGACTTCTTTATCGAGGAGAATGTACTGTTTGAATTGTTTGCATTCATTAAGTAATTCATTGCAGTTAAGATCTTCGTGATACGCATTAGCCAACTCTTCACATCTTTGGACAAGCTCATCACTGTCAATTGTTTCTAACTGACTGAAGAAGGAGAAGAGATTTCCAATATTTTCGTAGGCTTCTGCACGCTTAGTCAGGTGAGAATTCAGGGAGTCCAGAATAGGAAGATATGTTTCCACCTTGAATTTTTCACTTTCGTGGAGAAGTATCTCATCCGCTGACCCATCATATCTGGAAAGACGCACACTTCGCTTTCTTGGACGTTTGTCTATGTCACTATAGTTCAAATCTGGACACCTGCTTTTAGCCTTAGTTTCATAGTCAATGAATTTATCCCTCATTTCCTGAAGAAAGGCTTTAAGAGACTTTAGCAGATCAATGGCAACGAGTATGTCAACATCTTTTGACTGCAAAATTTTGCTTGTTTTGTTTACCCGTTCAAGGATATCATTCCAAACAATTGTCAAAAAGATAGTCTCCAACTTCTGCATTTTCTTGCTCAACCCTTCCGCTTCACGTCTTGTGCTCCATTCCTGATTGGCGTCAACTGCAAGGGCATCCAAAGCATCTTGGATTTTTTCTAAACCTCCATGAAGAGCAGAGACAGCATCGAAATGTGCTAACCATCTTGTGTCAGAGAGACGTTTGACCACTCTAAGATTCTTTCCCACGGATGATGTCAGAACAGCCCACCGATGTGTGGAAGCAGCGAAAAAGGAGTACAAATGCTGAACAAAGTCGAAGAATGAGACAATCTGTGGACCACATTCTGCTGCTCTCATTCCCACCAAGTTCAAACTGTGTCCAGCACAAGGTACATAGATAGCAAATTCATTTAGTTCACGGATCCGTGCTTGCAATCCTGTATACCGTCCTGACATATTCGAGGCGTTGTCATATGACTGACCACGACAGTTTGATAATGGAATATTGTTCTCTTGCAGGAACTCTACAACCGTGTCTGCTAAATTCTTAGCCCCATGAGAAAATATGGGGATAAATCTCAGAAAACGCTCTACTGACTCACTTCCACGAAGATACCGGACAGTGAATGACAGTTGATCAATATGGAAAATGTCTGGAGTGGAATCGACACTTATTGAATAATACTTTGACTGTTCGATTGCTTCTAGAATTGCACAAAATACCTGTTGTCCCATAATTTCAATAAACTCTTCACAAATATTTGCCGATAGATATGATGGGTTCCCTTTTCCAGCATTTCCGTACACCATTAAATGTTCCTTCAGAAAAGGGTCAAACTCACTCAATAGCTCTAGCATGCCAAGAAAGTTTCCGTTTTTTGATGAGCCAATAGTTTGATTGTCCCCACGAAAGGCCAACCCTCTAGAGGCAAGAAAGCGGATAACAGAAACCACACGTTTTAACACTTTATGCCAGTACTCTTTCTGAGAACGATGCTGACTTAGCAAAGCAGTATCCACACTACCACGTTCTTTGTGCCGAATCGAATATTCCAACAGGCACCTGCGATGTTCCTCTCCATTTTCGTACTCTTCAACAAGATTGTTGTGTTTCCAGTCATTAAAGCCCGATGTAGAGAAAGGGGATTCTTTCTTGGACAATAGACGACATGGGAAACAATACAAACAACCTTTGGTGGGTGAATATATCAGCCATTCACGTTTTATAAACTCGCCATTCCGCAGAGTACGCTTGAATAATGTGTTTGTTAAACATCTTGTCTGAGCTTTTTCGCCTTCACCATACACACGACGGGAATTAGAAAAGTCACAATCATGATTTTGACATTTTGTCGGGCCATTGTGAATCCAGTGGTCTACTGTAACAGAATCTGTTGTGTTCCATAGTGCTGGATCTGTCAGAGATTGATAATAAATTGCGGCAGCTACGTTTACAGATTCTTCTTGTCTGTCGTCTTGAAGTTCAGCAGGTGAAACGGCTTGTGTATCTGGAACTGGGTGATCAGATGAAGAGGAGCTTGCCTGATTGGAAGTAACTGTTGATGCCTTATCAATATCAGGAGCAATAGCTGTTGTAACAGGAGT
>CM067368.1:56155826-56221113 GCA_034401795.1 Chaetoderma sp. LZ-2023a
CGCATGACACGTGTGTTATCAAATCGCTCGGCCTTACCGACGTCACAAAATAAAATCTATCACCAAGCCATTATTACAACACATTTGAAGCTAAAATTCAAACATCATAGAAAGGGTACATTCTGTTTCATATTTGCTTAGTTTGAGCGGAAATTTTCAAACTGTATAAAGTAAAATATTTAAGTATACTTATCTAATCAGTGTTGCTGCAATGTACCGAATCACGTTTTACAAACCAAATCCCATTTTAGGAACTGAATGCGTTTTACTGACACGCTGATGATCCCAGCCCTAGAAATATACTACATTAACTAGAAAGAGCCTATCTGCTCTATACATTAGATTGAATTTACCGGCCACTCACATTGGTGCTCTCATCCGGCCCTGACAGATAATGATAAACAGTAATAAAACTATGTTTAATAATCAAGCTGCAAAAGCTATATCTGCTGCATCAATGATGAAATGTCAACAAATTTAATAAGTAAATACACACACGTTACTTTAAAAAACATTTTGTCTAGAATGTGTCTTAATATTGATTAAATGACAGAAAGTTGTTGCAACCAAAAACTGTTATAAACCGAACACTGATGTATCAAGAAGGTTGTCATTAAACAGTTCCTATCTAGCCGATAAAGCTACTGCACCAATAAAGCTATTGCTAAATTAGCCTATAAAGATATCCCATTCATAAAATTCCCGCAACCAGAAATGTTCTGAATCCACAACGCTGTTGCGTTCAAAACTGTTGCGAAAATAAAGCTACTGAACTCAAAGATGTTGCAAACAGAGCACTGTTACAGACCAGAATGATGTTGCATTAAAAGATGTTGCAAATTTCCTGTGAGCAGGAACAGCAATAACGGCAACAGCAGTGGTAGCACAATCAGTAATAGCAATAGTAATCACTGCAACAGCATTCAGTTGAATGATGCTGAATATGTAAATGTCATATGGACAGTAGCAAATAGCAATTATCCATCGTAACTTAATGTCAGCAATAACTCAGCTCTCTCTATCAATCCTTTTTGGGGAGTCATATATATAAACTTGTCAACACTAGTGATAATTTCAAGGCAAATTTCATTCTAAAATTCAAGCGAAGCTGGCTCCAAAAAGAACGCAAGACTGCATTGCAATTGTTTTAAGAATATTTTGATTGAATGTTGCTGTTGTTGTGAGTAGCAACAACTTTCAGTAAAATTGTTTTCAAAGTTATCATGATTCTTACTATGCCATGGCGAATTACCACAATACTCCTGGAAGGCAAGCAAAGGCTTCCAGTCAAATCAAGAAGACTATTTTTGAAAATTTACCATTAGAATGACTGGCATGCTTATCGTGCCAGTCATTCCAGTGGTAAACTTTAAAAAATAGTCCTCTCTTTGCTCTGCAAATGGACATTTATCAAGACCACTGCAGAAGCCGTTTTGGCTGATATGAGTGTAAAAGGATTAAATAACATCTAACACAGATTATCTACCAGACTTAATCATTAATCACATAAAATTATTTTTTTAATGAGGCAATAACAGCCACTGAGCCATAAATATATGTCAAGTTGCCAAGGGAGATGAAACAGACATTTCATTCTAAATTCCCTGGAAAACCTATTTCAAGAGAGCTAAATATATGAAATATCATATTTATTTTGAAAACATTTTGACTGAAACTCTTCCTACCTTTAGTGAAAACAACTTTCAATCAAATTGTGTTAAAAATAATTAACCAGTTACTCGCAATGAGTTAGAAAACTCATCATGTGTATTTGTGCAGAAGGAAATGAGTCATAGGCTCACTATTGCCAAATTAATGATAACGCAGATGTTATGTAGTTTTTTCAGCAGTTGTCATGTTCTATCTGCCATTGTATCTAAACTATAAAGCATTTTCGGTAAAAAAAAATTGGTATCATTTAAAACACACATTGTCATATTGATTATCTAGATTTTGATTTTAAAATACCTAGTAGTTCTTATGCAGCAGGGGTCTGGATTAGGGTGATATGGTTTTCCTATTGGTTTCTATAGTGAAGAAATTGCTTTTTGGGAGCACCAAGGTCGGCCTGAAAATGCAAAAACTGGGTACAATGCTCTTTCTATGATATAAGATTTCTATGATACCAGTACCGGTCTAGTTAGTAGCCTGCATTATCAGAGTCCTGTTCGTATTCAGTGAAAAGGGGCCAATTCAATTTTAACACCCGGCTAACCTAATAATTGCAAACCCATAAATAGTCAGGGCCTAGTGCACCATAAATGTGTTAGTCGGTCGGTCGTAAAACCTGCCATCTACGACCACCTAATAAACATATTCTATATAGAATTTGAATTAGCAACTACGAAAAATAATAAGAAATCATGCTATTGGATATCTTGAAAGTAAATTGACTGTAAGCTCCTGCTGCCTATGACAACAACATACCCTATCAATTTCAAATAATATTTTGAAAATAATGAGGCTGGGAGCTGTTGTCGGGGACTAGATTAGCTCTCGGTAGACAACATAATACACAAATTTAAAATAAACTCTTATTAAATTTTATTGATCTGAACACGTCGATATTCTTAGGAAAAATCCTCCCAACTGCTTATACACATCAGATTATATACTAAACAAGGGAAGTCACTCCTTACAATGGTATGGTGGTGGCTAAATATAAGTTATCTCCCCTAACACCATGGATTAAGATCAGCGGCAGTGATCGCATACGACCAAGGGAGATCACAATTCTACTAGCTCCTTAAGGAAACAGATGAGTTGTTCCCCTTAGTTAGTTATTATTTCAATCAGACTCGTTAAATAATGATGGACTATACCACATTCCCGCTGTCAGGGACTAAATTAGCTCTCGTAGACAACATAATACACAAATTTAAATTAAACTCTTAGTTTTACCTCCACCCATACATAACAAGCACAACCTTTATTCAGGAGGTAGGCGTGAGCAGCCATTTAATTGACGAACAGAAACCTGCACATGGATAATAATGTTAGTGAGTTAACAATATTAACTAACAATATTGAGAGCTGAAGTCTTTCGGAACTTCCTGGTGAACAACTTGCAGCGCGACCAGAAAAACCACAAAGATAAATAAACCCACCTTTATGAGGGCCAAAAAACACTTTGGGAAACGTGTTCTCCCATCGAAAGACGCAACTATATTGCTGTACAAGCTTGGCTCGAGAGATTTAAAGCTACACAAGGTAGTTATTTATACTCTACTACTTGAAGACATTGATTTTAAAGTTATATATAGCTAATCACTCAATTGATCTGACAATTGATTAAATGCACATATTCTGACTTCTAATGTTTTACCCTAATTCATGGCTGTATCCATTATTTCAAGTTTATGGTTCTTTATTAAATATTTAACTAATGACATTAAAAAACAAACAGAACACGTTCGTTGAGTAACAAGCTGCGAGCCTAGAATGGCATACAGTACAGCATCATGCTGGCTGACCCCAGTCACATGCTCTCTCTCTCTCTCTCTCTCTCTCTCTCTCTCTCTCTCTCTCTCTCTCTCTCTCTCTCCTCTCCCTCCCTCCCTCCCTCCCTCCCTCCCACTCTCTCTCTCTCTCTCTCACTCTCTCTCTCTCTCTCTCTCTCTTCTCTCTCTCTCTCTCTCTCTCTCTCTTCTCTCTCTCTCTCTCTCTCATCTCTCTCTCTCTCTCTCTCTCTCTCTCTCTCTCTCTCTCTCTCTCTCTCTCTCTATCTCTCTCTCTCTCTCATCTGCCAATCTAACTGTTACTATCTAAGACCAGGCCTACACCACAGCCTATGCATATTCAGTGCCTACAAAACATTGTTTTCAATCTCTACTTCGTGCCGATGGAAAACACATTTAAATTTTATTGATCTGAACACGTCGACATTCTTGGGAAAATCCTCCCAGCTGCTTATATACATAAGATTATATACTAAACAAGAGGCCCAAGGGGCCTGTGTCGCTCACCTGGAGCACCATCAATTTTTTGTCAAAATTGTTGGTGGGTGGTTTAGTAGTCGTTTAAATGAGTTCGTGGTCATTTTTGCAAGTGCAATATGGCCGCCAAACATGCTACATTTTGACTGGCCCACGGCGCCCAGGTTTTTTTTGACAGATCAACTTCCCTTGAACAAACTTTAATTCCCCTTAGTCCTTAATCATACCGCCAAAATTTCGGCCTGATCCCTTCAGCGGTTCTGGAGGAGTCGTTTTCGGGAAAACTAGGTCATCCAAGATGGTCGCCGAACCATTTGGTCAATCAAGTCCTCTTGAACAAACTTGGCTTACCACTTGGCCTTGATGAAGATTCCCCAAGTGGTTTCGGAGAAGATTTTTAAAGACATTTCCTAAAATCGGACGACAGGCAAATTGGCCGATCGGGTTCATTTGAACAAACTTGGATCCCTATGCCCTAAGGATGCTTCCTGCCAAACATAATTGAAATCGGCCTAGTAGTTCTCCAGAAGACAGTTTATATTTCCTATTGCTTTAGCATGCGAGCTTTTGACGAGAGAATTATCCGAGACGGCCGTCAAACTATTTATCCGACAGTATCAAAAATTGCAAATTTGAGCTCAGAATACCCAAAAAACATATATAGAACCAATTTTTGGCTCAAAATCCATCAAATAAAAAAATCCAATATGGCCACCAAACAAGCGCAACTTCCCTTGAACAAACTTAATGGCCCTTAGTCACTGATCATATCTCCCAAATTTCGGCCCGATCCCTTCAGAGGTTCTTGAGAAGTCATTTTCGGGAAAATTAGGTCATCCAAGATGGCCGCCGAATCATTCTGTCAATCAAGTCGTCTTGAGCAAACTTGACTTACGTCTTTCCCTAGATGAGGTTTCATAAGTTTTGAATCGATTCCCCAAGCAATTTCGGAGAAAATTTTTAGACATTTCCTCAAATTGGCCGAAATCCAAGATGGCCGCCGGCCAAATTAGCCGATCGGTTTCATTTGAACAAACTTGGATCCCTATGCCCTAAGGATGCTTCCTGCAAAATATAATTGAAATCGGCCTAGTAGTTCTCCAGAAGACATTTTAAATTTCCCATTGCTTTTAGTATGGGCGCCTTTGGTGGGGAAATAATCCAAGATGGCCGCCAAACCGTTTATCTGACAATTGCGAAAATGCCAAATTTGAGCTCAGAATACCCAAAACCATATATAGAACCAAGTTCGGCATCAAAATCCATCAAATAAAAAAATACATCATGACTGCCAAACACGATTTGATTGGCACACGGCGACCATGTTTTTTGACCGATCAACTTCGCTTGAATAAACTTTAATGGCCCTTAGTCCCCAATCATATCTGCCAAAATTTCGACCCAATCCCTTCAGCGGTTCTGGAGAAGAAGTTGTATCCACTAAAACTAGGTCAACCAAGATGGCCGCCGAACCATTAGACCAATCAAGTTCCATTGAACAAAACTTGGTTCAGCTCTAGATCCTAGATCATATTTCATGACGTTTGCATCAATCCCCCAAGCAGTTTCGGAGAAGATTTTTAAAGACGTTTCCTAAAATCGGTCAAAATCCAAGATGGCCACTGGCCAACTTGGCCGATCGGCTCTATTTGAACAAAGTTGGATCCCTATGCCCTAAGGATGCTTCCTGCCAAATATAATTGAAATCGGCCAAGTGGCCAAGAAGTCATTTAAAGGAAAAGTTGACGGATGGACGACGGACGGACGACGGACGGTCGCCATGGCATAAGCTCGCTTGGCCTTTCAGGCCAGGTGAGCTAACAAGGGACGTCACTCCATACAATGTGGATGGTGATGGTGGTAACTAAATATAAGTTATCTCCCCTAACATGCAGTGATCTCAGACGACCAAGGGAGATCACAACTGTACCAGTTCCTTACGGAAATAGATGAGTTGTTCCCCATTTTACTATTATTTCAATAAGACTCATTAAATAATGACGGATATACAACACTGTTGCTGCCTAGAACCCGTCAAATTAGTGTCAAAATATTCAACAGCTAACGAGTATGATTGTCTTAGAATTTAGAGTATACGAGTTCAGGGTTCATATGGTTAATACAAGTGCCTTACTAGATATGGTTTTCGTGTTTAAACGTCCGATAAGGTGGCTGGATAGAACATGTTTTACGACCAACCATGTAACGCCTTTATGGCGTACTAGGTCCCAGATGTCGAGATTGCAAATAATCGCTCGATAAATCTGTTCCCGTCTTCATGCTGAATACGAACACGATCCAGATAATGCGGGTTACTAGACCAGTACTGTCGTTACCGGCCCAGGGTGAGCTAGTAACGGCCCAGTAACCTGCGTTATACTAGGACTAAATATTGTATGAACATTAAGTGAAAGTCGCTAATGCTCTTTCGTCAATTTGGTTTCAAAATTAAACCTAGTTGCACAATTCCGGGTGTAAATAACATAATTTTGAGGCGTAATTACTCTTGCAACTATGTCATCGGTATCGTTTGCGCGATCACGTGCTTGCGTCATGCGACCAACTAGGGTCGACACAAATACTTTGTGGAATCGATAGTGTTGTTTAGTTTTATTTATGTAGTTCGAATCGACCGGTCGGGTATGAACCTTACCAGCTAAGCTGGGGTACGCGCCACCCGTCCTGGATTCGTTCCATGAACGCGGCCCCGGGTTCCACTAAAAGGAATAACGAATAAAGAATAATGAATAACGAATAAAGAATAACGAATAACGAATAAAGAATAACGGATAACGAATAACACAGAATAATAGCCATTTTACATGGACATATTATATGGAATAACATTATGACAGCCATTTTATATGGAATAACACGGAATAACAACCATAGTAAATGGAATAACATGGAATAACAGCCATTTTATAAGGAAAACACGGAATAACAGCCAATTTATATGGAATAACACGGAACAACGGCCATATTAAATGGAATAACATGGAATAACAGCCAATTTATATGTAATAACACGGAATAACGGCCATATTAAATGGAATAACAGCCATTTTATAAGGAAAAACACGGAATACCAGCCATTTTATATGGAATAACATGGAATAACAGCCATTTTTAATTGAATAACATGGAATAACATGCATTGTATATGGAATAACTCCTAATAACGGCCATAGTAAAGGGAATAACAGCCATTTTATAAGGAATAACATGGAATAACAGCCATATTATAAGGAATAACATGGAATAACAGCCATTTTATATGGAATAACACTGAATAACAGGCATAGTAAATGGAATAACATGGAATAACAGCCATTTTATAAGGAAAAACACGGAATACCAGCCATTTTATATGGAATAACATGGAATAACAGCCATTATTAATTGAATAACATGGAATAACAGGCATTGTATATGGAATAACTCCTAATAACGGCCATAGTAAAGGGAATAACAGCCATTTTATATGGAATAACATGGAATAACAGCCATATTATAAGGAATAACATGGAATAACAGCCATTTTAAACTGAATACCATGGAATAACGGCCATATTAAATGGAATAACGAATAAAGAATAAAGAATAACGAATAATGAATAACGAATAATGAATAAAGAATAACGAATAACACAGAATAACAGTCATTTTACATGAAATAACTCGGAATAACAGACATATTATATGGAATAACATGGAATAACAACCATTTTATAAGGAATAACATGGAATAACATCCAATTTATATGGAATAACACGGAATAACGTCCATATTAAATGGAATAACAGCCATTTTATATGGAATAATACTGAATAACAGGCATAGTAAATGGAATAACATGTAATAACAGCCATTTTATAAGGAAAAACACGGAATAACAGCCATTTTATATGGAATAACACGGAATAACGGCCATATTAAATGGAATAACATGGAATAACAGCAATTTTATAAGGAATAACACGGAATAACAGCCATTTTATATGGAATAACACAGAATAACGGCCATATTAAATGGAATAACGAATAACGAATAATGAATAACGAACAAAGAATAACGAATAAGGAATAACGAATATAGAATAACAAATAACGAATAATGAATAACGAATAAAGAATAAAAAATAATGAATAACGAATAACACGAATAACAGCCATTTTACATGGAATAACTCGGAATAACAGACATATTATATGGAATAACATATTATGACAGCCATTTTATATGGAATAACACGGAATAGCAGCCATTTTAAATGGAATAACATGGAATAACAGGCATTGTATATGGAATAACTTGGAATAACGGCCATAGTAAAGGGAATAAAGGAATAACATGGAATAACAGCCATTTTAAACGGAATAACATGGAATAACGGCCATATTAAATGGAATAACGAATAGCGAATAACGAATAACGAATAATGAATAACGAAGAAAGAATAACGAATAAAGAATGACGAATAAAGAATAACGTATAAAGAATAATGAATAACGAATAAAGAATAACGAATAAAGAATAACGAATAACGAATAACATAGAATAAGAGCCATTTTATATGGAATAACATGGAATAACAGCCATATTAAATGGAATAACGAATAACGAATAAAGAATAACGAATAATGAATAAAGTATAACGAATACGAATAATGAATAACGAATAACGAATAACACAGAATAACAGCCATTTTATATGGAATAACTCGGAATAATGGCCATATTAAATGGAATACCACGAAATAACATCCATTATATATGGAATAACACGGAATAACAGCCATATTATATGGAATAACAATGAATACCAGCAATTTTATATGGAATAACTCCGAATAACAGCCATATTATATGGAATATCATATTATGACAGCCATTTTATATGGAATAACACAGAATAACAGCCATATTATAGGGAATAACAATGAATACCAGCCATTTTATATGGAATGACTCCGAATAACGGCCATAGTAAATCGAATAACATGGAATAACAGTCATTGTATATGGAATAATACGGAATAACGGCCATAGGTAATGGAATAACATGTAATAAAAGCCATTTAATATGGAATAACACGGAATAACAGTCATTTTAAATGGAATAACACGGAATAACAGCCATGTCTAAGGCCTAAGAAAGCCTGGCTAAGACCTAGGTAATGCCTAGCAAAGCGTGGTTAAGGCCTATGTATGGCTTAGTACATCCTGGCTAAGGTCTAACGCAGCCTGGCTGAGGCATAGATACGGCCTGACTAAGTCATAGCAAAGCCTAGCTAAGTCCATCAAAGCCTGGCATAGGCAGGCCTAGGTAATGTATTACAAAATCTAGCCAATGCCTAGGAAAGGCTTAGGAAAGCCTGGCTAAGGCCTAGGCAATGTTTTGCAAAGTTTGGTTAATGCCCAGGTAAGGCCTAGCAAAGCGTGGCTACGGTCTAGATAAAGATTGGCAAAGCCCGGCTAAGACCTATGTATGGCCTAGGAAAGCCTAGCTAAGGCATGGCAACGGCCTAGCAAATCCATGTTACGGTCTCGGTAAGCTCTAGGTAAGGAATAGCAAAGCCTGACTACGGCCTGGGTAATGTCTTGCAAAGCTTAGCTAATGCCCAGGCAAGGCCTAACAAAGCCTTCTAATGCCTAGGTACGGCCTGACTAAGGCCTAGCAAAGCCTAACTAGGGAGTGGCTTAAGTCTAGCAAAGCCTAGCTAAGGCCTAGGTAAAATCTATCAAATCCTGGCTTATGCCTAGGTAAGGTCTGAGAATGTCTGGCCAATGCTTGCGGAAAGCATAGTTAAGGTTTACCAAATCCTGACTAAAGCCTATCTATTGTCTTGCGAAGCTTGGCTAAGGCACAGGTAAAGCCTAGCAAAGCTTAGCTAGGGCCTAGGTAAGTCTTAATAAACCATGACTATGGCCTAGGTATAATCTATCAAAGCCTGAATAGGGCCTAGCAAAGCCATGTTACAACCTAGGTAAGTTCTAGGTAAGGGTTAGTAAAGGCTAGATAAGACCTAGGCAAGGCCTTTGTAAAGCGTAGCAAAGCCTAGCTACAGCCTAGGTAATGTCTTGCAAAACTTGGATAAAGCACATGTAAGGCCTAACAAAGCTTAGGTACGGCCAAGGTACGGCCTAACAAAGCCTGGTTACGGCCTAGGCAATGTCTAGCAAATCATGGCTAAGTCCTAGGTAAAGTCTATCAAAGCCTGACTGACTAGAAAAGCCTAGCTAAGGCATGTCAACGGCCTAGCAAAGCCATGTAACGACCCAGGTAAGTTCTAAGTAAGGGTTAGCAAAGACTGGCTATTGCCCAGGTAAATCCTTTGCAAGGCTTAGCAAAGCCTGGCTACGGCCTAGGTAATGTTTTGCAAAGCTTGGCTAAAGCCTAGGTAAGACCTGGCAAAGCCTGGCTAAGGCCTAGGCAAGGCTTGGCAAAGCATGGCTAAGGCCTAACAAAGCCTGGCTAAGGCCTAGGTACGGCCTGACTAATGCCTAGTAAAGCCTAGCTACGGCGTAGCTTAGGTTTAGCAAAGCTTACTTAAGGCTTAGATAGTCTATCAAAGCCTGGCTTATGCCTAGGTAAGGTCTAAGAAAGTCTGGCCAATGCCTGCGTAAGGCATAGTTAAGGCTTGCCAAAGTCTGGCTAAGGCCTAGGTAATGTCTTGCAAAGCATGGCTAAGGCCTAGGTAAAGTCTATCAAAGCCTGACTATGGCCTGACTAAGGCCTGGCTAAGGCTAATATAAAGCCTAGCAAAGCCTAGCTAAGGCATGGCAACGGCCTAGCAAAGCCAGGTTATGACCTAGGTAAGTTATAGGTAAGGCTTAGCAAAGGCTGGCTAATGCCAAGGTAAGTCCTTTGTAAGGCTTAGCAAAGCCTGGCTACGGTAATGGTAATGTCTCGCAATGCTTCGCCAAGGCGCAGGTAAGACCTAACAAAGCTTGACTAAGGCCAATGTAGAGCCTAGGTAAAATCTAGCATAGTCTGGCGAATGTCTAGGCAATGTCTAGCAAAGCATGTCTACGGCCTAGGTAAAGTCTATTAAAGCCTCGCTAAGGACTAGTAAATCCTGGCAAAGGCCTCAGTGAGGCTACGTAATGTTTAGATAATGCCTGCCTAAGGCCTGGTTAAGGCCTAAGTAAGGTCTTGCAAAGTTTGGCTAGGGACTAGAAAAGCGTGGCTAAGGCCTATGTAAGGCTTAGTAAAACCTGATTAATGATTAACACAGCCTGGATAAGGCCTAGGTAACGCCTGACTAAGGCTTAGCAAAGCCTAGCTATGCCCATAAATGCCTAGGTAAGGCTTAGCAAAGCATGGCTATGACCTAGGTACTGTCCTCCAAAGATTGGCTAAAGCACATGCAAGACCTAGCAAAGTGTGGCTTAGGCCTAGTTAAGGCGTGGCAAGACATTACCTAGGCCTAGATACGGTCTGATTAAGGCCTAGCAAAGCCTAGCTAAGGCGTGGATTAAGTCTAGCAATACCTAGCTAAGACCTAGGTAAAGTCTATCAAAGCCTGGCGTATGTCTAGTTACGGTCTGGGAAAGTGTGGCCAATGCTTGCGTAAGGCATAGTTAAGTCTAAGTGATGTCTTGCAAAGCTTGGCTAAGGCGAAGGCGCCTATCAAGCTTGCTTACGGCCAAGGTAATGCTTAGCAAACCTGGCTAACGCCTAGATAAGGCATAACAAAGGCTAGCTACGGCATATGCAATGTCTAGCAAACCATGGCTAAGGGCTAGGTAAAGTCTATCAAAGCCTGACTAAGGCCTGAATAAGGCCTGACTACGACCTGTCTAAGACCTAGAAAAAGTTAGCCAAGGCATGACAACAGCCTAGCAAAGCCATGTTACGACATAGGTAACGTCTAGTTAGGAATAAGTAAAGCCTTCTGCGGTCTAGGCAAGGCCTTTGTAAGGTTTAACAAAGCCTGATTATGGCCTAGGTAGTGTCTTACATAGCTTGGCCTACAACTAGGTAAGGCCTAACAAATCCTGACTAAGGCCAAGGTAGGGCTTAGGTAAAACATAACAAAATCTGGCCAAGCCCTAGGCAATCTCTAGAAAAGCATGGCTAAAGCTTAGGTAGTCTGCCAAAGCCTCGCTAAGGCCTAGTTAAGGCCTAACAAAGTCTGGCTAACGCCTAGCTAAGACCAATGTGAGGCTTACTAAATCCTGGCCACACTTAGGTAATGTCTAGATAAGGTCTACCAAAGCTAAGGCCTAGGTAAGGTGTTGCAAACTTTGGCCAACGACTAGGTAAGGGTTGGAAAAGTGTACCTAAGGCCTAGGTAAGGCGTAACAAAACCTGGCTAAGGCCTAAGTAAGGTCTAAGTGTGGTCTAGGCAAGCCTGGCTAATGCTTAGGCAATGCTTAGCAAAGCTTGGCTCGGGCTTAGGTAAGACTTAGTAAAGCCTGGCTAAGACAGGTAAGGCCTATTTAAGGCCTAGAAAGGCGTGGTTAAGCCATATGTAAGGCCTAGTAAGGCATGGATAAGTCCTACCAAAGCCTGTCTAAGGCCAAGTAAGGCCTAGGAAATACTGACTAAGGCCTATTTAAGGCTTAGCAAAGCATGGCTAAGACCCAGGCAAGGGATAGGTAAATCTTAGCAAAGCCTGACTAAGGCCTATGTGTGGCCTAGCAAAGTCTGGATAAGGCCCAGTTAATGCCTGACTAAGGCCTGTCTAATGTCTGGCTAAGGCCTTCTAAAGCCTATGAAGGTATTGCATGGGCCTAGCAATAACAGGCTAAGACCCAGGTAAGGTCTTGTAAAGCCTGGTTAGGGCCTATGTAAGGCCTAACCAACCCTTGCTAAGGCCTAGTTACGGCCTAAGTACAGTTTGGCAAAGTATGGTTAGGCCGTGTTACGGCTTAGCAAAACCTGACTAAGTCCTACTTAAAACATAACAATGCCTGGCCAATGCCTAGGTAAAGGCTAGGTAAATCTTAGCAAAGCCTTCTAAGTCCAGGTTAAGGCCTGTCTAAGGGCTGGCTAAGCCCTATTTAAGGTCTTGCAGAGGCTGGCTAAGGTCTAGTTAAAGCATGGCAAATCCTGACGAAGGCCTAGTTCAAGCTTGGTAATGCCTGGCTAAGGCCCATGTATGACCTAGGCAAATCTTTGCAAAACCTGGCTAAGGGCTATGTATGGCCCAGCAAAGTCTGGCTACCGCCTGGTTAACGGCTGTCTACAGCCTGCCTAAGCCCTGACGAAGGTCAGGCTAAAGCCTGTCTAAAGCTTTTGTAAGGTCTTACATAGACTTAGCAATAACAGGATAAGGCGAAGAAAAGGTCTTGCAAATCCTAGCTAAGGCCTATGTAAGGCCTCGCAAACCCTGGCTAAGGCCTAGTTAAGACCCATGTAAGGTTTTGCAAAACCTAAGGCCTAGTTAAGACATAGAAAATCCTGGCGAAGGCCTGGTTAAAGCTTGGTAAAGCCTGGCTAAGGCCCATGTATGATCTAGGTAAATCTTAGCGAAGCTTGGCAAATGCCTATGTAAAGCCAGGCAAAACCTGGCTAAGGCATGGCAAAGGCCTAGTAAAGTCTGGCTAAGACCTAGATAAGGTCTACGTGAGGCTTATGAAAGCCAGGCAAATGACTAGGCAAGACCTATGTAAGGCTTAACAAACCTGCCTTACTTGGGCCTTAGGGAAGCTTAGCAAGATATTAGCTAGGCCGTAGCCAGGCTTTTCCTAGGTAGTTGTCAGGCTTTGCTAAGCCTTACTTGGGCACTGCCTGGAACTTAACCAGGCTTTACTAGGCCTTACCTAGACCTTAGCTAGGCCTTAGCCAAGCCTTACACTACATTACATAGGCTTTAGCCAGGATTTTCTAAGCCTTACCTAGGCCGTACTGCAGCTAGACCTTGGCCAGACTTCATTGGTCCTTACTTAGGCCTTAGACGGGTTGTGCTAGTATTTACATAGGTTGCATCCAAGCTTTGCAAGGCCTTACCTTGACCATAGCATGTTATTGCTATGTCTATGCAAGACCGTACATACGCTTTAGAAGGCCTTAGCCAGACCTTCGCCAGGGCTTGGGCAGGCTGCAGCCAGCCGTTAACCAGACCGTGGCCAGACTTTGCTAGGCCATACATAGGTCTTAGCTAGGCTTTGCTAAGATTTACCTAGGCCATACATGGGCCTTAGCCAGGCTTTACCAAGCTTTATCTTGGCCTTCGTCAGGATTTGCTACGCCGTAACTAAGTCTTACATGGGCTTTGCAAGACCTTACATAGGTCTTAGCCAGTTCTTAGACAGGCCTTCGCCAGGACTTAGAAGGCTTTGCTAAAATTTACTTAGGCATTAGGCAGGCATTAGCCAGGCGTCTTTAGGCCTTAACTAGGACTTAGTCAGGCTTTGTTAAGCCTTAAAAAGGCCTTAGCCAGACTTTTCCAAACTTTACTTAGGCATTAAGTAGGCCTAAGCAATGGTTTGCTAGGCTTTATCATTGCTTTACTAGGCCTTACATACGCCTTAAACACGCTTTGCTAGGCCTTACATAGGCCGTACCTATGTCTTAACCAGGCTTTACTAAGGCTTTAGCAAGTCTTACCTAAGCCCGAGCCAGGCTTTGCAAAACATTACCTAAGCATTATCCAGGCTTGTCTAGGCCTCACTTAGACCTTACCTAGGCATTAGCCAGGTTTTCTTAAGTCTTACCTAGGCTTTAGGTACACTTTGCTAACCCGTACCTAGTCCTTGGGCACACTTTGCAACACCTTACCTAGGCCGTAGCCATGCTTTGGTAGACCTTATCTAGACATTAGTTCAATCTTAGCCATATTGGTCTTACCTAGACCTTAGCCAGACTTCGCTAGGCCTTAGCTAGGCCTAAGCGAGGCGTTGATAGACTATCTAAGCCTTAGCCATGCTTTGCTAAAGATTGCATAGGGCTTAGACAGAGTTTGCCAGGTCTTAACTAGGTCCTACCTTGGCCTTAGTCAGGAGTTGTTAGGCATTACCTAGTCGTTAGCCAAGCTTTGCAAGAGGCCATTACCAGGCTTTACTAAGCCTTACAAAGGCCTTGCCTAGGCCACAGACGAGGCTTTGCTAATTCCTAACTAGACCTTAGCTAGGTCGTAACATGGCTTTGTTAGGCCGTTGCCGCGCCTTAGTTAGGCTTTGCTAGTCCTTACATAGGCCTTAGCCAGGCCGTAGCCATGCCGTACTCAGACCTTAGTCAGGCTTTGATAAACTTTACATATCCCTTAGCCATGGTTTGCTAGACATTGCCTAGGCCGTAGTCAGGTTAGCCAGGTTTGCTAAGCATTACCTAGGCCGTAAGTAAGCTGATAGGTATTACCTGCGCCTTAGCCAAGCTTTACAGGACATTACTTAGGCCATAGCGAGGCTTTGGTAAGCTTTAACTATGTCTTACGCAGGCATTTGCCAGTGTTTCTTAGACCGTACCTAGGCATAAGTCAGGCTTTGATAGAATTTACCAAGGTCTTAGCTAGGCTTTGCTAGGCCTTAGTCAGGCCGTATCTAGGCCTAGGTAATGTCTTGCCAAGCCTTAGCGAGGCCTTAGCCACGCTTTGCTAAGTCTTACCTGCGTTCTAGCCAATCGTGGCAAGACAGTAACTAGGCCTTAGCCAGGCTTTGCTAAGCCGTACCTATGCATTTATGGAGTTAGCTAGGCTTTGCTAGACCTTAGTCAGGCCTTACCTAGGCCTTGGCCAGGCTGTGTTAATCCTTAGCCAGACTTTAATAAGCCTTACATAGGCCTTAGCCACGCTTTGATATTCTTTGACCAAACTTTTCAACACCTTAGGCAGGCCTTATCTAGACATTACATAAACTTACCTTGGCCTTAGCAGGACTTTTCTAGGCCGTAGGGAGGGTTTGATCGACTTTACATGGGCCTTAGAATGCTTTGCTAGGCATTGCCTAGGCATTAGCAAGCCTTTGCTAGGTTTTCCCTAGGCTCTAACTTGGACTTAGTCAGGCATTGTTAGGCCTTACCTAGGCGTTATCCAAGCGTTACTAGACCTTACCTGCGCCTTATCCAAGCTTTGCAAGGCATTATCTATGCCGTAGCCATGCTTTGCTAAGCCTTACAAAGGCCTTGCCTAGGCCTTAGCCAAGCCTTACCTAGAGCTTACAGAGGTCGTAACATGGCTTTGCCAGGCTGTTGCCATGCCTTAGCTAGGCTTTGTTAGGTCTTACCTAGACCTTAGCTAGGCCATAGTCAGGCTTTGATAGACTTTACCTAGGCCTTAGCCATGCTTTAATAGACATTGCCTAGGCCGTAGCCAGGCTTTGTTAGGCTTTACCTAGGCCGTAACCACGCTTTACTAGGTCATACCGGTGTCTTATCCAAGCTTTGCAAGACATTACCTAGGCCGTAGCTAGCCTTTGCTAAGCTTTTCAAGGGCTTGCCTGGGCCTTAGCCAGCCTTTGCGAAGCCTTACTGGAACTTACAGAGGTCGTAACATGGCTTTGCTAGGTCGTTGCCATGGCTTAGCTAGGCTTTGTTGGCCTTACCTAGGCGTTAGCCAGGCCGTATTCCGGCCTTAGTCAGATAGACTTTACCTAGGTCTTAGCCATGCTTTGCTAGACATTGCCTATGCCGTAGCAAGGCTTTGTTATGCCTTAACTAGGCCTTAGTCATGCTCTGCTAAGACTTACCTAGGCCTTAACCAAACTTTTCTAGGCCATATCTGCGCCTTATCCAGGCTTTGCAAGACATTACCCAGGCCGTAGCTATGCTTTGCCAAGCTTTACAAAGGTCTTGCCAAGGTCTTAGCTAGCCTTTGCTACCTAGACGTTACCTATGTCGTAACATGGCTTTACTAGGCCGGTGCCATGCCTTAGCTAGGCTTTTGTAGGCCTTAGCAAGGCCGTAGCCAGACCTTATTCAGGCCTTATTCAGGCTTTGATAGACTTTACCTAGGCCTTAGCCATGCCTTGCTAGACATTGCCTACGCCGTAGCCAGGCTTTGTTAGGCCTTAACTAGGCTTTGTTAATTCCAAGGTAAATCTGAGCAAAGCCTTCTAAGTCCTGGCTAAGGCATGTCTAAGGACTGGCTAAGGCCTATGTACGGTTTGGAAAACCCTTGCTAAGGCCTCGTTAAGGTCTAGGTAAGGGTGAGCAGTCTGGATAAGGCCTTGTTAAGGCTTAGCAAAACCTGACTAAGTCCTAGGTAACACTTAACAACGCTAGTGCCAAGGTAATGCATAGGTTAATCTTAGCTAATCCTTGCAAGTCCTATGTAAGGTCTTGCAAAACCTGGCTACGGCCTAGTTAAGGCATAAAAAGTCCTGACGAAAGCCTAGTTAAAGATTGGTAAATCCTGGCTAAGGCCCAGACATGGCCTAGGTAAATCTTAGCAGCCTCGCTAAGGCTATGTATGACCTAGCAAAGTCTTGTTACGGTCTGGTTAACGCCTGGCTAAGGCCTGGCGAGGGCCTAGCTAAGGCCTGTCTAAAGCCTATGTAAGGTCTTGCAAAGCCTGGCTAAGGCCTAGTAAAGGCGTAGCAAATCCTGACGAAGACCTAGTTAGTTTTGTAAAGCCTGGATAAGGCACAGGTATGGGCTAGGTAAATCTTAGCAAAGCCTAGCGAATGCCTATGTAAAGACAAGCAAAGCCTGGCTAATGAATGGAAAAGGCCTAGCAAGGCTTGGCTAAGACCTAGATAAGGTCTACGTAATGCTTATAAAAGCCAGGCATCGGCCTTAGGCAAGCTTAGCAAGATATTACCTAGGCCTTAGCCAGGTTTGCTAAAACTTACCTAGGCCTAAGCCAGGCTTTGTTAAACCTTACCTAGGGCGTAGCTCGGCCATGACCAGACGTTAATAGTCCTTACCTAGGCCATAGCCAGACTGGGCTAGTATTTAACTAGGTCGCATCCAGTCTTTGCCAGCCCATTCCTAGGCCATAGTCAGGCTTTGATAAGACTTACCAGGGCCTTACCTAGCCTTTAGCTAGACTTTGCTAAGCGCTAACTAGGTGTTAGTCAGGCTTGACTAGACCTTACTTAGCCCTTACATAGGCCTTACCTAGACCTTAGTCAGGCTGTGATAGACGTTACCTAAACCTTAGCCAGGCTTTGCTAGACATAGCCTATGCCTTAGCAAGGCTTTGCTAGGTATTGGTTATGCCTTACCTAGGCCTTAGCCAGGTTTTTTAAGCCTTACCTAGACCGTAGTCAGGCTTTACTAAGCAACATAAGCAATGGTCATCCCTGTTCTTAACGTTCACCACAGCACGATTTCTTCTTATCAAAGGAGAGGGCACGATTTATAAACCACCCCGTAATGCTTCGTATCTGGCGATGTGGAGGTACTGTGCATCAACTTGGTCTACTGCCCAGCAAGAACCCTCGTGAGTGTAGACCTCAAGCCTTGCGACACCTTGGCTTTGGTATCTTTCACAGGCACGCAAATGGCGTTTGTCTTAAGTGGCGCCTGTTGCTGAAACCAGAACAGTGGGTCTGTGGTCACTTCAGTCTGGGACTCTGTCCTGCTTGAAGATGTCCTCCAGTAGATTGTCAAATTCGGCGTTTGAGCTTATATGGAGTCGTTGTGAGCTTCTCAATAGCTGTTGTTTCCCAGTGTCCCTATATGAATGTTCAGACACTATCCATGTCTTCTGGGCGAGGCCGGATTGGGGTGTGGTCGACCCCAGTAGTACGAACAACTACATGGCGAGTGCGATACATCCCAAAATCTTGTTATAGCTGAGGGATGGTAGAGCCCTTGGGGCTGCTCTGGTCGGATTTCCTGTTTGGAATCTGGTGGGTGACAATTGCCTCACTGCCATGTGTCATCACAGGGAGGGATTATTTTAGCGGGTCATTATTCTACTACTAGGTCTTAAACATATCATGCAAGGTGAACGGACATCAAAATATGGAATGCGTCCACTAATGTGCATATATTCAACATAGCTTGGTTGTTGAAATTGTATTAATGCACTATCCAGTAGAACCTAAGATATTGAAGCAAAATTGAAATGTCCGCTAAGATGAACGGATGGAGCGACTGACAGACGGATGAACGGATGCGTTTGCGCAAACAATACAAGTCTCCTTCAACAGATATTTAATGTTTCAATAATATACTCCAATTAAATATCTGGTTATCAACGAAAAACGGGAATATACAAGGATTTACACCTGTCAAAGAAGTGGGAATCTAAGCTATAGAAGAAATGCTAAAATATTCACGGATTTAGACATGCCCAGCAAGATGAACGGGCGGGCGTGCGCACGAGCAGGTAGACTGATACAGTATATGAGGCTTCTTCAAAGAATCAGAATCAACCTGGGTCTAAAGTTGTTTCAATAAGCTCCCAGTAGAACCTACGTTATTGAAGAAAAAAATGAAACGTTAATCACACACGTTTCTAATACTATAATGAAACCATAAAAACACCTATAAGTGGCGCCGCTGATGCTACATCTGCTGCTACAGCTGCTGCTATTGCCGCCGCTGCTGCTGCTGCTGCTTCTGCTAACTGCTATGGCTACTATTTCTGCTACTACTACTACTACTACTACTACTACTACTACTACTACTACTACTACTACTACTACTACTACTACTACTACTACTACTACTACCACTACCACCACAACCACAACTACCACCACTTCCACCACAACACCACCGTTGCCGTCGTCGTCCCCGCCCGCTGTCACTGCCACCACCACCACCACCACCACTACTACTACTACTACTACTACTACTACTACTACTACTACTACTACTACTACTACTACTACTACTACTATTACTACTACTACTACTACTACTACTACTACTACTACTACTACTACTACTACTACTACTACTACCGATGTCGCTGCTGTTGTTGCTGTGTCATTGAAACGCGGCTCGCCTACGGTAGTAATAGATCCGGTGGTATTAAAATTATCTCGAGCGCTCGACATAATTATATCGAGCACTCGAGATAATGTGTTGAGCGCTCGTGATAATTATCTCGAGCGCTCGAGATAATATCTCGAGCCCTTGACATAATTATCTCGAGCGCTTGACATAATTATCTCGAGGGCTAGAGATATTAAGTCGAGCGCTCGAGATATTAAGTCGAGCGCTCGAGATATTAAGTCGAGCGCTCGAGATAAATTTTTTTACAGACATAGCCCTTCAGGTCTTACGGAAGCCCTGAAGGGCTATGTATGGGGAAAAAATTATCTCGAGCGCTCGACATACTATTTCGAGCGCTCTACATAATTATCTCGAGCTATCGACATATTATCTCCAGCACTCGACATACTATCTCGAGTGCTCGACATAATTATCCGGAGCTCTCGACATAGTACCTCGAGCGCTCAACATAATTATCTCGAGCTCTCGACATATTATCTCGAGCGCTCGACATATTGTCTCGAGCGCTCAACCTAATTATCTCGAGCTCTCGACATATTATCTCGAGCGCTCGACATAATTTTCTCGAGCACTCGACATAACTATGTTGAGCGCTCGACATAATTTATAATCACCCGTAGGCGAGCTGCAGTTTAATGACAGCTGTTATTCAAGATTCTTTATGATGATGACAAGCATTACACAGTCACCATCCCTTGCGTCCTTCAAAAATAACATCTATGCTCATTTAAAAGCGAATTGATCAAGAAAAGTGCCTTTGTAAGAACAGGGGTGTATGTGTAAATATCCTCGTATGTAAGTTCTCTGCGCGCGTGCGCGCGTGCGCACGTTCATGCATGTATATAGGCCTCTGTTTGAGTAGGCACGTACGTAGGCCTACTATGTTTATTGGAAACGTATGACTACTGATTTTTTTTTACTCTCCAAGACGCATTTTCAAGAGTAAGAGTTGCCCATGCGTCTTTAATTCATTAGACACTAAATAATCTGAAAGAATAAGAACCAAAGATGAAAACCCTAATGTAAATTTGCCGATCAATAGAGTGCGATTTTTAAGATTTTACCGCTGAAATTAATGGCTAGACTAGAGAGTGTCAGTCATTTCAGTGGTAAGATTGCAAAAGTCGCACTCGCGTGGTCTGCCAATGGACATATTTCAAGATTAGGAAGCATAATGGTAATATTTGCCCAAAGAATCGATCTTAACAATTTGACTGATTTCCTCATAGAAAATGTTATCTTGCAGAGCATTAGTGTGTAATTTATGAGATCTTACCGCTGCAATGATTGGCTCGATTGCCGAGCCAGTCATTCCGTCGGTAAAATCTCTGAAATGGCATACTCATGGTCTGCAAATAGACATATTTCAGAGTAGCGACATGTGCTTTATATGCCGCTTTAAGAAGCATAATGTAAATATCACATACCTTCACGAACTGATTTTAATAATTTATTCTCCACTGTTGCTTTTGTTGTACAAATTGTAATTAGCTGTTTATCCTGTACATAGTTTAATTAAATTAAATAGATGCCTTTCTAGGTAGGTTTAGAACATAGAAGGTAAATAGCTCCACAAAGAATTGATGTTTAAATATCTGTAATCTAGATCCGCTGATAATAAAAATAGACATATTTCAAGATTAGGAAGCATAATGGTAATTTTTGCCCAAAGAATCGATCTATATATTATTTGACTGATTTCCTTATAGAAAATGTTATCTTGCAGAGCAAAAGTGTGTAATTTCTCGGATCTTACCACTGCAATGACTGGCTCGATTGCCGAGCCAGTCATTCCATTGATAAAATCTCTGAAATGGCATACTCATGGTCTGCAAATAGACATATTTCAGAGTAGCGACATGTGCTTTTATATGCCGCTTTAAGAAGCATAATGTAAATATCACATACCTTCACGAACTGATTTTAATAATTTATTCTCCACTGTTGCTTTTGTTGTACAAATTGTAATTAGCTGTTTATCCTGTACATAGTTTAATTAAATTAAATAGTGTACATAGTGTAAATATAACTGTTCCGAGAGGGCCTCGGGTAGATCAGGCCACTGACGATGTACCCTCTTTAAATAAAGTTTATTTATTTATTTTTTATTTTTTTTATTTTATTTTATTTATTTATTTATGATGATGATGATGATGATGACGTGATGATGATGATGTTGATGATGCTGATTAGAGGTGATACTGATGAATACGATAGTAGTTGACGATATTTGTATGAAAAGACAATTTCCCCCGCCCGACTTGTAGCCTTCATATATGGCATAAAATTCATAACGACATTAAAAGCCTTTAAAAGAAAGATTATTCACTTGAATATGACCATGAATAGTTACGTAGTCATGCTGTAATGGCTTCCAATAAAAACCGACTGCGAGAAATTAATCATTATATGTTATACCGATGAACGAACGAACTATGGAACAAAGTGAATGAAGGAATAAATCAATTTAATGAAGGACACGCTGTTATACAATTCGATTTTGATAACACCGCCATTACCAACGGACTCGCATGTATCAAATTTGATATTGGTGTTCTGCGCAAATATCAAATTTGTTATTAGTCGATGTGTCAATGACCAACGTGTATACCACTATCGATTTGGATATTAGGGTTGTGTTGTTAATGGCGCTCACTCACACCAGAATGCCTGAAATATATAATTGTTAAAATTCTATTCATTTACAGGCGTAAACAATGCAAAATTAAATAAATCTTAACATATGATGATTTTATTTTGAATGAAGTAATAAAACAATTTAATTGTAAAATTGTAATCCACCATCATATAATGAGATTTATTTCCTTTTATTACACCCAGGTACACAATTTAAGCCCCTAAAATTATGCGACTTTAATCATCTTATTTTAAAGCATTCTAGTCTGAATGTGCATTTTAGCCAATGTCGATATCAAATTCAACATTCGCCATTGCGCTATTGGTCAGTGGCACAAATTCGATATTAAAACGTTCCAAAGAATATTTTTCTTAAAGGCGCATATCCATACCCACAGCAAAATGCATGAAAATAAAATCATTAACATTGCATACATTTAGAAGCTTAAATTATCTACCTTAATGTCAGGAAACGAAATGAATCGTAACATAAGCTTATTTCCTTTCATGTAAATCAGCATTTTTTTAGCTGTGAATTTGTAATAGACACACGAATCCTTATTTAATATTCATAACTAACAAACGCTATATTAATTTATAACAAATGAAGTCATCATATTCGTGTTATTACATTGACGTAAACATTCTAAGCATATAGCAGTATATACCATTTTAGCAATTTGATTTTCAAGCATTCTGGTGTGAATCTGCGCATTTAACGTCTTTTTCCATGCCGCTATCTTACTTTAATATTTGTAGCCGGTAATCGTCTGTTGGCTTCTAAGGTAAGCCCATCTTTTTCGATAGCACATCTAGTCGTTCAATACTAATTGTGTATTGTCTATGTTAGAAGAGAAACATGCTAAGCTAAGACTCGACCCGACCCGACGCGACTCGACCTGGCCCTGCCCATCCCGTCCCGTCCAACACCCCGTGAGTTTGGATATATGTGACTTATCTAGGCCTTGCGTAGGCTTGGCTAGACCTTAGCTTGGCTGTGGATAGACCTAACCTAGGCATTCGTTACGGCTTGGGTAGGTTCTCCAGGCATTATGAATGACTCGGATATGTCTTAGGTAGGCATTGGGCAGTCTCGTCTGGTCCTTTGGTAGGACTTAGCTAGGCCTTGTGTATGCTCCGCTAGGTCTTAGATAGGCATTGGCTAGGCTTTATTAGGCCTTTCCTAGGCCCTGGGTAGGATTGGTTAGACGCTATATGCTTTGTTAGATCTTAACTATACCTTGGGTAGACTTGGCTAGGACTTTTTTAGGCCGTAGTTAGTCCTTGGGTAGGCTTCCTTAGACCATAGCGATGCATCGTGAAAGCCTTAGATTGACATTGGGTAGTCTCAAATGGTCCTTAGATAGACCTTGGGTAGGACTTATCTAGACCCGTGCAGGCTTGGCCATGCCATAGCTATGCCCTGTGTAGCGCTTAGCTAGGCCTTGGGTACGTCTTAGCCAGGCCTTGGGTATGCTTGGCCAGGCTTTAGTTATGCCTTAGGTAGGTCTTATCTACGCCTTGGGTAGTCCTCGCTTGGCTATATGTAGGACTCCAATAGGCTTGGCTAGGACTTATCTACGGCTTGTGTACGGCTTAGCTAAACCTTGGATAGGCCTTGGCTAAGGATTTGTTAGGCATTGGATAGGCTTTAGCTACCATTCATGGACATTGGGTAGGCTTGGCTAGATGCTTAGCTATGCCTTGGTTAGGCCTTAGATAGGAATTAGCTAGGCCCGGGTTATGTTCTCGAGGCCATACATAGGCATTGTGCGGGGTTTGGCTAGGCCTTCGATAATCCTCGCTTAAGCCTTAGATAGGCATTGGGTAGTCTCTTCTGGTACTTAGCTAGGCCTTGCGTAGGCTTCGCTAGGTCATAGTTAGGTACGGGCTAGGCCTCACTAGGCCATATCCAGACTTTGTAGTCTTGACTATGTCTTGGTAATGCCTTTGGTACGTCTTAGCTAGGATCTTGGTAGGCTTCGATTTGTCGTAGCTAGACCTTGGCTACGCATTAGCTATGCCTTGGATATGCTTGGCTAGGCTACCTGTATGACTTGTGTAGGCTTGGTTAGTCATTGGTTATGGCTTGTGTAGGTCTTAACTAGGACTTGAGTAGACCTTGCCTAGACATTAGCTTGTCCTTGGCTCGATCTTAACTAGGCGTTGGTTTTGCCTTAACTAGCTAGGCATTAGCTAGGCCTTATATAGGTTATCTAGTCCTTAAGAAGGTCCTGTGTAGGCGTGGCTAGGCCTTAGGTAGACCTTTGGTAGGCGTCGCCATGTTTCAGCTAGGACTTAGGTAGGCCTTTCGTATGCTTTAGGTCGCCATTGGTTAGGCATTGGGTAATCCTTAGCTAGGACTTTGGTAGTATCCCCGGGCCTTAGATAGTCATTGCCTAGACCGTAGCTAGGCCATGGCTAGTCTCCTCTAGGCCAAAAGTAGGACTTGTGTAGGCTAGACCCTGTCTTAGCTAGGCCTTTGGGTAGGCATTAGCGACGCCTTGGAAAGGCTTGGGTAGGCTACATATAGGACTTATGTAGGATTGGTTAGTCCTTAGTTAGTGCTTGTGTTAGCTAGACCGTAGTAGGCCTTGCCTTGAGAGCTAATCCTTGGGTAGATTTCCAGGCCTTTCCTATGACATGGGTAGGCAAGGATAGTCATTTGCTAGGCATTAGCTAGGCATTGGGTAGCCCATAGCTGCGGCTTGTGTAGATCTTGGCTAGGCCATAGATTGGTCTTGCCTCGGCATTAGCTAGGTCTTGGGTATGTCCTCAATGCCTTTCATAGGCCTTGGGTAGGCTTGGCTAGACCTTAGCTAGGCCTTCGGTAGAACTTAGTTAGGCATTAGCTTGGCCTTGGGTAGGTTCGTTAGTCTAGTTCGCATATTAGATATGCATTGGGCAGGCCTGGTTAGCCCTTTTGGAGGCCTTTATAGTCCTTGGTTAGGTTTCCCTAGTCTTTAACTATGTCTCAGGTAAGCCTTAGATAGACATTGGTAGTCTATTCTGGTCATTGGCTATGCTGACTTCGCTAGGCTTTGGCTAGACCCTAAGTGGGAGCTAAGGTATGCCTTAGGGATACCTTTGCTAGACCGTGTGTAGTCTCCCATTGGTCTTAGCCAGGCCTTGAGTAGGATTCACAAGACCATATGTATGCCTTAGGTAGGCTTGGCTACGTCTTAGCTAGGGCTTGTGTGGGTCTTAGATAGGTAACAGGTAGGCATTGTGTAGGCTTGGCTATGCCTTAGACAGACACTGGCTAGGCCTTTCTAGCTATGTCTTGTGTAGGTTTCCTACTTTCCTTAGACCTTAAATAAGTCTTCGATGGATAATACGTAGACGTTAGCTAGACCGTAGCAAGGTATTAGCAAGGCTTTTGCTGGACGTTAGATACAGCTTGTGTACGTCTTAGCTAGGCCATAGTTTGGGTAGGTTCTCTATGCCTTTCATAGGCCTTGGGTAGGCTGGGCTAGACCATAGCTAGCAATTTGTTAGGCTTTAGCTAGGCATTAGTTTGGCCTTGGCTAGGTTCTCTAGTCCATACTTAGGCCTAGCGTTGGCCTTTCCTAGGCATTAGATAGGTCTTGGATAGATTCTCTAGCCATTTCCTAGCCTTGGTTATGCATCGTGTAAGCCTTTGCTAGGCGCTGGAAATTCTCTTCTGTGCCTTAGATTTGCCTTGGGTACGTCTTAGCTATGCATTTGGTATGCTTGGCTACGCCCTTGGTAGGCCTTAGCTAGTCATTGGGTAGGCTTCCCTAGTCGTTAGTTATGCCTCGGGTAAGCCTTAGCTAGCCATTGGGTAGTCTCTTCTGGTCCTTACCTAGGCATTGGGTATGACTTAGTTAGAACTTGTGTACGCTTCGCTAGGCATTGACGACTATGCACTGCGTAGTCGCTACTGGGCCTTAAGTATAACTCTGGTAAGTTTTAACAAAGCACTTGTAGTCTCTCATGGTCCTTAGCTAGGGCTTGTTTAGGACTTAGCTAGGCCCTGTGTAGGCATCGCTAGGACTTATCTAGGCCTTGACTAAGCGTTACTAGGCGCTAGCTAGGCATTGGGAGGATTGGCCCCGCCTTATCAATGCCTTGAGTAGGTTTTAGCTAGGCATTATATAGGATTCGCTAGGCTATATATAGGACTTGGGTGGCTTGGCTAGGCCTTATCTACAGCTTGCTCCGGTATCAGCTATGCCATAACGAAGCATTGCCTTGGCATTAGCTATGCCTTTAGGTAGGCCGTAGCTAGGCAGTATCCATGTGTTGTGTAGGTTGTCCAGGTCTTAGCCAGGTATTTGGCCGTATTAGGCTTTAGGTAAGATTTTAGCTATGCCTTGGGTAGGCTTGACTATGCCTTAGCTAGGCCTTGGGTGGCTCTTTGGTAGGCTTCGTTAGGCTTTAGCCAGGCCTTAGGTAGGCGTTAAGTAGGCATTATATCGGACTTTAGCTATGCTTTGGTAAGCCCTTGCTCGCATTAGCCATACCATCTGTAGGCTCCCCTGGGTTTTGGGTAGACCTTAACATTACCTTAGCTATGCCTTGGGTAGCCAAGCCTAGCAATTCCTAGCCATGGCGTATGGAAGCCACCCAGGGACTAGGTAAGGTCTAACAAAGGCCTAGCCATGCCTACCCAAGTCATACTTATGGCCTAAAGAAGCAAACACAAGCCCTAGCTATGGCGTAGTCAAGCGCTGCTATGATCTAGCTAAGGCCTAGAGAACATGCCAAATGCCTAGCTATTACCTATCTAAGACTGTCACAGGCCCTAGCTAAGGCGTAGCTAAAGCATATCGAAGACGAACAAAGGCCTACCTAAAGCCTACCCAAGGCATGGTCACGCCTACCAAAGCCTAGATCTGACCTGGTGAAGCCTAGACATTGCCTAGCCAAGGCCTAGCGAAGCCTACACAACGCCTAGCTAAGTCTACCAAGGCCTAGCTAAGGACCAAAAGAGACTACCCAATGGCTATCTAAGGCTTACCCGAGGCATAGCTAAGGACTAAGAAAGGCATCCAAAAGGCCTAGCCAAGCCTACACAATGGATAGATAAGCTCGATCCAAGGCAAAGCTAAGGCCGGGAAGAGACTACCTAGCGGCTAGCAAAGGCGTAGACAATGCATAACCAAGGCTTAGAAAACCTACCAATGCCTAAGTAATGTCGAGCTAAGTCCTACCCATGACCTTGGAAATCCCTAGAGAACATACCCAAGCCCTATCTAATGCCTAGGTCATGCCTACTAGAAGCCTACGTAAGGACTAGAGAACCTGTCCAAGGCCAAGCTAATGCCTATCTAGGGCTTAACCAAAGGACTAGATAAGCTCTAGCCAAGGTTACCCAATGCCTTGCCAATACCTACACACTCTGCAGCTAAGGCCTCTCAAGGCCTAGCTAAGGCGTAGTCGAGCATAGCTATGACCTATGTAAGGCATACAGAACATGCCAATGCCTGGTTCCTGCATAGCTAAGGCCTAATCAAGGCATAGCTAAGGGCTTGCCAAGCCTACCCATGGCCTATAGAGGACATTGAGAAACTACCCAAGGTCTAGTTAATACCTAGGTAGGGCCAATCTATGGCCTATTCAAGACCTACACAAGCCGCAGCAAAGGCCTACTTAAGGTCTAGCTAAGGCCTACTCTGCATAGCCAATGCCTAGCTAAGTCCTATCTAAGGCATAGCTAATGCATAGCCAATCCTACTCAAGTCATACACCTGGCCTAGAGAAGCATACCCAAGGCCTACCTAAGGCGTAGTCAAGCGTAGCTAGTACCTATGTAATGCCTAGAGAACATGTTAAATGCCTAGCTAATGCCTAGCTAAGAACAAACCAAGGCCTAGCCAAGGTATAGCCGACCCTACGCAATGCCTAGGATAGGCATTGAGAACGTACCCAAGGCCTAGCTAATGCCTACGCAAGGCCAATCTATGACCTAGGCAAGACCAACATAAGCGGAAGCTAAGGCCTACCCAAGGGCAGCCGATGCCTAGTCTGCATAACCAAGGCATAGCTAAGACCTATCCAAGGCATAGACAATGTGTAGCTAAGCCTAACAATTCCTAGCTAACGCTTAGAGTGATACATACGGATGATACTAAAACCCGGATCCAGATCTGTTATTCCGTGCTATTCCATATAAAATGGCTGTCATAATATGTTATTCCATATAATATGTCTGTTATTCCGAGTTATTTCATATAAAATGGCCGTTATTCCGAGTTATTCCATATACAATGCCTGTTATTCCATGTTAATCCATTTAAAATGGCTGTTATTCCATTTACTATGGCTGCTATTCCGTGTTATTCCATATAAAATGACTGTCATAATATGTTATTCCATATAATATGTCTGTTATTCCGAGTTATTCCATGTAAAATGGCTGTTATTCTGTGTTATTCGTTATTCGTTATTTTTTATTCGTTATTCTTTATTCGTTATTCCTTATTCGTTATTCCTTATTCGTTATTCTTTATTCGTTATTCATTATTCCATTGAATATGGCCGTTATTCCGTGTTATTCCATATAAAATGGCTGTTATTCCGTGTTATTCCTTATAAAATGGCTGTTATTCCATTTAATATGGCCGTTATTCCGTGTTATTCCATATAAATTGGCTGTTATTCCATGTTATTCCTCATAAAAATGGTTGTTATTCCATGTTATTCCATTTACTATGGCTGTTATTCCGTGTTATTCCATATAAAATGGCTGTCATAATATGTTATTCCATATAATATGTCTGTTATTCCGTGTTATTCCATATAAAATGGCTGTCATAATATGTTATTCCATATAATATGTCTGTTATTCTGAGTTATTCCATGTAAAATGGCTGTTATTCGTGTTATTTGTTATCCGTTATTCTTTATCCGTTATTCTTTATTTGTTATTCTTTATTCGTTATTCGTTATTCTTTTTTCGTTATTCTTTATTCGTTATTCCTTATTGGTTATTCTTTATTCATTATTCATTATTCCATTGAATATGGCCGTTATTCCGTGTTATTCCATATAAAATGGCTGTTATTCCGTGTTATTCCTTATAAAATGGCTGTTATTCCATTTAATATGGCCGTTATTCCGTGTTATTCCATATAAAATGGCTGTTATTCTGTTTTCCTTATAAAATGGCTGTTATTCCATGTTATTCCATTTACTATGCCTGTTATTCAGTGTTACTCTATATAAAATGGCTGTTATTCCATGTTATTCCATTTAATATGGCCGTTATTCCGTGTTATTCCATATAAATTGGCTGTTATTCCATGTTATTCCTTATAAAAATGGTTGTTATTCCATGTTATTTCATTTACTATGGCTGTTATTCCGTGTTATTCCATATAAAATGGCTGTCATAATATGTTATTCCATATAATATGTCTGTTATTCCGAGTTATTCCATGTAAAATGGATATTATTCTGTGTTATTTGTTATTCGTTATTCTTTATTCGTTATTCGTTATTCCATTTAATATGGCCGTTATTCCATGTTATTCCGTTTAAAACGGCTGTTATTCCATGTTATTCCTTATAAAATGGCTGTTATTCCAGGAAAGTTTAAGTTACATGCAAACACTGAGAGACCTTGCATAACACACAGTTGCTCTATTGGTGGTAATGGTGTTTCTAAACAATGCATACTATAGAATTGAATTGAGGTATCAGTGGCCAGCAAACAGTTTAGAATTGTGAATTAATATTGAGAAATATCTCCATATCATCATCAGATAATACAATATCTCGTTTTCTGTTACGAGTCATCATTAGAAGAATAATTTGATAAACACGGGTCGAAAGCCAGAACACGTGTCAACTATTTAGCTTGGCCTTGGAGGACGGCAGATAGCGAGGGAAGTAGTAATGTGTGCGATGCGCAATAAAATGAAAAATTTTCATTCTCGACGCAACGCACGAGGATAACACATTCCAGACCAAATGCACTGCACGTAGTGTGACCATGCCCGCCTTATAATTAATTATGATTGATTGATTTATTCCACAATAAGCCATAGGCCCTTGAGTGTACATTTAAACATTTTATATATATGGAACCCTTTGTGACGTAATGATTGTGACGTCATCATACACGCGCTGAACTGATTATGACCTCATACTAGGTCGAATGATGAATGGATACTTTGGAAAGGTGAATTCGTACGTGCCAGACTATTAATCGTTTAAGACTATATCGAGGCATTCATGGCGTCATGATTGTGACGTCATCTTACAGATCACGTAGTTGATTATGACGTCATATGATCAAGGGATATACTTGGAAGGGTCCGTTTTATCATGTATATATGTATAGATCTTAAAGGTGCATATCCACAGCTGAATGCCCGAAAATAAAAATGCCAAAACCACATGCTCCTAGAGGCCTAAACTGTGCACCCAGATGCAAAGAAACGAAATAAATCCCAGCACGCGATGATTTGACTATGCATATTAATTAATATAATTTCTTTAAGCTGCCAAATTGAATTAGAGACACGAGTCTCCCATTCAAATTCACAACTAACCGTACGAAATTTATTTATATGGAATGAAATCATCACGCGCCATGACTCAAACACACCTCCCCCCCCCCCCCCCTTCCCCCCCCCCCCCCCCCTCACTACATCGAGGCACACAATCCAAGTCCCCCCCCCCCCCAAAAGCGCATAATCTCAACAATTCCATTCTCAAGCATTCTGGTGCGAGCATGCACCTTAATTACTGTAAGTTGTATTGATTGTCTTGCGTAATTTATAGCATTTGGCCATTCCAATGCGGCAACGTACATTTAAGTCTAGACATCGCGAGCGTAACTCACTTTGGTCTGACCATAGCCTATTAGAGCGTAAACCCGGATATAATGACCTTCGCGGAAAACTGCTTATAACCCGTTTGCACTAACCCAATATGGGTTGTGCGTTGCTCAGCGGGGTATACCATCTATCAAACGTCCTAATAATAAATGGGCGCCTTCACGACACTCGAGAAGAGTACGAATTGCATTTTTGAGGAATTAAAATTTTAATACGTTATGTTGGATATTTTTTGGGAATGATTTGACTGGGAGGTGTTGCTGTAGGCAGCAACAGATCCCAGTCAAGTTAGTTTCAAAATATTCAACAGCTTACATGTATGGTTATTTACATTGCCAGAAATCTAGCTGGATAACTGTAATAAAGCAAGATGTGACATTTACATTTGTATAACCTATTCCGCGAAATACTGTGTTTTCTGATAAATTGCAACTCGATATGAGTCATCAAAAAGCCGGGAATTATGATTATAATTATGTCAACGTGTCTGTACGGTTAGTTCTAAACAGATTTTACTAAGAAAACCCATGACTCACAACAGCAAGTCGCCATGTATGTCTGTATATATGTCTTGTCGTCTGTCTGTCTGTGTGTGTGTTTGCTTGTCGGGCTGCCTTTGGATGTTTCTAGTAAACTACTTATTCGATTTGAATAGGATTTCAACTTTTATAAGGTCGTGTGTTGTTTTTTTGTTTTTTTTAGTACCGTCCGTATAGGGATTACTAAAACCCCACGACCCACAACTTTCACATATACTCTAATATGAACGCCTACAGATTTCTATCCATGATCCATACGGGATAGAAGTTATTGTATTTCACCATGTATGTCTGTCCGTCTGTCTGTGTGTTTGCCTTTTGCTGTGAATATTCGGCTTTAATATGCAGAAGTACGTGCATAAAACGGTTCTAGTGTGGAAATACTTGAACAGCGTTTCTTATAAATGCGAACACTCAACAGTAAAAAAGATGGACATTGTGAATTTCACAAATATTAAAGAGACATTAGCTACAAGCTAAAATATATTTTGGAAATTTTCAATATTTTTATTGCTATGCATTTCTTGCTAAGCTCCACACATGCTTTGCCAGTGTTGGGATCGATGGAACCCTAAATTCTCAGAGTCCAAATATTAAGAAAACTATACAGGTAAGCTGTTAAATATTTTGAAAATTGACTGTACGCTGTTGCAGCTCCCAGTCAAATTAGTTTCAAAATATTCAACAGAATATGTATTAAATAGTAAACAGACAATTCAATGTTCATGATGGACCTAGTTACGTCACTCGATACACATTTTTATTACGACGTCATCCTACAGGTGACGTAATTTATTATGACGTCATATACTTGAGTGACAGGACGGATGTATCCATTACTTACCAATTGTCTCAGACGTTCGAGTTCATCTGCAGTCTCGACACAGCAGTATGAGCCGGCCGCGCGTGCATGAAACACTCGCACTGTACCCAACTCTTTATAAGGCGTTAAATCACTGGATGGATGGAAGGAGTTACACTTTATGCACAGAAGACCAGGAATGGAGTCATCTTCATCATAGAATGCAATCTTCCACGCTTTCTTACAGTTCTTACATAAAGTCGTGGAATCAAGCACTACCACTGCCACAAGAAGAGCCAAAACAAATGCCATACAGAAGGCAAGGCATATCTTTAGCAAGTTTCTTCTTGCGTCACAGAAAGTTGTTTTACTCGTTTTCTCAGGATATGATTTGGGAATTTGTGTGATAACTTCTGAGCTCCCGTCTAGCGGGATTCGACATTCCAGCGATTCTTGTGGTTTTAAAACCATTCTCTCAGTTTCTGCACAAAAAAATAATTGACAATATAATCATATATTATAGTCAAACCTAGCTTCTATTTATGCCCCGCCCATTTCTAGCTAAGCTCCTCCCACATTGTGCGTGTGTAAGTGTGTTGCAATGAGTTTATATACTTTGAACTCTGACTTACCAGAATCCTAATTTCAAAGTAACTATGTTTAATATTGTGAAACTAAGGCCGTGTTCTCAATAGACAGTTAATCAGGGATAACGCCATACTTCAGTAGGGGGTTATTCCTGATTAACCATTTAACACTCATATCAGCCAAAAACGTCTTCTGCAGTGGTCTTGAGAAATGTCAATTAGTAAACCAAGAGAAGACTATTTTTGAAAATTTACCACTGGAATGACTGGCTCGATAACCGAGCCAGTCATTCCAGTGGTACATTTTCAAAAATAGTCTTCTCTTGGTCTGCAAATGGACATTTTCAACTACATCTATCGTTTCAATGATAAATGAAGATAAATGACAATCGTTATGCTGCTAAAAGCTTCTATTGAATGTTAGTTGCTAGTAGGTCTTTCTGAGCAGCAGTTATGGTTTCCAGACAAATTATTTTCAAATAAATATAACTGCTTTAATAGGTAGATAAAGAGCGTTTCAACAGCGCACCCTGGTTAAAATACTAGGTACTTGTTTAATTATATCCCCCTATTAGCATACCTACAGCAATTGTTCATTTCAACACAAACATCTACAAATGCAATTTCAAATCAAATTAACAGCTAAGTTTTAAATATTTTGAAATTAATTTGACTGGAAGAAGTTGCTGGCTCAAGCAGCAATAGATTCTAGTCAATTTATGTTTAAAATATTCAACAGTTGCCTGTATGACAGTCTTAAAATTTAGATAAAAAGATTTCATTAGTGTAAGTGTCAAATGCTAGTTATATTCCCTATAAGCATACCTACTACAGCAATTGTCCTTTTACATGAAAAATTCAGAATTTAAGTTTTAAAACTTAATTTTTAAAATCAAATCACTATGAAAACATACTACTAGGCAAATTAATTTCAAAATTTTGATCCGGTAGCATCAAGTTAGTCCAATTGTTTTCACAAATTTACTAGATTTCATATATCCTTTCTGCTATGTCTGAGAACCAGTGCACGAAATTTCGAATGAAGAGGATAAATAAAGTATGTATAATTTTATGTAGAAAATGGATAAGTACTCAGCATGTGCTCTTAAGTACTCAAAAGTACAAGTACAGAGTATGTACTCAAGTACAAGTACGAGTACTTTGAAAATGTACTGAGGCTGAGTACAAGTATATGTACTCATAAAAAGGCATGAGTACTGAGTACATGCGAGTACGAGAATCTGTACTGAGTACGTGAGTACATTGGCCTCAACCCTGTTCTATAGTGAGTTTTATACATCAGCTTACCTTTTAATCTTGTTCCTGAATTGCTGTTCGTGATAGAATGTGTCTACTATTGTGGTCACAGTTGGAACATGAACAGTTAGTTGTCTTTTTCTCGAGCCTTAGATTCGTCTTAGAAGCTACGTACAAAATTAGCGTTTTATTTCTCCCAAAGGAAGGTTAATCTGAAACAGGCAAAAATAACTTAACCGGCTGACTGTTGAGTCTTTGGCATATCTCAAGGGTTATATCTCTGCACCTGATAAATATTTTGAAAACAATTTGACTGAAAGTTGTTGGTGGCTAACAAACTATCATCGAACGCCATGCACTTGTAAGTGTTCTATCGATCCCAAATCTTGGTGGGGAATTGGTTGTCTAATCGATTTGAGTTCCCGCTTCCTGATGAACCTGGCTTGAAACCACCCCATGTTTGCTGATTTACCAATGATTAATTCATAGCGCAGATGTGTGCAAAATCTTCCCATAAAAATATTATGAAAGAAGATAATAAGGGTATTCCCCAAGCAATTTCCTCATTCGTGATACATAATATTGCTAAGCACATCCGCGTTATTCCCTAAACAATCTGCCTAAAGCCGGTATTTCCTGATCGTACTAACATAGGCCCACTCTCATCGCTTCGCTTATGCTAACATCGGCAAATCTATCAGTATCAAAACATTGCAATTTCTACAAGATGGGCAGTGACATGCCATGTCACAACAAGGAGGTGCTTTATCACCTGTGCTCTTCCCCATATCATGGTATATATTACAAAGAAATCGTGATATATCCATTTATCCTATGATCGTATCCTTAGTTTTTACAAGAAGACGTATGGTAGCCTATACACAGCACCTTCTGAAATCAAGTATTAATTGATGGACCAGAGTAGCATGCAATATGCGGAAGTTAGGAAATGGAGCATGTATCCGGTATCCGGATGGCTTCGTCCGCTTCAGTAGGTCTATTCCAATTGGCGAAGTCAGCTCTAACTACAGAATAGAGGAACCCAGTTTTAGCTATGCCCCGCCCATCTTTAGCTACGCTCCACCCAAACGTCGCCAGTCCCTCACTATCAATCTCCAGAAAACTATACAGGTAACCTGTTGAATATTTTGAAACTAATTTGACTGGCGATGTTGCTGCGTAGCAGCAACGGCGCCCAGTCAAATTAGTTTCAAAATATTCAACAGCATGTTCAATGAATAGTAAAGACATACAAATCGTACAACAACGGTTAGTCCGTCATTAGATAACTTAGCAACACGTCACATAGTTGATTATGACGTCATATGATTGCCCGAGAGGCGCATACTCACACCAGAATGCTTGAAAATTAAATTGTTAAAATTGTATACTTCTAGAGGTTTAAATTGTGTGCATAGATGTACTGAAACGAAATAAATCTTAACAGATGGTCATTTCATTACATATAAATTAATATAGATTTTTAGTTGTGATTTGGAATTAGAGGCCCCGTGTCTCTAACTCGATTTCACTATTTAAAAATATATTAACTCCATATGCTAAGATTTATTTCGTTTCATTACATCTAGATACACAACTTATATTCACAGTAAAATTTCTGAAAATAAAATTGTTGAAACTATACACTTTTAGATGCTTAAACTGTGAGCCTATATGTAATGAAACGAAATAAATCTTAACATATATGATGATTCCATTCCATATAAATTAATATAATTCTTTAAGTTGCAAAATTGAAATAGAGCCCGGTGCCTCTATTTCAATTTCGCAACTTAAAAAAATATATTAATTTATATGGAATGGAATCATCATATTTTAAGATTTATTTCGTTTCATTACATATAGGCTCACAGTTTGCACAAACACAAAGTATGCATAAAATGTAAGCCTATAAAAGTATGCAATTTTAACAATTTTATTTTCAATCATTCTGATGTGAATATGCACAGGTAGAATTGATTTTAATCTAGCTGCAAAGCGTGTCATATTATATGATGGTGTTTGCCGTCCATCTGTCTGTCCATCCATCTGATTCTTGCTCTTTAGACAACAGATTTCAGATATTTGAACATACAAACAGAACAAGTTTCAGAATATATATTTTGGGTCAGTGTCATGTTTTGTTTTAGCAAAATCTGTCTATTACCCAGCGTTATCTCCCCTTAACGAAGCAGAATTTCATTGAAAATATGGTTTTCAGTGTATCACCTGAAGTATCTAGATACATTAGTTCTCGATGCCTAGATCCTAGAAATACTACTCATTTATCAAAATTATTAACACCATTTGTGTCATCAGTGCCCAAAATGCTACTTATATCAATGAACCATTTAATGATCAAAACATTTCAAGAAAATTGAATTTTTTTCTCGCTGAGTGTCCATTTGCAAGCCACGAGAAGACTATTTTTTGTAAATTTACCACATGACTTTACAAAAAATTAAATTACCACTGGAATCACTGGATAGTTTATTGGCCATCTTCAATTTTCAAAAAAAGAAATCAGTTAAAAGACTAGCCTACTAATCATTCATCGCTTGGCTTATTTCAATCAGACATGTATGGAATGGAACTACCCTAGGGTGGTAGGCTTCTGAATGTCAACACAGAAATTCAATTAGTTCATTTCTGCGACCATCTTTGATTTTCCAAAATGTTCAGGAAACTGTTTATAAGACTACCTCTCATTAACTGCTTAGTCAATGTCCATTAGATTTGTCTCAAAGGACCATAGAGTGATAGAATTTAAAGAGAAATTTGAATGGAGGAATCCACTTTTAGTTAGGCCACGTCCTTCTCTGACTAAGCTCCAATGCTTTGCTCGTGTTGGGATCGATCGATCCCTGAACTCAATGAATCTCAATTTTCAGAAAACTATACAAGCAGACGGGTAAGCTGTTGAATATTTTAATATACGGCAGCAAAAGCGTTAAAAAAATTCGACAGAATGGTTGTTAACCCTTTAACACTCATATCAGCCCAAAACGACTTCTGGAGTGGCCTTGAGAAATGTACATTTGCAGACCAAGAGAAGAGTATTTTTGAAAATTTACCATTGGAATGACTGACTCGATAACCGGGTGGTCATGTGAGACTGAGGACAATAGGCACGCTGTCGGCACTATCATCAACATACACTGTAAATATAATAAATTAGAGCAGGGCTGTCTTGGCATCAAAGCAGTAGTGATGAGATGGCCATCCAGGGCACGACAGCGGTGTCTACTCAGTCACCCCTGTAAAAATAGAAGTTTGAAGCATCTTATCATGTTTCCTTTCCGAAATGCAGGAAATGTCCCGCATGAGCATTTAGATTTCAAAAATTTTGGCATTGCTTGTACGAATAGAAAAATTTGAGCCATGTGAAGGGTTATGTTATGCTAGTTCCCTCCAGTTATGGTATGTCACCCTAGAGTGGGTGATTGACTGACTGAGTCAGTGGCTGATTGACTGAGTGAGTGGGTGATTGACTGAGTGAGTTGGTGATTGACTGAGAGTGAGTAGGTAATTGACTGAGTGACTGGGTGATTGACTGAGTGAGTGGGTGATTGACTGAGAGTGGTGATTGATGGTCTGAGTGAGTATGTGATTGACTCAGTGAGTGAGTGGGTAATTGTGCGTCAGTGGGAGATTGACTGAGTGAGTTGGTGATTGACTGAGTGAGTGGGTGATTGACTGAGTGAGTTGGTGATTGACTGAGAGCGAGTGGGTAATTGACTGAGTGAGTGATTGACTGACTCAGTGAGTGAGTGATTGATTGAATGAGTGAGTGTGTGGTTGACTGAGTGTGTGTGTGGTTGACTGAGTGAGTGGATGATTGACTGAGTGAGTGGTCATTGATTGATTGACTGAGTGAGTGTGTGATTGACTGAGTGAGAGGGTGATTGACTGATAGAATGGATGATTGAGTGAGTGGGTGACTGATTGAGTGAGTGGGTGATGGACTGAGTGAGTGAGTGAGTGATTAACTGGGTGATTGATTTGGACGGTCGGTCCTTCGGTCATTGTCTAACATAGTGGGTCACTGAATGCGCGGGTGTTTGAAAGAGTGAGCATGTGTTTGAATGAGTAAGTGGGTGGCTGGATGGTTGGGTGTGTGAGTAGATGGCAATACAGTAGACTGATTGACTGAATGAGTGGGTTGGTCATTCACTGTGTGAGTGGGTGACTGACTGATTGAGTGAATGGGTGATTGGCTGATTGAGTGCGTGATCGACTGAGTGAGTGGATGATTGGTTGAATGAATTGGTGATTGACTGAGTGATCGGGTAATTGACTGAGTGAGTGCGTGAGTGACTGACTGACTAAGTGAGTGGGTGATTGACTGAGTGAGCGGTCATTGATTGATTGACTGAGTGAGAGGGTGATTGACTGATAGAATGGATGATTGGATGAGTGAGTGAGTGGGTGGGTGGGTGGGTGGGTGAGTGAGTGAGTGAGTGAGTGAGTGAGTGAGTGAGTGAGTGAGTGAGTGAGTGAGTGAGTGAGTGAGTGGTTGATGCACTGAGTGAGTGAGTGAGTGACAGATTCATTGACTGAATATGCAATTGACTGAGTGAGTCGGTGATTGACTGACTGAGTCAGTGGCTGATTGACTGAGTGAGTTGGTGATTGACTGAGAGCGAGTGGGTAATTTACTGAGTGACTGGGTGATTGACTAAGTGAGTGGGTGATTGACTGAGAGTGGTGAGTGATGGTCTGAGTGAGTATGTGATTGACTCAGTGAGTGAGTGAGTGGGTAATTGTGCGTCAGTGGGAGATTGACTGAGTGAGTTGGTGATTGACTGAGTGAGTGGGTGATTGACTGGGTGAGTTGGTGATTGACTGAGTGAGTGATTGAGTGAGTGAGTGAGTGAGTGAGTGAGTGAGTGAGTGAGTGAGTGAGTGAGTGGTTGACTGAGTGTGTGTATGGTTGACTGAGTGAGTGGGTGATTGACTGAGTGAGTGGTCATGGTTTGATTGACTGAGTGAGTGGGTGATTGACTGAGTGAGAGGGTGATTGACTGATAGAATGGATGATTGACTGAGTGTGTGGGTGACTGAGTGAGTGAGTGGGTGATTGACTGAGTGATTCATTTGGGCGGTAGGTCCTTCGGTCATTGTCTAACATAGTGGGTCACTAAATGCGCGGGTGTTTGAAAGAGTGAGCAAGTGTTTGAATGAGTAAGTGGGTGGCTGGATGGTTGGGTGTGTGAGATGGCAATACAGTGAGTGCGTGATCGACTGAGTGAGTGGATGATTGGGTGAGTGAATTGGTGATTGACTGAGTGAGTGGGTGATTAACTTAGTGAGTGGCTGATTGACTGAGTGAGTGGGTGATTGATTGATTGAGTTGGTGATTGACTGAGTGATTGGGTAATTGACTGACTGAGTGCGTGAGTGACTGAGTGAGTTTGTGATTGATTGTTTGATTAAGTGAGTGGGTGATTGAATGAGTGCATTGGGTGATTGACGGAGTGCGTTGGTGATTGATTGAGTGGGTGATTGACTGAATGAGTGGGCGATTGATTGACTGAGCGAGTGCATGATTGACTGAGTGCGTGGGTGATTGACTGAGTGAGTGGGTGATTGACTGAGTGAGTAGGTGATTGAGTGAGTGATTGATTGAGGCAGTCGGTCCTTCGGTCATTGTCTAACATAGTGGGTCGCTGACTGCGTGAGTGTTTGGAAGAGTGAGTAAGTGGTTGAATGAGTGAGTGGGTGGGTGGATGGTTGCATGTGTGGGTGTGTTAGTGGCTGGCAATACAGTAGATTGATTGACTGAATGAGTGGGTAGGTCCTTTACTGAGTGAGAGGGTGACTGACTGATTGAGTGAATGGGTGATTGACTGATTGCGTGCCTGATCGACTGAGTGAGTGGGTAACTGACTGAGTGAGTGATTGATTGATTAACTTAGTGAGTGGCTGATTGACTGAGTTAGTGGGTGATTGATTGAGTGAGTTGGCGATTGACTAAGAGTGAGGGGGTAATTGGCTGAGTGAGTGCGTGATTGAATGACTGAGTGAGTGAGTGAGTGAGTGATGGAATTAGTGAGTGTGTGGTTGACTGAGTGAGTGGGTGATTGACTGAATGAGTGGGCGATTGGCTGAGTGAATGGGTGATTGCCTGAATGAGTGGGCGATTGATGGACTGAGTGAGTGGATGATTGACTGAGTGCGTGGGTGGGTGATTGACTGAGTGAGTGGGTGATTGACTGAGTGAGTGGGTGATGTGATTGAGTGGCTGATTGATTGGGGCGGTCGGTCCTTCGGTCATTGTCTAACATAGTGGGTCGCTGACTGCGTGAGTGTTTGGAAGAGTGAGTAAGTGGTTGAATGAGTGAGTGGGTGGGTGGATGGTTGGATGGTGGGATGTGTGGGTGTCCGAGTGGCTGGCAATACCGTAGACTGATTGACTGAATGCATGGGTGGGTCCTTCACTGAGTGAGTGGATGATTGACTGAGTGCGTGGGTGATTGACTGAGTGAGTCAGTGATTGACTGAGTGAGTGGGTAATTGAGTGGGTCATTGATTGGGGCGGTTGGTCCTCTAGTCATTGTCTAAAATTGTGGGTCACTGACTGCGCGAGTGTCTGGAAGCGTGAGTAAGTGGTTGAATGAATGAGTGGGTGGGTGGATGGTTGGATGGTTGGATGTGTGGGTGTGTGTGTGGCTGGCAATACCGTAGACTGATTGACTGAATGCGTGGGTGGGTCCTTCACTGATTGCGTGCGTGATCGACTGAGTGAGTGAGTGATCGACTGAGTGAGTGAGTGAGTGAGTGAGTGGGTGATTGACTGAGTGAGTGAGTGAGTCAGTGGGTGATTGACTGAGTGAGTGGGTGATTAACTTAGTGAGTGGCTGATTGACTGAGTTAGTGGGTGATTGATTGAGTGAGTTGGTGATTGACTGAGAGTGAGTGGGTAATTGACTGGGTGAGTGCGTGATTGACTGAGTGAGTGAGTGAGTGAGTGAGTGAGTGAGTGAGTGAGTGAGTGAGTGAGTGAGTGAGTAATTGACTGACTGAGTGAGTGTGTGATTGACTAAATGAGTGGGTGATTGACTGAGTGAGTTTGTGATTGATTGACTGAGTGAGTGGGTGATTGACTGAATGAGTGGGTGATTGATTGATTGATTGACTGAGTGAGTGGGTGATTGAATGAGTGCATGGGCGATTGACTGAGTGCGTGGGTGATTGACTGAGGGTGTGGGTGATTGACTGAGTGAGTGGGCGATTGACTGAATGAGTGGTTGATTGATTGACTGAGTGAGTGGATGATTGACTGAGTGCGTGGGTGATTGACTGAGTGGGTCGGTGATTGACTGAGTAAGTGGGTAATTTAGTGGGTCATTGATTGCGGCAGTTGGTCCTCTAGTCATTGTCTAAAATAGTGGGTCGCTGACTGCGCGAGTGTCTGGAAGCGTGAGTAAGTGGTTGAGTGTGCGTGCGTGCGTGCGTGCGTGCGTGCGTGCGTGCGTGCGTGCGTGCGTGCGTGCGTGCGTGCGTGCATGTGTGTGTGGCGGGCAATACAGTAGACTGATTGACTGAATGAGTGGGTGTGTCATTCACTGAGTCAGTGGGTGACTGACTGATTGAGTGAATCGGTGATTGACTGATTGCGTGCGTGATCGACTGAGTGAGTGGGTGATTGACTGAGTCAGTTGGTGATTGACTGAGTGGGTGGGTGATTAACTGAGTTAGTGGCTGATTGACTGAGTGAGTGGGTGATGATTGATTGAGTGAGTTGTGATTGACTGACAGTGAGTGGGTAGTTGCCTGTGTGAGTGCGTAGTCGACTGACTGAGTGAGTGGGTGATTGAATGAGTGAGTGTGTGGTTGACTGAGTGAGTGGGTGATTGACTGCGTGAGTGGTTATTGATTGACTGAGTGAGTATGTGATTGACTGAGTGAGCGGGTGATTGACTGAGTGAATGCGCGATTGACTGAATGAGTGGGTGATTGATTGGCTGAGTAAGTGGGTGATTGAATGAGTGCGTGGGCGATTGACTGAGTGAGTGAGTGATTGACTGAATGAGTGCGTGATTGATTGACTGAATGTGTGGGTGACTGACTGAGTGAGTGGGTAATTGACTGAGTGAGTGGGTGATGTGATTGAGTGGGTGATTGATTGGGGTGGTCGGTCCTTCGGTCATTGTCTAACATAGTGTGTCGCCGACTGTGCAAGTGTTTGAAAGAGTGAGTAAGTGTTTGAATGAGTGGTGAATGGGTGGGTAGATGGTTGGCCGTGTGCGCGCACGTGCGTGCGTGCGTACGTGCGTGCGTGTGTGTGAGTGGCTGGCAATACAGTAGACTTGGGTATGCTGCAGTTTATAATAGTGTTAACCACATTATTATTATTAGGCTATTTTACATTATCGAGTCAAATATAGATCCTTATCTGCGTCGAACTTGTCACTGTCGTCGTCGTCGTCGTCGTTTCTTGAAACTTTTATGAATAACTTTGGTTCAACTGAAGGTATCCTAAGCAAACTTGGCTGGAAAGTTACCCGTGAGTTCCAGCGCCAATCTGTGGATTAAAAATGTCAAAGGTCAAGATGAGGAGAGGCAAGATATATAATTATACATATAATGCCTATATAGCGCATGCACATTATAATTTTAATGCAACGACCTATCTCTGTATTCAACTACATGCCGGTCTATTATGTTAGTACTTTATTTTAGCTACAACAGATGGACAATTCTGCATGTACAATTTTGGTATATGCCTACTTTCTGATTCGACTATTTGAAAATTTAAGGCTGACACAAACGGTGAACATCTTTTATAGAATGTGTTCTATTAGGTGAATAGAAATCGACGAAAAAAATAGCCGAACCCGGACATTTTGGTTAACAGACTAATCTTATTGCCAAGCTAATCTTATGACTGTCTAGTGTACACACAAGAAAGTCTCCCAAATTCTCCCTTGGGGAAACCTGTTTTTTTTAACCAAATACCAGAAAATTTACCACTCAAAATGTATTCTGCTAAATATCGTGAAATCAGCCTTACTATCAGTCGACGCTGTCTACATAAGAACAGATCATGTGTTTTGTAAACATAATTATAACAATAATAATATATAATAAACTTTATACAGTCAAACCTGTCTATAACAGCCACCTGTCTTAATAAATCAAGTACTAATGCCTTATAAATACCACATGTATCGATATAAAAAGATCTAAGCACCCTCAAATATTGATACTAGATGCTAAACGATTGACAAAAGTATGCCTGACCAAAATATGGCATTTTATGCAATAATATATAGACCAGAGTAAATTTAGAGTCGTCATTAAAGTAAATCAAAAGCGAATTTTATATTGCGTGATTTAACAATTTAAATCAATCTTGCGTTATCTAAGAATCGAAGTCAATTTTACTTTACTTTCCATTTCAACAAGTTGAAATGATGGCTGAACCTTAGCAAAAAGAGTTATGTGTCGTTTGTAGCGAGTTTAGCGATAGCAAATGTAAAAAGGTCGGTCAAAAAGGCCTTACATCGTAGATTAATGCATCCAAACTATGGGGAGATGACATTCACTTGCAACTGTCTTCCTCTAGTGAACACTATGTGCATGATAAATGTTATAAGCACTACACATTATCTAGAAATATTTCAAAAGCGCAAAATGAAGAGCGAGACAATGCAGGCTCACGCCCATCTACCCATACACTGCGATCAGAATCTACCCCATATGATTATCATACTCATTCTTTGATATGTTCCAAGGAACTAGACTTTGATGCTGTCCGGCGTCACCCTGAACGATGTTCCCAAATAAGCAGTATTGAGTATGTTGGTAAGAATAAGAATGGTATTCTTCAGAAGAGCTTGCTGGGTACTTGTGAGAAAAGAAATTACCTAATTGCAGATAATGTCAAAGCAAGAATTGTTTTCGCAGGCGATCTCTGTGCTGTGGCGACCAAATACCATCGACAGTGCATGTAAGAATTCATGTCTTGTAAATACACTAGCTCATGTGATGCTTCATATAGCAATACGCGGAACCTTGATGCAATAAATAATAAGGCATTCACCCAACTGTGCATTTGGCTTATCGAGCCAGAACAGAAATCAGAACCAGCATACATTGCAAGATCTTCGCTTACAATTGATCAATTTCTTGCCAAATGATGTACCCGCACACAACATAAAGCACATACAACGACGGATTCTCAAGCACTTTGGAAATGACGTGACAATATACCGTGTTGAAGGCAAGACAACCATGGTCACACTGACTGATACAGCCTCATCTCTCATCCATGAAGCATATGCAGCATCAACAAGTGGTGAAAATGATGAGAATGAGCGACATTTGAAACTTGTTGCGTCTATGGTTAAACAAAGTATCAAAGAGATGGAGCAATTAACAGATGTGTATCCAGAAGCTTCAAGCTTAGACCTTAAAAAGCTTGAGTTCGAGGTACCTGATAATCTGAAACATTTCATTTTGTCTATCTATTCTGAACCTCGTAGTGATTCGGCTAAGCTGAAAAATAAATTGATGATGGTGCCCGTTTGCCATGCTATTATGTAAGCAGCTGGAAAACAGTCTTATATATCACCACTGTTGTTATCTATTGGATTGCTTATCCACCAATCGACCAGATCCCGTGTGATCATTGATGTACTTTCATCGCTCGGGCTCAGTGCCCCCTATGACCAAGTGATTGCATTTCAGCGATGTGCAGTTGACATCACATCTGGTGAACAACTGTGTCCTGGTATTCTCGAGAAGGCTGAAGGATGATGATTCTGTCAATGGGTTGTTGACCACTTTGATTATAATGAGGATACCATTTCTGGGCACGATACAACCCATGTGATGGGAATAATTGCCTGTCAAACAATGAACGCAGAGTATATCAGATCAGACATGTTGTGGCTTTTCTCCCGCCTCCTTATATCTCAATCACCAAATTGGCAGGGCTTTATATCTGACATAATTACAGGTGATGATTTTCACCTTACAGCGGTAGTTTACAACCCTGTGATACCACTAAATCCAGGAACAATTGAAGCTGTCTACAGTACAATGACGTACGTGCAGTCCCAAGCTTTAAAAGCAGGAATGTGGTGCGCAACCATAACCTTTAATCAGCGATTGTACTTAAAACCATACAAGATTAAGCAGGATAATTACCCACAGTTTGTAAATATGTATATACGTTTGGGTGGTTTCCACCAACTGATGTCTTTTCTCGGCGCCGGCTGTAATATCATGGAAGGAGGTAGGATAGATGACGTGTGGGCAACTGTCTATGCTAGAAACTCCATACCTAGAATGATGGAGGGAAAATCCTACACAAATACACTAAGAGCATGTCTCCTAACAGATGCCGCATTGCATGTTTTATTAATCCAACCACAGGAAGAAAAATGTGTCTGTCAAACACATATAACATGAAGATCACCATACAGCTACTCGCAAAGCATTTAACAGATGCTGAAATAGGAGTGGAGCATGCAGAAGATGAAGGTTAGTCTGATACGGTGATTGTGATGAAGGCATTAGCATTGTCACAAATACCAATAACAACAATAGTTGTTGCTGATGACACAGACATTTTAATACTACTTCTCTATCACACAAGCAGTACTGCTGAAATTTTCCTACAGACTAGACAGCAAAAAATATGCATCAAGTGGCAAAAACGAAGCTTGGTAGAGAATTGTTGATGTGTCTCCCATTTGCCCATGGTATTTCTGGATGTGATACAACTTCGGCTTTATATGGCATGGGCAAAATAAAACAACTCAAACTGCTTCAATATATACATCAGAAAAGTTTCGAAAAGACGTGCTTGTATTCGGTGACCCATCCACACCAAATGAGGACATAAAAGTTATCAGGGAAGCTTTCATTAAATCTTTGTACAGTGGTGGGTCAAGAAGTCGTGTTTTAGACAATCTCAGATACCTGACTGCAATCTGTCCTAAACATGTACCGCTTGAACGCATGCCACCCACAAGTAGAGCAGCTTACTTCCATAGTCTTCGGGTATATCACCAAGTACGTGGTGTTATCTAAAGACTGTCTTGGACAAGGAAGAATATGGGTATAAAGCAGAAAATGGATCAGTGACAACAATTATCACTGACAAGGATCCAGCACCCTTAGAACTACTTTGGGATATCCGGTCCCAGTGCACTAGATCGACCCGTCTGTGTTCATCGTGTAGCTGTTCTAAGAAAGGCATTACGTGCAGTATCCATTGAAGGCCACTGCCAAAACAACTCGAACTCTGAAGATGGAACTACATAAGCAATGTAACGTCGGATGCTCTACTTCAACGTTTAGGCGTATTATGCTTGGGATTTTTAGGAATAACTCATAATCATTGCATGGAAATTGTAGCTTATTATCTGGTTCTAAGTATTTTTAAATAATTACATGTAAGAAAATCGCGCGTTCTTTATTTACATGCCATTTTATATGGCTCCTACCCATCGTTTCAGCGGCCATCTTGAAATTACCATAAAACACATTTCCCCATGTGGGAATTTGGGAGACTTTTTCTGACAGCTATTTTGGTTAATACTGAAGTGATTAAGACAAAAATTTGTATGTTAACTAAAATGTCGGGTTCATGTCAATTTCTATCCACCTATATGGAAATGTTCTCTAAAACTCTTTCGATACATACAACCAAGGGTTTTCTGTAGAACATTTTGAACAAGTAGTCGCAAAACTTGATGAACACATTTATAGAACCAATATGCTTATATATGCACTCTGCAAATGTTGGCTAGAAACGTTTGATGTTGCAAAACAGTTTTATAGCAGTGTCACATTGCCCTTGAACTTCACGCAATAGGTAGATGATGGTCATAAATTGGATTCCACTAGAATTAATCACTCTTGCAATATAGGACAATATGCGGAGTTAAACACAAAATTTTATCTAAACAACTACAGGTTTCTACCAAGGTCACGGTGACCTTAACCATGGACAATATGACTTCAATGACTTATGTCATACTCCCTCTCATTATAGGTAAGCCTACGTTCTCGTTTGGTTCTACGACGACTAACCAATCTTGAAATGTGAAGCAATAGGTATAGGTGGAGTTAAATGCAAAGTGTTAGCATTGACAAAATCACTTCTAACAAGGTCACAATGATCTTTGTCCTCATTGTCACTTCTTCGCTTTTTCTCATTATACGAAAACAAGTTTGGGTCTAATATGGTTAACCAAACCAGTTGGAAACAACCACGGTGACACCCCCTCCACACACACCCCACCCACCCCGGCACCCTTCGTGAAAACTGGGCGTTGGTTGCAGGGATATTGCTACGTCACTGAACGAAATCTGAGATAGAGGCCACTAAGTTTGACTTAAACATTCCCATGGGAAAATGTACCCGTGACAACTGGCATATAGTCCCGGTAGAAGGAAACACGTCCATGCTGAGCATAGCGAGTTCGTCGTAGTTCCCGTGTGGACTAGTCCATGCTATACTACTGTGTGGAATCGGTGTCGGGGTATTGGGCTGTCGGACTATTGGGCTGTCGGACTAGTGGGCAAAATTGTCGGACTATTGGGGTGTCGGACTAGTGGGTAAAATTGTCGGACTAGTGGGTAAAATTGTCGGACTATTGGGTTGTCGGACTAGTGGGGCGTCCCCCTACTACTACTACTACTACTACTACTACTACTACTACTACTACTACTACTACTACTACTACTACTACTACTACTACTACTACTACTACTACTACTACTACTACTACTACTACTACCACTACTACTACTACTGCTTCTACTACTACTACTACTACTACTACTACTACTACTACTACTACTACTACTACTACTACTACTACTACTACTACTACTACTACTTACGTGTAAGGTCTGGTATATTAAGCTTAGATCAGGTATAACGTGTCTGAGGGCCATGTATTATACAGTTTTGTCGATGTGCGTCAAGTGGAGCGATTCGCGCAGTTGATATAACGAGATAACATAGTTAGACTTATTATTTACAAGAAATATTAATCATAGTCCGGAACTTACTAACATACGGTGGCCCATAGACGACATGATAAAACTTTTAGTTTTGAACTTAATTTTTTTCGTTATAGGTTTATGTGAAAACTGAAAATTGAAACCTTACTGCCAAAAAATAAACCTATAACCAAAAAAATTAAGTTCAAAACTAAAAGTTTTATCATGTCGTCTATGGGCCACCGTACTAACACCGGGAAGCGGTTTAAATTTTCTCCTGTGAGATAAATGATAGGTTCACTTGATACTGTCGCTACAGATAAGCGTGAACCACTAGGCGGGAATAACGGTATGTTGAACACAGACGATCGTACTTAAATCGGCCTCTATGTATTATCCATGGACCAGATTATACATGTATAATACATGGCCGTCGGTAAGAAAACATTGCCCGCTCTGCGTGTATAAACTATACCTAAAACATTGGGAAAATCTGAAAAAATAATTAACAATAAATAATGAGATGACCATGTCCAATTTGGTTTGGGTGTGTCTCTCCAATCATTCTATTCCATTTCAAATGATATTTGGTATTCATTTTGGAAACAAATATGTTGCTGTCTAAGACAGCAACAGCTTTCAGCGCAATTGTTCACAAAATGGACACCAGGCTGAGTCTTTCTTCGGATTTCTTCTGTCCCTATAACAATTAACTTGAATTATAAACCATCCGTGCGTAAAGAGTTAAATATAGGCGATAGGTGCGGGTCGTATAAATCCATATGGCAGAAGCGTAATATATACCGTAATAATTCAACACATTTATTCAACATGTATATGCCATGAAAGTTGTAGCACTCAGAGTGCGGGCACATCTGTGACATGGCCGTGTTAAAATTCTCGAATTTATGACAAAGCAGTCATAGCCATGATATCGCAAAATTAGCTGTCTAATGGTTACTATCCCCATGCGTTTTGAAACATGGATGAATAATTGCAATCGCCCCTGTATGTCTGTCTGTCTGTCTGTCTGTCTGTCCGGCTATCTCCTCCGAAACAGTTTGGAGGAATTCAATCAAATTTGTTATGTAAGTTACGATGATATTATTGGGTACTGCAAAACACCATTTACATTAGCCCCCACCCAACCACCACCGTCCAGCTCCATCCCCCACGCACCTCCCCACCCCACCCCACACCCACCCACCACCCGCAGTGGGGTGGTGACAGGCTGGAGTTAGCGAGCTACCTGAAAGTCAAATTTGGCGGAATTCAACTAAATTTGCTATGTAAGCTACTTGAATGCAAGACAATATTTATATTATATTTATAAACGGCTCAGGCCCATATGCAAATTGGTTATCAGCGCGTCCATTTTTAAACATCGCAGGCTCATATGCAAATTGATTATCTGCGCGCCCATTAGTAAGCAATTCATTCAGTTGTTCAGACACGTCTGTCCGTATTTATGCATGTGTTCATGTATGTATGTATGTATGTATGTATGTATTTTTATTTTATTGACGCACTGGCAACGTGCGGCTTCAATTTCCATGTGCTAACTTAGCCGACAGTGATGCACCCGTTAGTTTAATTTGTTGATCACCATCTCCCGGTCGGGGGATCGAACCGCCATTCTGCAACTCCGCATAGCATCAGCAACCAGGCATCTTTCCACTGGACCACCGCACCAAGACTAAAAAGTCAAGGATTGGCCGACCAGCTTTCACATGTCTGATATACTGACACACTGACGATTCATATGGGACTATCTGTGGATGCATCTGTCACAATCAATCCTAGGCTTTTACGCCTATTGTACTCTGACTCCAGCACGGCTCTGGCAGTATATGTATTTTTATTTTATTGACGCACTGGCAACGTGCGGCTTCAATTTCCATGTGCTAACTTAGCCGACAGTGATGCACCCGTTAGTTTAATTTGTTGATCACCATCTCCCGGTCGGGGGATCGAACCGCCATTCTGCAACTCCGCATAGCATCAGCAACCAGGCATCTTTCCACTGGACCACCGCACCAAGACTAAAAAGTCAAGGATTGGCCGACCAGCTTTCACATGTCTGATATACTGACACACTGACGATTCATATGGGACTATCTGTGGATGCATCTGTCACAATCAATCCTAGGCTTTTACGCCTATTGTACTCTGACTCCAGCACGGCTCTGGCAGTATATGTATTTTTATTTTATTGACGCACTGGCAACGTGCGGCTTCAATTTCCATGTGCTAACTTAGCCGACAGTGATGCACCCGTTAGTTTAATTTGTTGATCACCATCTCCCGGTCGGGGGATCGAACCGCCATTCTGCAACTCCGCATAGCATCAGCAACCAGGCATCTTTCCACTGGACCACCGCACCAAGACTAAAAAGTCAAGGATTGGCCGACCAGCTTTCACATGTCTGATATACTGACACACTGACGATTCATATGGGACTATCTGTGGATGCATCTGTCACAATCAATCCTAGGCTTTTACGCCTATTGTACTCTGACTCCAGCACGGCTCTGGCAGTATATGTATTTTTATTTTATTGACGCACTGGCAACGTGCGGCTTCAATTTCCATGTGCTAACTTAGCCGACAGTGATGCACCCGTTAGTTTAATTTGGTGATCACCATCTCCCGGTCGGGGGATCGAACCGCCATTCTGCAACTCCGCATAGCATCAGCAACCAGGCAACTTTCCACTGGACCACCGCACCAAGACTAAAAAGTCAAGGATTGGCCGACCAGCTTTCACATGTCTGATATACTGACACACTGACGATTCATATGGGACTATCTGTGGATGCATCTGTCACAATCAATCCTAGGCTTTTACGCCTATTGTACTCTCACTCCAGCACGGCTCTGGCAGTATATGTATTTTTATTTTATTGACGCACTGGCAAGGTGCGGCTTCAATTTCCATGTGCTAACTTAGCCGACAGTGATGCACCCGTTAGTTTAATTTGTTGATCACCATCTCCCGGTCGGGGGATCGAACCGCCATTCTGCAACTCCGCATAGCATCAGCAACCAGGCATCTTTCCACTGGACCACCGCACCAAGACTAAAAAGTCAAGGATTGGCCGACCAGCTTTCACATGTCTGATATACTGACACACTGACAATTCATATGGGACTATCTGTGGATGCATCTGTCACAATCAATCCTAGGCTTTTACGCCTATTGTACTCTGACTCCAGCACGGCTCTGGCAGTATATGTATTTTTATTTTATTGACGCACTGGCAACGTGCGGCTTCAATTTCCATGTGCTAACTTAGCCGACAGTGATGCACCCGTTAGTTTAATTTGTTGATCACCATCTCCCGGTCGGGGTATCGAACTGCCATTCTGCAACTCCGCATAGCATCAGCAACCAGGCATCTTTCCACTGGACCACCGCACCAAGACTAAAAAGTCAAGGATTGGCCGACCAGCTTTCACATGTCTGATATACTGACACACTGACGATTCATATGGGACTATCTGTGGATGCATCTGTCACAATCAATCCTAGGCTTTTACGCCTATTGTACTCTGACTCCAGCACGGCTCTGGCAGTATATGTATTTTTATTTTATTGACGCACTGGCAACGTGCGGCTTCAATTTCCATGTGCTAACTTAGCCGACAGTGATGCACCCGTTAGTTTAATTTGTTGATCACCATCTCCCGGTCGGGGGATCGAACCGCCATTCTGCAACTCCGCATAGCATCAGCAACCAGGCATCTTTCCACTGGACCACCGCACCAAGACTAAAAAGTCAAGGATTGGCCGACCAGCTTTCACATGTCTGATATACTGACACACTGACGATTCATATGGGACTATCTGTGGATGCATCTGTCACAATCAATCCTAGGCTTTGACGCCTATTGTACTCTGACTCCAGCACGGCTCTGGCAGTATATGTATTTTTATTTTATTGACGCACTCGCAACGTGCGGCTTCAATTTCCATGTGCTAACTTAGCAGACAGTGATGCACCCGTTAGTTTAATTTGTTGATCACCATCTCCCGGTCGGGGGATCGAACCGCCATTCTGCAACTCCGCATAGCATCAGCAACCAGGCATCTTTCCACTGGACCACCGCACCAAGACTAAAAAGTCAAGGATTGGCCGACCAGCTTTCACATGTCTGATATACCGACACACTGACGATTCATATGGGACTATCTGTGGATGCATCTGTCACAATCAATCCTAGGCTTTTACGCCTATTGTACTCTGACTCCAGCACGGCTCTGGCAGTATATGTATTTTTATTTTATTGACGCACTGGCAACGTGCGGCTTCAATTTCCATGTGCTAACTTAGCCGACAGTGATGCACCCGTTAGTTTAATTTGTTGATCACCATCTCCCGGTCGGGGGATCGAAGCGCCATTCTGCAACTCCGCATAGCATCAGCAACCAGGCATCTTTCCACTGGACCACCGCACCAAGACTAAAAGTCAAGGATTGGCGGACCAGTTTTCACATGTCTGATATACTGACACACTGACGATTCATATGGGACTATCTGTGGATGCATCTGTCACAATCAATCCTAGGATTTTACGCCTATTGTACTCTGACTCCAGCACGGCTCTGGCAGTATATGTATTTTTATTTTATTGACGCACTGGCAACGTGCGGCTTCAATTTCCATGTGCTAACTTAGCCGACAGTGATGCACCCGTTAGTTTAATTTGTTGATCACCATCTCCCAGTCGGGGGATCGAACCGCCATTCTGCAACTCCGCATAGCATCAGCAACCAGGCATCTTTCCACTGGACCACCGCACCAAGACTAAAAGTCAAGGATTGGCCGACCAGTTTTCACATGTCTGATATACTGACACACTGACGATTCATATGGGACTATCTGTGGATGCATCTGTCACAATCAATCCTAGGATTTTACGCCTATTGTACTCTGACTCCAGCACGGCTCTGGCAGTATATGTATTTTTATTTTATTGACGCACTGGCAACATGCGGCTTCAATTTCCATGTGCTAACTTAGCCGACAGTGATGCACCCGTTAGTTTAATTTGTTGATCACCATCTCCCAGTCGGGGGATCGAACCGCCATTCTGCAACTCCGCATAGCATCAGCAACCAGGCATCTTTCCACTGGACCACCGCACCAAGACTAAAAGTCAAGGATTGGCCGACCAGTTTTCACATGTCTGATATACTGACACACTGACGATTCATATGGGACTATCTGTGGATGCATCTGTCACAATCAATCCTAGGCTTTTACGCCTATTGTACTCTGACTCCAGCACGGCTCTGGCAGTATATGTATTTTTATTTTATTGACGCACTGGCAACGTGCGGCTTCAATTTCCATGTGCTAACTTAGCCGACAGTGATGCACCCGTTAGTTTAATTTGTTGATCACCATCTCCCGGTCGGGGGATCGAACCGCCATTCTGCAACTCCGCATAGCATCAGCAACCAGGCATCTTTCCACTGGACCACCGCACCAAGACTAAAAAGTCAAGGATTGGCCGACCAGCTTTCACATGTCTGATATACTGACACACTGACGATTCATATGGGACTATCTGTGGATGCATCTGTCACAATCAATCCTAGGCTTTTACGCCTATTGTACTCTGACTCCAGCACGGCTCTGGCAGTATATGTATTTTTATTTTATTGACGCACTGGCAACGTGCGGCTTCAATTTCCATGTGCTAACTTAGCCGACAGTGATGCACCCGTTAGTTTAATTTGTTGATCACCATCTCCCGGTCGGGGGATCGAACCGCCATTCTGCAACTCCGCATAGCATCAGCAACCAGGCATCTTTCCACTGGACCACCGCACCAAGACCAAAAAGTCAAGGATTGGCCGACCAGCTTTCACATGTCTGATATACTGACACACTGACGATTCATATGGGACTATCTGTGGATGCATCTGTCACAATCAATCCTAGGCTTTTACGCCTATTGTACTCTGACTCCAGCACGGCTCTGGCAGTATATGTATTTTTATTTTATTGACGCACTGGCAACGTGCGGCTTCAATTTCCATGTGCTAACTTAGCCGACAGTGATGCACCCGTTAGTTTAATTTGTTGATCACCATCTCCCGGTCGGGGGATCGAACTGCCATTCTGCAACTCCACATAGCATCAGCAACCAGGCATCTTTCCACTGGACCACCGCACCAAGACTAAAAGTCAAGGATTGGCCGACCAGTTTTCACATGTCTGATATACTGACACACTGACGATTCATATGGGACTATCTGTGGATGCATCTGTCACAATCAATCCTAGGATTTTACGCCTATTGTACTCTGACTCCAGCACGGCTCTGGCAGTATATGTATTTTTATTTTATTGACGCACTCGCAACGTGCGGCTTCAATTTCCATGTGCTAACTTAGCAGACAGTGATGCACCCGTTAGTTTAATTTGTTGATCACCATCTCCCGGTCGGGGGATCGAACCGCCATTCTGCAACTCCGCATAGCATCAGCAACCAGGCATCTTTCCACTGGACCACCGCACCAAGACTAAAAAGTCAAGGATTGGCCGACCAGCTTTCACATGTCTGATATACCGACACACTGACGATTCATATGGGACTATCTGTGGATGCATCTGTCACAATCAATCCTAGGCTTTTACGCCTATTGTACTCTGACTCCAGCACGGCTCTGGCAGTATATGTATTTTTATTTTATTGACGCACTGGCAACGTGCGGCTTCAATTTCCATGTGCTAACTTAGCCGACAGTGATGCACCCGTTAGTTTAATTTGTTGATCACCATCTCCCGGTCGGGGGATCGAACCGCCATTCTGCAACTCCGCATAGCATCAGCAACCAGGCATCTTTCCACTGGACCACCGCACCAAGACTAAAAGTCAAGGATTGGCGGACCAGTTTTCACATGTCTGATATACTGACACACTGACGATTCATATAGGACTATCTGTGGATGCATCTGTCACAATCAATCCTAGGATTTTACGCCTATTGTACTCTGACTCCAGCACGGCTCTGGCAGTATATGTATTTTTATTTTATTGACGCACTGGCAACGTGCGGCTTCAATTTCCATGTGCTAACTTAGCCGACAGTGATGCACCCGTTAGTTTAATTTGTTGATCACCATCTCCCGGTCGGGGGATCGAACCGCCATTCTGCAACTCCGCATAGCATCAGCAACCAGGCATCTTTCCACTGGACCACCGCACCAAGACTAAAAGTCAAGGATTGGCGGACCAGTTTTCACATGTCTGATATACTGACACACTGACGATTCATATGGGACTATCTGTGGATGCATCTGTCACAATCAATCCTAGGATTTTACGCCTATTGTACTCTGACTCCAGCACGGCTCTGGCAGTATATGTATTTTTATTTTATTGACGCACTGGCAACGTGCGGCTTCAATTTCCATGTGCTAACTTAGCCGACAGTGATGCACCCGTTAGTTTAATTTGTTGATCACCATCTCCCAGTCGGGGGATCGAACCGCCATTCTGCAACTCCGCATAGCATCAGCAACCAGGCATCTTTCCACTGGACCACCGCACCAAGACTAAAAGTCAAGGATTGGCCGACCAGTTTTCACATGTCTGATATACTGACACACTGACGATTCATATGGGACTATCTGTGGATGCATCTGTCACAATCAATCCTAGGATTTTACGCCTATTGTACTCTGACTCCAGCACGGCTCTGGCAGTATATGTATTTTTATTTTATTGACGCACTGGCAACATGCGGCTTCAATTTCCATGTGCTAACTTAGCCGACAGTGATGCACCCGTTAGTTTAATTTGTTGATCACCATCTCCCAGTCGGGGGATCGAACCGCCATTCTGCAACTCCGCATAGCATCAGCAACCAGGCATCTTTCCACTGGACCACCGCACCAAGACTAAAAGTCAAGGATTGGCCGACCAGTTTTCACATGTCTGATATACTGACACACTGACGATTCATATGGGACTATCTGTGGATGCATCTGTCACAATCAATCCTAGGCTTTTACGCCTATTGTACTCTGACTCCAGCACGGCTCTGGCAGTATATGTATTTTTATTTTATTGACGCACTGGCAACGTGCGGCTTCAATTTCCATGTGCTAACTTAGCCGACAGTGATGCACCCGTTAGTTTAATTTGTTGATCACCATCTCCCGGTCAGGGGATCGAACCGCCATTCTGCAACTCCGCATAGCATCAGCAACCAGGCATCTTTCCACTGGACCACCGCACCAAGACTAAAAAGTCAAGGATTGGCCGACCAGCTTTCACATGTCTGATATACTGACACACTGACGATTCATATGGGACTATCTGTGGATGCATCTGTCACAATCAATCCTAGGCTTTTACGCCTATTGTACTCTGACTCCAGCACGGCTCTGGCAGTATATGTATTTTTATTTTATTGACGCACTGGCAACGTGCGGCTTCAATTTCCATGTGCTAACTTAGCCGACAGTGATGCACCCGTTAGTTTAATTTGTTGATCACCATCTCCCGGTCGGGGGATCGAACCGCCATTCTGCAACTCCGCATAGCATCAGCAACCAGGCATCTTTCCACTGGACCACCGCACCAAGACCAAAAAGTCAAGGATTGGCCGACCAGCTTTCACATGTCTGATATACTGACACACTGACGATTCATATGGGACTATCTGTGGATGCATCTGTCACAATCAATCCTAGGCTTTTACGCCTATTGTACTCTGACTCCAGCACGGCTCTGGCAGTATATGTATTTTTATTTTATTGACGCACTGGCAACGTGCGGCTTCAATTTCCATGTGCTAACTTAGCCGACAGTGATGCACCCGTTAGTTTAATTTGTTGATCACCATCTCCCGGTCGGGGGATCGAACTGCCATTCTGCAACTCCGCATAGCATCAGCAACCAGGCATCTTTCCACTGGACCATCGCACCAAGACTAAAAGTCAAGGATTGGCCGACCAGTTTTCACATGTCTGATATACTGACACACTGACGATTCATATGGGACTATCTGTGGATGCATCTGTCACAATCAATCCTAGGATTTTACGCCTATTGTACTCTGACTCCAGCACGGCTCTGGCAGTATATGTATTTTTATTTTATTGACGCACTGGCAACATGCGGCTTCAATTTCCATGTGCTAACTTAGCCGACAGTGATGCACCCGTTAGTTTAATTTGTTGATCACCATCTCCCAGTCGGGGGATCGAACCGCCATTCTGCAACTCCGCATAGCATCAGCAACCAGGCATCTTTCCACTGGACCACCGCACCAAGACTAAAAAGTCAAGGATTGGCCGACCAGCTTTCACATGTCTGATATACTGACACACTGACGATTCATATGGGACTATCTGTGGATGCATCTGTCACAATCAATCCTAGGCTTTTACGCCTATTGTACTCTGACTCCAGCACGGCTCTGGCAGTATATGTATTTTTATTTTATTGACGCACTGGCAACGTGCGGCTTCAATTTCCATGTGCTAACTTAGCCGACAGTGATGCACCCGTTAGTTTAATTTGTTGATCACCATCTCCCGGTCGGGGGATCGAACCGCCATTCTGCAACTCCGCATAGCATCAGCAACCAGGCATCTTTCCACTGGACCACCGCACCAAGACTAAAAAGTCAAGGATTGGCCGACCAGCTTTCACATGTCTGATATACTGACACACTGACGATTCATATGGGACTATCTGTGGATGCATCTGTCACAATCAATCCTAGGCTTTTACGCCTATTGTACTCTGACTCCAGCACGGCTCTGGCAGTATATGTATTTTAATTTTATTGACGCACTGGCAACGTGCGGCTTCAATTTCCATGTGCTAACTTAGCCGACAGTGATGCACCCGTTAGTTTAATTTGTTGATCACCATCTCCCGGTCGGGGGATCGAACTGCCATTCTGCAACTCCGCATAGCATCAGCAACCAGGCATCTTTCCACTGGACCACCGCACCAAGACTAAAAGTCAAGGATTGGCCGACCAGTTTTCACATGTCTGATATACTGACACACTGACGATTCATATGGGACTATCTGTGGATGCATCTGTCACAATCAATCCTAGGATTTTACGCCTATTGTACTCTGACTCCAGCACGGCTCTGGCAGTATATGTATTTTTATTTTATTGACGCACTGGCAACGTGCGGCTTCAATTTCCATGTGCTAACTTAGCCGACAGTGATGCACCCGTTAGTTTAATTTGTTGATCACCATCTCCCGGTCGGGTGATCGAACCACCATTCTGCAACTCTGCATAGCATCAGCAACCAGGCATCTTTCCACTGGACCACCGCACCAAGACTAAAAAGTCAAGGATTGGCCGACCAGCTTTCACATGTCTGATATACTGACACACTGACGATTCATATGGGACTATCTGTGGATGCATCTGTCACAATCAATCCTAGGCTTTTACGCCTATTGTACTCTGACTCCAGCACGGCTCTGGCAGTATATGTATTTTTATTTTATTGACGCACTGGCAACGTGCGGCTTCAATTTCCATGTGCTAACTTAGCCGACAGTGATGCACCCGTTAGTTTAATTTGTTGATCACCATCTCCCGGTCGGGGGATCGAACCGCCATTCTGCAACTCCGCATAGCATCAGCAACCAGGCATCTTTCCACTGGACCACCGCACCAAGACTAAAAAGTCAAGGATTGGCCGACCAGCTTTCACATGTCTGATATACTGACACACTGACGATTCATATGGGACTATCTGTGGATGCATCTGTCACAATCAATCCTAGGCTTTTACGCCTATTGTACTCTGACTCCAGCACGGCTCTGGCAGTATATGTATTTTTATTTTATTGACGCACTGGCAACGTGCGGCTTCAATTTCCATGTGCTAACTTAGCCGACAGTGATGCACCCGTTAGTTTAATTTGTTGATCACCATCTCCCGGTCGGGGGATCGAACCGCCATTCTGCAACTCCGCATAGCATCAGCAACCAGGCATCTTTCCACTGGACCACCGCACCAAGACTAAAAAGTCAAGGATTGGCCGACCAGCTTTCACATGTCTGATATACTGACACACTGACGATTCATATGGGACTATCTGTGGATGCATCTGTCACAATCAATCCTAGGCTTTTACGCCTATTGTACTCTGACTCCAGCACGGCTCTGGCAGTATATGTATTTTTATTTTATTGACGCACTGGCAACGTGCGGCTTCAATTTCCATGTGCTAACTTAGCCGACAGTGATGCACCCGTTAGTTTAATTTGTTGATCACCATCTCCAGGTCGGGGGATCGAACCGCCATTCTGCAACTCCGCATAGCATCAGCAACCAGGCATCTTTCCACTGGACCACCGCACCAAGACTAAAAGTCAAGGATTGGCCGACCAGTTTTCACATGTCTGATATACTGACACACTGACGATTCATATGGGACTATCTGTGGATGCATCTGTCACAATCAATCCTAGGATTTTACGCCTATTGTACTCTGACTCCAGCACGGCTCTGGCAGTATATGTATTTTTATTTTATTGACGCACTGGCAACATGCGGCTTCAATTTCCATGTGCTAACTTAGCCGACAGTGATGCACCCGTTAGTTTAATTTGTTGATCACCATCTCCCAGTCGGGGGATCGAACCGCCATTCTGCAACTCCGCATAGCATCAGCAACCAGGCATCTTTCCACTGGACCACCGCACCAAGACTAAAAGTCAAGGATTGGCCGACCAGTTTTCACATGTCTGATATACTGACACACTGACGATTCATATGGGACTATCTGTGGATGCATCTGTCACAATCAATCCTAGGCTTTTACGCCTATTGTACTCTGACTCCAGCACGGCTCTGGCAGTATATGTATTTTTATTTTATTGACGCACTGGCAACGTGCGGCTTCAATTTCCATGTGCTAACTTAGCCGACAGTGATGCACCCGTTAGTTTAATTTGTTGATCACCATCTCCCGGTCGGGGGATCGAACCGCCATTCTGCAACTCCGCATAGCATCAGCAACCAGGCATCTTTCCACTGGACCACCGCACCAAGACTAAAAAGTCAAGGATTGGCCGACCAGCTTTCACATGTCTGATATACTGACACACTGACGATTCATATGGGACTATCTGTGGATGCATCTGTCACAATCAATCCTAGGCTTTTACGCCTATTGTACTCTGACTCCAGCACGGCTCTGGCAGTATATGTATTTTTATTTTATTGACGCACTGGCAACGTGCGGCTTCAATTTCCATGTGCTAACTTAGCCGACAGTGATGCACCCGTTAGTTTAATTTGTTGATCACCATCTCCCAGTCGGGGGATCGAACCGCCATTCTGCAACTCCGCATAGCATCAGCAACCAGGCATCTTTCCACTGGACCACCGCACCAAGACCAAAAAGTCAAGGATTGGCCGACCAGCTTTCACATGTCTGATATACTGACACACTGACGATTCATATGGGACTATCTGTGGATGCATCTGTCACAATCAATCCTAGGCTTTTACGCCTATTGTACTCTGACTCCAGCACGGCTCTGGCAGTATATGTATTTTTATTTTATTGACGCACTGGCAACGTGCGGCTTCAATTTCCATGTGCTAACTTAGCCGACAGTGATGCACCCGTTAGTTTAATTTGTTGATCACCATCTCCCGGTCAGGGGATCGAACTGCCATTCTGCAACTCCGCATAGCATCAGCAACCAGGCATCTTTCCACTGGACCATCGCACCAAGACTAAAAGTCAAGGATTGGCCGACCAGTTTTCACATGTCTGATATACTGACACACTGACGATTCATATGGGACTATCTGTGGATGCATCTGTCACAATCAATCCTAGGATTTTACGCCTATTGTACTCTGACTCCAGCACGGCTCTGGCAGTATATGTATTTTTATTTTATTGACGCACTGGCAACATGCGGCTTCAATTTCCATGTGCTAACTTAGCCGACAGTGATGCACCCGTTAGTTTAATTTGTTGATCACCCATCTCCCAGTCGGGGGGATCGAACCGCCATTCTGCAACTCCGCATAGCATCAGCAACCAGGCATCTTTCCACTGGACCACCGCACCAAGACTAAAAGTCAAGGATTGGCCGACCAGTTTTCACATGTCTGATATACTGACACACTGACGATTCATATGGGACTATCTGTGGATGCATCTGTCACAATCAATCCTAGGATTTTACGCATATTGTACTCTGACTCCAGCACGGCTCTGGCAGTATATGTATTTTATTTTATTGACGCACTGGCAACGTGCGGCTTTAATTTCCATGTGCTAACTTAGCCGACAGTGATGCACCCCGTTAGTTTAATTTGTTGATCACCCATCTCCCGGTCGGGGGATCGAACCGCCATTCTGCAACTCCGCATAGCATCAGCAAACCAGGCATCTTTCCACTGGACCACCAGCACCAAGACTAAAAAGTCAAGGATTGGCCGACCAGCTTTCACATGTCTGATATACTGACACACTGACGATTCATATGGGGACTATCTGTGGATGCATCTGTCACAATCAATCCTAGGCTTTTACGCCTATTGTACTACTGACTCCAGCACGGCTCTGGGCAGTATATGTATTTTTATTTTATTGACGCACTGGCAACGTGCTGGCTTCAATTTCCATGTGCTAACTTAGCCGACAGTGATGCACACCGTTAGTTTAATTTGTATGATCACCATCTCCCGGTCGGGGGATCGAACCGCCATTCTGCAACTCCGCATAGCATCAGCAACCAGGCATCTTTCCACTGGACCACCGCACCAAGACTAAAAAGTCAAGGATTGGCCGACCAGCTTTCACATGTCTGATATACTGACACACTGACGATTCATATGGGACTATCTGTGGATGCATCTGTCACAATCAATCCTAGGCTTTTACGCCTATTGTACTCTGACTCCAGCACCGGCTCTGGCAGTATATGTATTTTAATTTTATTGACGCACTGGCAACGTGCGGCTTCAATTTCCATGTGCTAACTTTAGCCGACAGTGATGCACCCGTTAGTTTAATTTGTTGATCACCATCTCCCGGTCGGCGGGATCGAACTGCCATTCTGCAACTCCGCATAGCATCAGCAACCAGGCATCTTTCCACTGGACCACCGCACCAAGACCTAAAAGTCAAGGATTGGCCGACCAGTTTTCACATGTCTGATATACTGACACACTGACGATTCATATGGGACTATCTGTGGATGCATCTGTCACAATCAATCCTAGGATTTTACGCCTATTGTACTCTGACTCCAGCACGGCTCTGGCAGTATATGTATTTTTATTTTATTGACGCACTGGCAACATGCGGCTTCAATTTCCATGTGCTAACTTAGCCGACAGTGATGCACCCGTTAGTTTAATTTGTTGATCACCATCTCCCAGTCGGTCGGGATCGAACCGCCATTCTGCAACTCCGCATAGCATCAGCAACCAGGCATCTTTCCAATGGACCACCGCACCAAGACTAAAAGTCAAGGATTGGCCGACCAGTTTTCACATGTCTGATATACTGACACACTGACGATTCATATGGGACTATCTGTGGATGCATCTGTCACAATCAATCCTAGGATTTTACGCCTATTCGTACTCTGACTCCAGCACGGCTCTGGCAGTATATGTATTTTTATTTTATTGACGCACTGGCAACGTGCGGCTTCAATTTCCCATGTGCTAACTTTAGCCGACAGTGATGCACCCGTTAGTTTAATTTTGTTGATCACCATCTCCTCCCCGGTCGGGTGATCGAACCGCCATTCTGCAACTCTGCATAGCATCAGCAACCAGGCATCTTTCCACTGGACCACCCGCACCAAGACTAAAAAGTCAAGGATTGGCCGACCAGCTTTCACATGTCTGATATACTGACACACTGACGATTCATATGGGACTATCTGTGGATGCATCTGTCACAATCAATCCTAGGATTTTACAGCCTATTGTACTCTGACTCCAGCACGGCTCTGGCAGTATATGTATTTTTATTTTTATTGACGCACTGGCAACGTGCGGCTTTAATTTCCATGTGCTAACTTAGCCGACAGTGATGCACCCGTTAGTTTAATTTGTTGATCACCATCTCCCGGTCGGGGGATCGAACCGCCATTCTGGCAACTCCGCATAGCATCAGCAACCAGGCATCTTTCCACTGGACCACCGCACCAAGACTAAAAAGTCAAGGATTGGCCGACCAGCTTTCACATGTCTGATATACTGACACACTGACGATTCATATGCGGACTATCTGTGGATGCATCTGTCACAATCAATCCTAAGGCTTTTACGCCTATTGTACTCTGACTCCAGCACGGCTCTGGCAGTATATGTATTTTTATTTTATTGACGCAACTGGCAACGTGCGGCTTCAATTTCCATGTGCTAACTTAGCCGACAGTGATGCACCCCGTTAGTTTAATTTGTTGATCACCATCTCCCGGTCGGGGGATCGAACCGCCATTCTGCAAACTCCGCATAGCATCAGCAACCAGGCATCTTTCCACTGGACCCACCGCACACAAGACTAAAAAGTCAAGGATTGGCCGACCAGCTTTCACATGTCTGATATACTGACACACTGACGATTCATATGGGACTATCTGTGATGCATCTCGTCACAATCAATCCTAGGCTTTTACGCCCTATTGTACTCTGACTCCAGCACGGCTCTGGCAGTATATGTATTTTAATTTTATTGACGCACTGGCAACGTGCGGCTTCAATTTCCATGTGCTAACTTAGCCGACAGTGATGCACCCGTTAGTTTAATTTGTTGATCACCATCTCCCGGTCGGGGGATCGAACTGCCATTCTGCAACTCCGCATAGCATCAGCAACCAGGCATCTTTCCACTGGACCACCGCACCCAAGACTAAAAGTCAAGGATTGGCCGACCAGTTTTCACATGTCTGATATAACTGACAACACTGACGATTCATATGGGACTATCTGTGGATGCATCTGTCACAATCAATCCTAGGATTTTACGCCTATTGTACTCTGACTCCAGCACGGCTCTGGCAGTATATGTATTTTTATTTTATTGACGCACACTGGCAACATGCGGCTTCAATTTCCATGTGCTAACTTAGCCGACAGTGATGCACCCGTTAGTTTAATTTGTTGATCACCATCTCCCAGTCGGGGGATCGAACCGCCATTCTGCAACTCCGCATAGCATCAGCAACCAGGCATCTTTCCAATGGACCACCGCACCCAAGACTAAAAAGTCAAGGATTGGCCGACCAGTTTTCACATGTCTGATATACTGACACACTGACGATTCATATGGGACTATCTGTGGATGCATCTGTCACAATCAATCCTAGGATTTTACGCCTATTGTACTCTGACTCCAGCACGGCTCTGGCAGTATATGTATTTTTATTTTATTGACGCACTGGCAACGTGCGGCTTCAATTTCCATGTGCTAACTTAGCCGACAGTGATGCACCCGTTAGTTTAATTTGTTGATCACCATCTCCCGGTCGGGTGTGATCGAACCGCCATTCTGCAACTCTGCATAGCAATCAGCACACCAGGCATCTTTCCACTGGACCACCGCACCAAGACTAAAAAGTCAAGGATTGGCCGACCAGCTTTCACATGTCTGATATACTGACACACTGACGATTCATATGGGACTATCTGTGGATGCATCTGTCACAATCAATCCTAGGCTTTTACGCCTATTGTACTCTGACTCCAGCACGGCTCTGGCAGTATATGTATTTTTATTTTATTGACGCACTGGCAACGTGCGGCTTCAATTTCCATGTGCTAACTTAGCCGACAGTGATGCACCCCGTTAGTTTAATTTGTTGATCACCATCTCCCGGTCGGGGGATCGAACCGC
>CM067368.1:56221613-56319113 GCA_034401795.1 Chaetoderma sp. LZ-2023a
TTCTATACGGAAATGTTCAAACAACTGGAATATAATGCAAACTTGAAAGAAAATTCGACATGCACCACGGACTGATTACACGCAAAGCGAGAATAAATCGTGCAGGATCGTTTCTTAAAAGTACGCGCGTGATTTATCGTTTTATATCGCTTAGTATCGCTTCAGTTTAGCGTATATGTGAACAGACTGATAACAATACATGTGCGCGATTTTTATCGCCTCGCTTAGCTTAGCTTAGCTTCGCTCAGCTTCGCGAAAGTGCGGTCAGGCCTTAACAGTATCGTGTGTGAAATGTCACGCGCGAGACGACTGTCCTGACATTAGCGTGATTTTCATTCAATCAGCGTCTGTTGAGATACAGGGCCAATGGATGCACATGCAGAACGAGGAGATGAGGAGATTGATGCAGGTGCTATGCAAAACTTAGGTCATCTAGCTGGGACCCGTGCTTCTGATGACGCATACAAACTCCGTGATAGGCTTAAAGACTATTTTGTCTCTGCAGCAGGTGAGGTTACCTGGCAAACGGAAATTGTGCGAAGAGGAATTGTTTAGTGACAATGTACGTGATCTTGTTGTATAACATTCTGTAGAACCAGTACATAGCAGAAAATTCTACAGATAAGTGAATTCGACAAAATAACAAGACATTGCTAGCGCGCACGCACGCACGCACGCACGCACGCACGCACGCACGCACGCACGCATGAATTGACGGGTAGGCTATATTACTATCTATGAGGAGATTGTAGTAGTAGTAGTAGTAGTAGTAGTAGTAGTAGTAGTAGTAGTAGTAGTAGTAGTAGTAGTAGTATTGGTAGTAGTAGTAGTAGTAGTAGTAGTCGTCGAAGTGAACGCACGCGTTTATTTAGCTCTGCAATTGCTGCCCGAATTTGCTAGTTTCTAGCGCGATTTTGTAGATAAATTTTATACATATATTTCGTATTAGTATTTCCTTTCAAACTTTATATTTAATTTGTAAATTCTTGTCTTGGTTGGAGCGCATTTTGTGTCTCCATTTTCTCAAGGCATTCCTCTTAGCTGGCGGTTTCCGCCATTTAATAGGGCTCCTCTTACTGTGGTCAATGCAATACATTTCTCGCTGCGCCAGTCTGCTATTTCTATAGTTCGTAGGCTAGCGCATTATATTTGGCAAGATCGCTTGAGTGAGTGGATTTAATTCCTTTGTCATTTGTAAGCACAAGCCTAGTTCTTTAACTATATAAATCCTTATAGTCAGTTGGCTGTCCCCGGTCAACTCGAACAGACTAACAAATATATGACTTGACTATTTAATCATATATTTGTTAGCATACTTTAATCGGCTAGGTGTTAGTGAACCACTTAGAAAGTGGTTCAAACTAACAAGTATACGACTGTACTCTCTATTCGTATACTTGTTGGTAGACGTCAGGGTTTCAAAAGGGGACACTATTTATTTAGTGTTTAGCTCTTTCCCCGACGTCTTGGTGTTATATATTTGTATTATATATTGTAGTAGTATGGGGTACTGCTTTTTATAAAACACTATGGCCACCTCATATAAGCGTACCCTGAGTCTTAAAATCACGACAAAGGCGTGGGGTGTTTCGGCAATTGAGGTGTATCATGGGTTGAAGGATGTAGTTGGGGCAGGGCCACGGGTCCTTCAAGGTCTTGTTAATGTTTCCAAATCTGTATGGAATGTCACCGTAGTTAATGAAAGTGTGAAGGAAAAGTTGCTTGACGAGGTCCTTGTCGTGAAGGGTGAGGTGTGTAATGTGGAGGAAATAGATTCTGATCGTCTATTAGTCAAGATGAAGGTTCCATTAGAGATCCCAGATGAACGGGTTATCATTGAATTGACCAAGTATGGCAAAGTGGACAAAGTAGAACACGAGACCTATCCATTTGATCGAACCTTAGAAAATGGCATCAGAAGAATTTGGTTTGAAAAGGTAGAACAACCTCTCCCAAGCAAGGTCACCATAGATGGTCGATTTATCTTGCCATTATGGTACAGGGGGCAAATCAAGGAGTGTAGAATCTGCTTAAGCACAGAACATCTTGCAACAGATTGCCCTAACAAAAACAAATGTCTAGTTTGTGGATCATCTGATCATTTTAAGTGGCGATGCCCGCAGAACAAATATGTCAAAAAGGGTGCTGATAAAAGTGCAGAGCAAGTTGTCTCTAAAGAGAAGGTCATAGAACCGGTAGCTTCTGAGATTGTAGCTGAAATCCATACTAATGGGAAGCACGTTGCTAAGGAAAATGTCATCGAACCAGTAGTTGCTGAGATTGTAGCTAAAGTCCATGTTAATGAGAAGCATGGGGAAAAAACTAAGAATCCAATCGCTGTAGTTGCAGGCGATGAAATAGAGGTTCTAGATGAGGGGCTAAGTCTTACTCCAGTAACAAGTCAATCCAAGTTTGATGAGAGAGAGGCTAGTTCCACACAAGTTGAAGATGATGATAAATACCCTCTGGAAGAGAGTTTTAATTTAGGACAAGTAAAATTCAGGTCGCAAGATACTGAAACTAACTTTGATTTTCCACTGAGTACACTCAATCTAGACGATTTAAATAATATAGAGAAAGTAATTGGTGTCTCGGATCGATTGAGTGGAACAAAGCGACAGAAAGATGGAGAGAGTTCTGAATCAGAAATAGAGGAAAGTGATATAGAAGACGATAATATGTCAGTCGCTGAATCTGATATATCCATTCAAACACAGAGTTCTAAATCACCTGATGAAATGGTCATGTACAGGTCAGAGGCAGGAGAGGTGTTAGTTCCATATGTGACAGCAAAGGGTGTTAAATATAGGCATCTGCGTCATGATTCAGATATATTAAAATATAAGCATTTGGAAAAAGTTGAGCTAAGTAATGCAGCGTTTGTGAGTAAAATAGGTAAATGGTCTAAGAGAGGGTCGAAAAAAACAAAATCTAGTTAGCTTAATAATGGCGGTTTTACACAGCATTTTATTACCTTTTATGCTAATTTGCACACTCAATTGTAGAGGCTTAAATAGTGACATAAAGCAACGTCACTTACTAGAGACTCTTAAAAATGAGCAGATTGACATTGCTTTGTTACAGGAAACAAAAATTCAGAAGTCAGAATTATACGATAATTTAGAAAAGATTTCTGGATCCAGAATATTTTATTCGTTATCTCAAGATAATAGTGCAGGCGTAGCAATTGTTATACTCCCTCGATGTTCAGCCTATGTAAATATTATCTCTTCAGTATCAGGTGCAAATGGACGCTGGGTGAGAGTCACGCTAGATATACAACAAACACGTATCACGTTGCTGTGTATATATGCACCTACATCTCATCAACTACGTCGTAATTTTTTTAAGGAGATGTCTAAAACAGCACTAGATAACATCACTGAAAACTTAGTAATGGGTGGTGACTTTAATTGTGTCTTAGACAAAGAAAATGACAGGAATGCAACTTCAACTTATACTGATACATCACATAGACTCTTAAAAGAAATATGTGATAATGAAAATTTAGTGGACACCTATAGAATATCAAAACCTCATGGTAAAGATCTTACATGTTTTTCGGTAGATGGTAAAGTTGGTTCAAGGATCGACAGAATTTATGTGAATAGTTTGTTAACAGGGTACTGGAGAGATGTTAATATTAAGCCAGTTGCATTCTCTGATCATAACATGGTTTGTGTAACCTTTGCCAATGCTGACTGGGTAACAAAAGGGGTCGGGTTTTGGAAATTAAACACAACACTGTTGGGAGAAGAATTTTATAAGAATAATATAGAGAGTTGTTGGCAACATTGGATTAATAGGAAAGCATCATATAAGAGCACATTGCAATGGTGGGAGGATGTTAAACTGGATTTAAAGTATGTTTCCCGAAAGTATGCTATTAGAAAAGCACAGGAAATACGCAAACGCAAGAAAACACTTCATAGATCACTGATGAAAATTAATGCTAAAGTAAATAATGGTGAAGAGAATTATTATGAATTACTGGTTAAAATTAAAAGTAAAATAAGAGATATAGAACAATATGAGTTTGAGGGTGCAAAAATTAGAGCAAGAGCCCAGATGCATGCAGAAGGGGAAAAGCCAACCCGATATTTTTGCGCATTAGAAAAAGCACGGGCAATAGATAAGGTGATGTGCTCATTAAACATGCCGGATGGTTCAACCGTCTTTACCAACAATGAAATGAGTACTATTGTATGCAATTACTATGAGTCATTGTACAAGTCAGGGGGAATTGATGAAGATGCAAAATTGGATTTGTTAGCAAATATAGACAAAAAGGTGTCAGACACAGGCAGTGAATTTTGTGATCAACCCTTAACACTAGAAGATTTAACTAAATCCCTTAAAGGTATGAAACTAGAAAAATCACCGGGGTGTGATGGCCTTCCAGTTGAATTTTACCAAACGTTTTGGCACCTTGTAGGTCCAATAATGGAAGAATTAGGCACTGAAATTTTTGAGAAAGGCCATTTACCACCAACTATGGCTAGGGCATACGTAAGGCTAATATATAAAGGAAATGACAGACGTCTAATTCAGAACTACAGACCAATTTCTCTACTATGTGTAGACTACAAAATAATATCCAGAGCACTAACATTGAAACTAGGTAGTGTTTTAGGAGAAATCATTGGAACAGAGCAGACATGTGCTGTACCCAGGAGGACAATTCTAACCAATACCATGGTAATAAGAGACCTTATACAATTGGTTGAGAAGGATAGCATCCCTTCAGCTGTGATTGCCTTGGACAATGAAAAGGCATTTGACCGTGTGGAATGGGATTTTCTTTTTAATTCTTTGCAATCGTTTGGGTTAGGCTCAAACTTTATTAAATGGGTAAAGATTTTATATACGGATATCAAGAGTAGCTATTTAGTGAACAATCAATTATCCAGAGAAATTGTCTTAGAACGTGGGGTTAGACAGGGGTGTTCCCTATCGCCATTATTATTTGTTATTGTGATGGAATCACTTGGCATAGCATTGAGGCAAAATAATAACTTTCAAGGCATATGTATTCGTGGCATAGAAAGACCACTTAAGCTGTCACAATATGCTGATGACACAACTGTGTTTACCAGTTCAAACAATGATTTTGCAATTTTAAACCACGTACTAGAAAAGTTCCAAAATGCATCTGGTTTGAAAATCAATAAAGGAAAATCCAAAGGATTATTTCTGGGGCCATGGAAAGAGCGGAATGACCAGCCACTTGAAATCAATTGGTCTAATGATACCATTAAGATTTTAGGCATCTATTTTGGCAGGAAACCGAATACAATACAAAATTGGAATGAACGAGTATCTAAGCTTAAGAGAATATTAGCAAATTGGAAGCGTCGTCGTCTTTCAATCTTTGGTAGAGTGTTTGTTGTCAACAACTTGGCATTATCTGGGCTATGGTATACAGCATCTGTTGTACACATGCCAAAACATGTAGAAAAGGAGGTTAATGAGTTGATATTGTCATTCATATGGGAAGAAAAGAATCATTTAGTTTCCCATCGTGTTCTCAATAATGCTAAGTTAGAAGGAGGACTTGATTTAATTGATATTAAAGTGAAATGTGTTTCTTTAAGGTTAAAATTTTTGGATGATCTTATTACATCAGATGAGACGTGGGCATGTGTTTCACGAGCTCTCATGGAGAGAATTGTAGAACCATTTCTGGCGGAGCATGTTTTTACCTCAAAGAAGCCACCTCCGAATAGCCAAATGATACCAGATGTGTTTAAAGATCAAGTTAAGGAGTTAGAAATATTTGACAGATACATGCCTCCACCTACGTGCTGGAAGGAAGTACTAGAACAGCAATTGTGGGGCAATAGTAATATATGTTATAACAATGCAGTACTTTATCTACCGTCCTTTGCAAAATATGGCATTCAACATTTATCGGATATGATACACCCTCAAACACGTAGATGGATTTCAATGCAAGACGTAGCTAGAAAAACACATATGAGGCATATAGATGTCCAGCGGTTGCTAAATAAAATAAAACATGCTGTACCAATTGAATGGTTTCGTCTACCAAATGTAAATAATAATAGTTTGACTCCACAACCCGCATTAGTTCTTGATGATGAGATGTTAAAATACAAGATGAGATCCAAGGAATGGTACCATATTATGAGACGAAAACAAGTAACACCTCCCATAGCAATTAGGAGATGGGATGACTCAAGCTATAAACCATCCAGTTGGAAAAATGTATGGAAAATCTTACATTCTCCATCCATACCAAATATGGCTCGTGATTTATTGTGGCGATTACTACATCGACGGCTATGGGTGGGACACTTGACATACAAGTGTAATATTACGACTTCTGATAGGTGTTACTTATGTCAAACAGACGAGGAAACAATCGAGCATTTATTTGCGGAATGTCCAATATCGTCACAATTTTGGGACTATATCAGCCAAATCTTGGCAAAATTTGGAGCGAAGGCCATTGTTCTAGACACGCATGTAGTCTTGTTTAGAGAGTTTGGATCAAGCGGTGTAAATATCATAAAGTCTGAAAGGACTATTTTAATAACAATACTAACCATAGGTGTTTGGGCCATTTGGAAACATCGGTGTGCACAGACGAAAAATCCATCTATGGGCAATCACAATAGAGCAATAAAGGCAATATTTCGGTCATTGCTGCTGAATCATATTCCTTGCGAATATTTTAGATTAAAGCAGCATGGTAAAGAAAAAGTATTCAAGGACATATGGTGCAAAACAAACATAGTTTCAATAGAGTTGGGAGCTGTAAAAATAAATGAGCCTGCACTAGCTTAAATCATTTAATTACTACAGCTGATTTATCTGTGTCTTTTAATTAATCTGTGTCATGTAATTCATTTTAGTAATTCATGTTAAGAAATAAACAGACTGGGGTAATTTAATACTCAATCGATAAAGTAATTTGCCATTGAATTATAAAATTGTCCCAGGTAATTTTAGGAATTTGCACAGAGGTTTATAGGGTTATTTGTTCCCGGGTAATTTACAAAACCTTACAACAAAGTAAATCAAAAATGGAAACAAGAGCGCCATCTATTTCCATCTATTTTTCTGTAATTTTCCTGCTGACTATATATGTTATGCTACCTGAATGCTACTACGCCCGCTGATCTTTAAGACTCAGCCCACTGGCGTCAATGATTGACTTATTTGTCATTGATTGACGAGTCACTTTTCATTTGTTGAATAGTTGCACTCGCCACACGGGTCTACTACCACACATGGATTGAATGGTAATTTACAAAACCTTACAATAAAGTAAATTGAAAATGTAAACAAGAGGGCCATCAATTTTTCTGGAATTTTTCTGCCGACTATATGTATTATACTACCCAAATGCTACTACGCCCGCTGATCTTTAGAGAATCAGCCCACTGGCGTCAATGATTGACTTATTTGTCATAGATTGACGAGGCACTTTTCATTTGTTGGATAGTTTCACTCGCCACACGGGTCTACTACTACACCTGGGTTGAATAGTAATGCCTTTGTTAAGTTTTGTTTTGCTATCGGAGCTTTATCAGCATATTGTTTTGTATCTATACTTTTTAAGCCATATGTATTTATAGATTGTATTAATGCTCATTATTTATCATTGTTTTTGGTGTAATATTAATCAACATTACTAGTTCACCAGGTTTTTTTCTGGGGGTTTGCAAGCCTTTTTAAAGGAGTTCCTCCGTGAAGTTTGTCCGACTGCGTCAGCGTCGGTTTTTCAAAAAAAAAAAAAAAAAAAAAAGTAGTAGTAGTAGTAGTGGTAGTAGTAGTAGTAGTAGTAGTAGTAGTAGTAGTAGTAGTTGTAGTAGTAGTAGTAGTAGTAGTAGTAGTAGTAGTAGTAGTAGTAGTAGTAGTAGTAGTAGTAGTAGTTGTTGTAATAGTAGCAGTAGTAGTTGTAGAAGCAGCAGCAGCTGCTTGTATTCGTATGTGTGTGTGAGTGAGGGTGAATTGTCAGCAACAATTAAATGTTTCCCATAACACGCAAACACTGTTCTTCTACAGATAAGTGAATTCGACAAAATAACAAGACATTGCTAGCGCGCACGCACGCACGCACGCACGCACGCACGCACGCACGCACGCACGCACGCACGCACGCACGCACGCACGCATGAATTGACGGGTAGGCTATATTACTATCTATGAGGAGATTGTAGTAGTAGTAGTAGTAGTAGTAGTAGTAGTAGTAGTAGTAGTAGTAGTAGTAGTAGTAGTATTGGTAGTAGTAGTAGTAGTAGTAGTAGTAGTAGTAGTAGTAGTAGTAGTAGTAGTAGTAGTAGTGGTAGTAGTAGTAGTAGTAGTAGTAGTAGTAGTTGTAGTAGTAGTAGTAGTAGTAGTAGTAGTAGTAGTAGTAGTAGTAGTAGTAGTAGTAGTAGTAGTAGTAGTAGTAGTAGTAGTAGTAGTTGTTGTTGTAATAGTAGCAGTAGTAGTTGTAGAAGCAGCAGCAGCTGCTTGTATTCGTATGTGTGTGTGAGTGAGGGTGAATTGTCAGCAACAATTAAATGTTTCCCATAACACGCAAACACTGTTCTTGCAGTTTATAGCGCCTCCCCCCCCCGCCCCCTTCCCCCCCCCCTCCCCCCGCACCATCATCCTCTCCCCGTCCCCGCCTTCACTCCCTCCACCTCCTCTTCCTCTCTTCCCATCCTCACTGCCATCATCCACGTCCCATTCCATCCTCCTCCAGATCCTCCTCCTCTTCCTCTCTGTAAGCTCCTTTCTTGCTTCCCCATGTCGTTGTCGTCAACAACATGGGCAAACAACATGCGTATACATTTTTTTAATATTTATGCATTTATGACAGTATATGCATTTATGATACCTGGTCGCTCAAGAGCGTTGCCAATAGCTTTCCATATGTTGCTTCTTCGCTCGGAATCTTTGTAGTGCCTATTTGTGGCATCATACAGTTCTTCATACTTTGCAACTTCTAATATTAATTTTTCTTCTACTTGAGACATGCTGCTTTCAATACGGACATGCAATGAAATAAATCAAACCAGAAAAACTCAGGCATGTCAGAGTGACTGATCGCAGGCGAAGCGAGAGATAATCGTGCAGGGTCGTTTCCAAAATATACACGCGCGTTTTATCGTTTTGTATCGGTTCAGCTTAGCGCATGTGAGAACAGGCTGTTAGGAATACATATGTACGATTTTTCCTATCGCTCAGCTTAGCTTTAGCTTAGCCTCAGCTTAGCCAATGTGAAAACCAGGCTTTAGACTGGTGGATACTTTTCCCCGCGTGTGCTGTGAGAGTAGAAGGATTTATGATATGACTGCCGAGAGGAATCCTTGGCTTAAAGAGTGAAGAGTAACAAACCATTTCCTGATAATGTATTAGCGCAGTACCTTTGCACTATCAGCGTTGTCATATAGCGAATGCGTCTATGGTTGCTGGCTGCGTGAGACTTTGAATGGAAGGGGGGGGGGGCCTTTCCATTTTTAGCTATGCCAAGGCCATCTTTAGCTAATCTCCACCGACACCTTGCTCGTATTGGGATCGATCTCTAAACTCCATGACTATTAATTTCCAGAAAAGTATACAGGTAAACTATTGAATATTTTGGAACTAATTTAACTGGACACTGTTGCCTATGGCAGCAACAGCGTCCCGGCAAATTAGTTTCAAAATATTCAACAGCATGCTTATTAAATAGTAGAGAGATACAATTCATACAATGTGTCGGAATATTAAGAGTTAAAGACGGGCCAAATAGAATCACATATGGCGTACATCTCCTTCGATACGAGATCGAGAAAAGTATCTCGTATATATTGAGTAGCCATTGGCGTAGTGATTTCCAACAGAATATGGTGGTAGAGAGAATTGAAACTTAAAAGTATACGAGCGCTACTCTCTTTATGGTGTAGTTCGGATCGACCGGTCGGGTATCGGCCGTACCAGCTAAGCTGAGTACGCGCCGCCCGTCCTGGATTCGTTTCCTGAACACGCCCCCCCCCCCCCCACCTCTGGGTAGAGCCATAAGTGTATATGAGCCTATGAGAGAAATCGCGTTGTGAAAACGACCGAGTTCGTTAAAACGCATGATGCGCATGCGCGCGTCTAGATGCTATTTTTGAGCGCACGTAGTTTACGACCAAGATAGGATGGCGCTTTTAGTGTACTGAGATGGTACCATGTAATCCTTTTTGATTACCTATTCCCGTTAAATCTGGCATCCATCAAGACCAGAATTCGACGGGCTTTTTAAATCTGTAAACCATTTCAAAATCGCTTAAGAAATGGCTGAGTTATCTACGGAAAACCCTTCTTGATTATCTTCAAAATATTGCACTGACGTCATAACCACGTGGACGCAGAACTTCTAGAATGTTCTAGAACATTCGGCTGCGATATTATTAGCTACGCGCTGATTGGCTGTTGCTCGAACGATGATTGGTTGAAGCCTGCGCCTGTGACGTCAGGAGGAGTATAAAAGGAGAAGCGATCCAGAGATCGAGAGCATCCTCGTCCAGGGGCCGAACAGGTTGGACCTGTACTAGCTGCGATCAATAGATATTACGCATATGACTTCAGTTTTCTGTTCTTCCCCCGTGGCTAGCAGTAGCCAACCCATCGCAGTAAAAACAATTTTATAAACTCCCTACTTACGGGAGCAATTTGGAACTTTCTGATTACTGTTCACGAATATTAATATCTACTTCGGAACACAAATTTGCCGTGAGGCCTTTACGCCCTGAATATGTGATTCTACAGATGAGAGGCAGGATGTTCTTTGATGGATGATTCGCTGGATCTGCCAGCCACGCCAAAAAGTGGTATTTCAACTATCACTGCACTGATATCGTGTAGGTTCTTCTGACTTTCAACCGTAGCAAGTAAACTCTGCCCGGTGCATCTTCAGAGCTGGCTGACGTACCCAGCACTGTTAAGCTTTATTTTGTGTCTTCGTTTGCCTCTGACAACCCCCGCTTGTGACCGGGTTGTTTACAACTTCCATCCATGCCATCGGTGTAATGGAACTTTCTTCACCACAGTAGTACTATCGTATCTTTTGCTGACTGCTCGTTAGACATCCTATTACGCTTACAGTGCTGAGCGATGTACTCCCGCCATGAGTGTTCTTGCGGGAATCATTGTTTGCGGAAAACAGCTTGCGGGAAACAACCAGCTTCCTAAGAATGCATCAATGCACGTCAACTACGGAATGATGTATCAATTTCAGTAACACGGTGGCCTGACTTAAGAATGACTACTGAGTATTCAAGTAACTATACTTCACAGTTTAATTATTTCTCTATATGGGTTTCGTTAATTATATTGTATCCAGAAGAACGGTCCCGATGACTAAAAGGAACCGTAACGGTCTTAGGACAGCTAGTTATAATTTCTGTATTCTGTTTATAGTTATTCTCATTTTGCTCAATGTGTTGCTAACCGCACTATAGCAGGTTCGTTAACCTGTACTAATATATATAACTTTGACCATTTGATACCATATTGATTGTTCTGGTTAGATTATGTATATATATTGCCAGTGGCCATCAGTTCATATGATTTGCTTAGTTATAGAAAATATAGGATTGCAGTGAACGTAGGAAGCACTATACAGCAACACTTATATATGCAGCACCTTCTCACGCCACTAACAATTTTTCACTGAGGTCGCTGTCCATGCTATAACTCTGTTTAGCCCGACATGCTACTGACTAAACCTCTTCTATTCAGCCCGATAGGATAGGTTCAAAATGATTAGAGACACTTTCTTCATTACATACTCTGTAATATACTCTTCTCCTCTGGCAGTGCGATAATCTAGCCCCGCATTCCGGTAGGGCTCATAACTCCAAGATTTTGTCTCTCTTCATGCTCCACTCAGCCTTGTGGCTTCTTAATTGTTTGGATGTCCCTATCCGCGCCATGGCTGATCCGACTATTGGGGTTTTGGAGCGCTGATGGCCAGGGTGTGGTGTCACACACATTTCCCTTGTATCTTCGGATACTTAGTAGTTAGCACTTTAGCCAATGTAGGAAAGCACTGCGGAAACATATATTAATTATTATTTTATTTACTGAACCAACCTCCCGCACCGCAGTGCAAAACAGGGCAACTTGTATATAAACCTAACGACAGGTTAAATGGTTAGTTCCATAGGACCCCGTGACGGGAGAGATATGTACCCCACCGAATTCCATCAGAATGTCTGGGCATGATATTTAGATCTGCAATGCCCTTACGGGAAGGACATTTATGGTGGGTATTCGTCTTTCTCACCCTCACCATAACGATAGAACAATTGTCTAATAATGCTTTCGTGAAAAGTAACCTATGTCTTATAACGTTTTATGTGGTTACGGAGCGGAATGTCCGGATTCTTATCCAGTTCGGAGATCTTACTAAGTAACATGTATGAGCGCTGTCTTCAGTATTGATGTCATAGGGCATCTGTTCTCAGTGACAGCCGTGTCTAATAGCTAGGTAGATACCAGCCAGTTGCGGCCAAAATAGTTCTTGTTTTAAAAACAACTAAATGCTAATTAAGCAAAGCAGAAGGCCCGTATATATAAAGCGGCAACTGCTAATTCAGCATACTAAGAATCACATAAGACGAGACGGAGGCCTGTGACAGTGATGACGGTCCATGCGAGGATAATACTCCTCACCCAAACTAGCACTAGGAGTAGTGGCCGCATGAGGCACATAACTTTTCGTCCGAGATAACCTTCTTCCTTTCAGCTTAGAGGTATAATAACTTATATTAAGTTAATTAGTTAAGTCTCGTGTATGGGAACCTCCCTTGCAGGGATACCTCTGCGAACCTGTGTGGTATTTCTGGGAGCCCCATGTTTAAAAGTTCATCTACTTGTCTCTATGTCTTGTATTTTCGTATGCTCTTATTTTAGTTTTATCTAGCATATTTATAATTGTTTAGGTAAAATCATTGTATAGACTTATATTTTTAGGTCACCAAAATCAAATCTTGTAAGTCCATAGATCACGAAATTGCTATGGACAGGCATACTGGTGACACAAATTCTTGGGATGAGACTGTTGTATTTAATGTTCGTGACGATGGTCGCACGGCCCCACTGGAACGATTGAATTCCACCAACCTTAGGAGCCAGTTTTTGTTACCCACAGGGCAGTCTCGTACAAGGTCCATCACCCCGAGACCGGATGCTAACCAACGTCAACACTCGTCATGCACTTGCGGCGTGGCGAGTCGACGTGATACACTGGAACGGCCCGACACTACTTGGTGAGCTACAAGTGGCGCCTGATGTGGGGCTCGAAGAACATCATTAACCAACCACAGTGAACTCACGCCCACACCATATAGTGAGCTCAATTCAATGCCTTCTCCATTTAGCGACGACTCCCTCGATCAAGAGGTGGCGTCATACGATGGATTTTCCACTCAGATGCTCACCGACTATGCCAGAAATTCAGTGGAATCAACAACCCCGCACTATAACCTGTTTTCGCCTGTTAGCGACGGCACCTTTCGGGATGCCTCACAGGCGGGAACAGAGTTCAGAACCATATCGGACGTCCGTGACAGGCCACCACCAACAGGGCCGAATCGTGGACAACCCCGACAAAGACCCAATTACGGGCATCTCAAAGCCCTTCAGACTACTATAGTTCACCCGTGTCATCTACGGAGATTATATAGCCAGGGGATAATCCACAATACAGACAACCTCCCGCACCACCCTCTTCTAGCGCAACGCTATACTCAAGGGGCACACCGCAGCTTTATCGGGAGGAATCGGCACCACCATCACGCCGGTATATCAGTCATGCAACACATCATGACCGTCAGCCGACTGCACCACAACCATATGAGGAACATCAGTCCTCACCTCGGGAGGAATGACTGCGCAATCTTCACAACAATCCACTTCCCGTCCATAGACCCATGCCGGTCTATGGCTCTACAACCGGGGTGGATTCAGTAAATTGGAGTACACATGTCTTAGCTCCTCATCATCGGCATGAACAGGAGACACCAACACTACCACCGCGACTAGCCTCAGCATATTCGTCAGATTCTCAGATACCCGCACCACCCAGATTTCAGCCACTTCATTCTTCCCGCGGTCTTGGCCGAGTCATCCTCCCTCCAGAGTTTACTGGGGAGAATGACTGGACCAATTATAAAATACAGTTCGATATCATAAGTCGGACGAACCGCTGGAATGATCAGCAAATGGGTGAATATCTCACCACAAAGCTTTCCGGAAAAGCCCTCCAAGTTCTTGCGGATCTGGGAACTGACTACACACCCAACTACACACAATTGGAACGAGCATTGACGGAGCGATTTGGGGACACATCCCTCGGAGAAACCGGCAGTGGTAAGTTGTAGCACCTCTGCTGAAACAACGTTTTTGCAAGCACCACGTCCCGCCACCAAGACACTAAATTCTCGGTGTCCTTTGGTGGTATGCAGAACAGCACCTCATCCAACATCATCCCCCACATCCACAGACAGTAGCGACTCAGGAGAGATGATTCTCTCTGCTTCATGGATTCGCAAGCACCGACATAGATGGAGAAATGCACGCCCCTGGCGGAAGCACTGTTTCTTCTGTGCTTCACCAAAACATCCCATGAAGCATTGCAAGAAATGGCTTGCACAGGTGGAGCTCATGCGCACTGCTGTCTACACCAATACAGCCTAGACAGAGACGGCAACAACACCACCACCATTGCTATCAACAGCTCCGCCTTCACTGCAGCCTTCACATCAGTGGCGACGGCGAACTGGCCCTTTCCTCACTCAGCCATCCACAACATTACAAGAAGCCATACAGAAACAGCCAGAGTACATACAGAGTGATGCCGCTCCGACGCCATTGTCATAGACAGCATCATTGGAAACTCTTCCACAGGTACACCGCACAGTAATATACAAGTGTGCCTGTTTGATTAGTGGTGTTTCCACCAGTGCCACCGTCGACACTGGTACTTCTATCACAGTAATTAACAAGCGCTTGTATGAGAGCATCCCACCTCATAAGAAGCCACCCCTTAAGCCTACAAACATTTACCTACAGACGGCTACGGGAGCTGATGTGCCCGTAGCTGGTGTAGTCAATTTAGTTATCCAAATAGAGAAAATGCAATTCATACAGTGGGTCGTCATCGCCTCTATTAATAACGATGCCCTAATCAGCTCTGATTTCCTCAATGCCAGCGAAGCCATCATACACTGCAGACAACAGGAACTCAACATACACGGCCGATGAATACCTCTCAGACCAGCATCATCATTATATGAAATGTGTGCGGTAATATTATCAAGTACCGCCACAGTTTAGCCGGGACAGGAACAAATCTTATGGGCCACCGCACCACAGTTAGGAAGCAACACACACATCGCCACGCTGGAACCCGATCCTGATTATATGATCACCTCACAATGCACAAGTCCCTGCATAATAGTAGACACTACTAATAAGGAACAAATACCTTTTATAGTGTTTAATGGCACCGCAGATCTCATCACTCTGGAACCCGGAATACCCTGTGGCCCTTTAGCAGACATAATCTCATTGGAATTACCTGCACTTGCTGACACACCACCGCAGATGACTGATGATTTACCCGAACATTTACATGATTTGTATCTACATGCCACAGTTGGATTACAGCAATCACAGAAACGAGAGATTCAGAAACTACTACATAAATATCGCGATAGTTTTTCCTCCGGAGACATGGATTTTGGGGAAACTCATCTCGTACAACACTCCATCGACACAGGCAATAATCGCCCTGTACGACAACCGTTATGATGTCTACCCATTCATAAGGAAGCGGAAGCACACCAACAAATGAACGACATGTTGCGGACTGGTACTATGGAACCCTCAGCATCTCCATGGGCTAGCCCAATAGTGCTAGCCGGCAAAAAGGATGGAACCTTGCGGTTTTGTATTGACTACCGCCGGCTTAATGATCTTAGCGTTAAGGACGCCTATCCGTTACACCAGATAGATCAGGCCTTGGATTCCTTGTCCAGAGCCAAGTGGTTTTGTACCCTTGACTTAGCTAGCAGTTACTGGCAAGTAGCCATGGATGAAGTTGACATGGAAAAGACTGCATTCGTTTGTAGGGATGGCCTTTTCCAATTCTGCAAGATGCCCTATGGGTTGTGCAACGCTCCCGGAACTTTTGAACGACTCATTGAGCAAGTATTAACCACCCTGCAATGGGAAATCTTTCTCTGTTACATCGATGACGTAATAGTCTTTGGACCCACGTTTGAGCAAACCTTAATAAATTTGGACACCGTGCTTTCAAGATTCTGCACGGCCAATTTGAAACTCAAAACGAAGAAATGTCATCTCTTTAGACAGAGCGGTGAGTTCCTGGGACATGGCATATTCGGTGATGGAGTTGCTACTCAGCCGTCAAAAACGAAGGCAGTAGCAGAGTGGCAACAGCCCTCTTCAGTTACGGAGCCATGAAGTTTTCTTGGCCTATACCAGTACTATCACCGTTACATCCGACATTTCAGTGAGATTGCTTCACCCCTCTACAAGATCACCGAGAAAGATCGACCATTTGAGTGGACGAGTGAGTGTGAAGGCTCATTTAGGGCGCTGAAGGAACTCTTAACGACCGCCCCAATTCTTGCTTACCCTAATCCAAACCTCGATTTCATCTTAGACACTGACGCGTCAGCTTTCGCTAGTGGCGCAGTTCTATCTCAGGTCACTGAAGATGGAACAGAGCAGGTATTGGGTTATGGTTCACGTACTCTGAATAAAACGGAGAGAAGATACGCAACCACCAAGCAAGAACTATTGGCGGCAGTCCATTTTCTCAAGTATTATGAGCACTTTTACACTCCGTACAGACCATGCCTTACTACAGTGGCTCCGGAACTTAAAAAATCTGGAGGGCCAGGTAGCGAGATGGCAGGAATCCCTGCAGGCCTACAACTTTAACGTTGTTCACCATCCCGGCAAATTGCATGGGAATTCCGACGCCCTCAGTAGAATCAGCGCGGAAGCTGAACACGAAGAGGCTGCCACCGTGACACAGTCAACACAGCCATCTCCGGAGTTCCCCGAATTGAGGTGCGCAGAGTGGAATCCAGAGAAAATCTCACACCACCAAACAACTGACGTGCAGACACGGAATATATATGCGTGGATTCAGGAGGGGGTATGTCCTCCTAAGGAACCGGTAACACCTCTATCCACCATGGCAAAATATTATTACCAACGGTTCGAAGAATGTCAATTAATAAATAATGTTCTATATATTAATGACCGTTTGGTAGTCCCGGAAAGTTATCGTGAATTTATATTGAAACAACTACATGATAATGCCGGGCATCTGGCCGTGGAAAGGACTGTTGCCCATATCAAATTCACATTCCACTGGATCAGGATTCACGATAGTGTCAAGGTATGGGTTGCCAAATGTGTCCCATGCCAAAAACGTGCTGTTGTCCAACACCATATCGCACCATCTCAAATTAAGATAGTTTGTGCACCATGGGAGCGAGTGGCTATCGATGTGCTCGGACCCTTGAATATGATGGATGATGGAAATAAATACATCCTCGTATTACAAGATTATTTTACGAAGTGGGTAGAAGCATTTGCTCTGTCGGACCAAGAGGCATCCACCGTAGTGGGGGTCTTGGCCAGCAATGTGTTCTGCCGCTTTGGTATGCCTTATGAGTTGCACTCCGATCATGGAAGTAATTTTGAGAGCCGGCTCATATCAGAGCTCTGCAAATTGTTCCATATCGTCAAGACAAGGACGACTCCATACCACGCCCAGAGTGACGGGATGGTAGAGAGATTCAACAGAACTCTCACGGAGATGCTTACGAAGGAAACATGCCTTGATTGTAGAGATTGGGACCTATGGCTCCCGTATGTACTCATGGCCTACCCCACTTCAATACATTCCAACACGGGTTACACCCCTGCTCGGTTAATGTTAGGCTGTGAATTAGCCTTACCTCTGGATCTTGTCATGCCTCGAATACCAGGAGAGAAAAATTCACCATCTCTCTATGTTGAACTCTTGCAGCAAAGGATAGAACAAGCCTATGAGTTAGTAAGAGAAAGCTTATCCACTGCACACCGGCGAAAAAAGACATGGCACGACGGGAGAGTGCATGGAGATCTGTATGAAGCAGGAAGAATGGTTTGGGTACACGATTCACGACGGTCTGCAAACGTGCCAAGTAAACTGAGTTACCAGTGGAAAGGCCCCTATGTGGTAGTAGGTAAGACGTCGGACGTGACCTACCATATCCGTGCTTCGGATGGCCTGACCTCAGTCATCCACTTCGATCGGCTTAAACCTTGTGTCAGTGACCACCCAGCACGCGGACTGGGCATTTCTCGTGACACCGGTACCCAGTCAGATATTTCTATGGAAATTAGTATTCCCATGGTTAGCACAGAGCACCACGGTGCCCTTTCCGCCCCAGTACTACCAAGCCAGAACGTGGGTGAACAAGCGGCTAACGCTGACGACGATGACGAGATACGTACTCGCCCTCTCCCTCAGCACGGGTCTACTCAATCTGGAAAGTCGTATCTGAAGAATTTTGTGTTTGTTTTGTCCAAGGGACCGGACGGGAAAGTTGTTCCTCCGATCTCTTCCCATTCCCACCCACTTCATGCTATGCCCCCCATCATAGAGTTACCACAAGCAGAAGCTGAGGCTGACCCAAGCCATGCTTCCTGTGGGGTGGAACATATGGTGAATAGCATGGAAGTGAAGAGGCTGGATGAAGCCTTAGCGTGTCTAGAACCGAAAAACCATACAACGAGGTGTCTCCGACCACGCCCCCAAAGCGCCAAACCGATTCCCACCCAAGTGGCACCCATATCCGTCACCGCACCAACACCCCAAATCCAACTGGCGTCCCTCATCCATACACCAAGTTCTAACATCACCGGCCCAGTCCATTTCACACTCCACTCGTCGTCTGTTGACTGTCAATCTTTAGATATGAGGGAGACTGCTGCAACAGAGGAGGTGGCATCCCGCACTGCACCAACCACCATTACCCCTCCCCCCCCCCCCCCGCGGTGGGCAGGGAAGCAGCCTGTTCAGCAGACTCTCGGCTCGAACTTTCCCGGTGTCTAAGATCTATGACAGGGCACCAACCATCATGTAACGGGAGATGACCACATCCCCCTGTCCACGGGCCACCCCATCCAATTGGCCTACCATACTCCCCCGTGAGCAGTCAGAACATCACACAACAGACAGAACGTCAACACCTACAGAACACACCTGCCTTCAAGACTGGATACGTCAATTCGTCATTGCGCGTACATCGCATACCTGCTCGGTTATACTCAGCATAACAGAGACATTCAACATCGGCAACTACATCATTTAACAGCACCTACCGGTACTAATTAATTCCCGGTAGAGACATAAAAATTCCTGCTACAAACACCTCCCGCAAATAACAACAGATTTGGCGTTCACCAGCGTGGAAAACTGGAATATGGCCACTTTGCTTATAACATTGGCATCATACAGCAGCCCGGACATCCCGACAACGGCATTATCATCAACAGACAACAGCTGACAAATCTCCTGCACACACCCTCTTATCCAGTGTCGGGAGAACTGATTATGTGGATATAAGGAATGCACTACAGCCATCTACAGTACGCGTCATGGGAGGAACGTTTGTCCAATGGTCCTCCCCTTTCCCTTTTTCCCTACTACATCTGAAACAACTAAATCTACATACTTCATCTACACATAATAACAGTCGATATTATTAAGAGAGCAAGATGCCCGCATTGTCATGAGTCACGAGTAGGATCTTACTACCGAAAAGTTGAATTCGACAATGGATTGATCAAAGTTACGAGAGTATCCGACAGGTCGTCTGCACTCTAAAGTAATTCTAACCCGCCCATGGGCTCGGCCATTACAGAGTTAAATACCCTCAGTGTTCGATAAAGTTGACATTCGCGAGCGTATCAGATTCAATTCACCAAAATGTCAGAAACACAGACATTCAGGTTGACTGTATTCACAATCTCCAAACGACGACATTGTAAATTGTAATAATTGTGGCACACACTTTGTGAGTTGTACTGTAATTTAACCATTATTGAATGGTACTAATGTGTTTGGTCTAGGCCAGGACGGAGCTAGATCTACCCATTGATGAGAATGCTTGGCCAGCCCTCCTGCTCGGAAAACACAGCTATCTTGACGGGATCAGTAACGTTGATCTACCGCCTGAATAGATATGTTTAAACCACACACCAAATTACTTACAACTTTACTGTTAAATTTTTGATTAAGAACACAACTGCTCTACCGTGCTACCAATCATTAGGGCACGGGCCGGTAAAGCGGCATAAAATATCTGACAGTATAATTACAGAGAGAATTTCAAAAATTCTCTTCCTTGCGTTCCAGTCTATAATCAACACGGTCTGAGAACTACCTATTACAGACACCTACCAAGACGCATGTTAAAGAACTCGCGCAAATACTGGACATTATGAAGATCTTGACGTACCATATATATTTCTATCTCTTGCATCTGCAACAGACTACGCCTCAGCAACAGCATTTTTGGCCATCGCATAAACAGCATATATGTTTCCGATCAACCACGTGACATTTACTGCTAATTCCAGTAAATTGGATCAAATGCTTTAAACACAAGAGCCGCCCAAAGACGCGACTACCACAGCGTGATGGAGGAGTGGTGAGGGTGAGTCCGGGAGATTACCGCTGACGTCACCTGACTCCCACACACCCCATCGAGCGCCCCAGCCTAAGATTAGAATAGGCAAGTTTATAAGCATCCAATCTGGAGAACCGCCTCATGCTAATTAAAAGGTGAGACACCGCCAAGAAAAAGTAGTACCACGTTTCTATGTTGATCGAAGGCTGTTAAATGCGCGAAATTAAGACAAGTTTAATGAGCCATTCTTCCTATAATTAAAAGTCCTCCCTTTATACAGGAAGATTTGCTCCCTAGACGTCTAGGCCAGAAAAAGAGGAAACTTTCAAATAAGAATGACCGAATCACCTGCTAAAACTTTTAGGTGTGGTCAACCGCCACCTGTGACATCATCAAATAGTATAAAAGGAGGAAGCGCGCTCTGAAACTTTGTCTTCCCATCAAAACTCGACACCAGGGAAGAACAGATAGCATTAGGCTTCTTTCGTGTCGCAAACCAAATTCTGCTGTTTCATTATTATTTCATTATTATACTTGGCCTGGAAAGTTTAAATACAATGAAAAGATAGGGCATTAGGTTTTAAATAAAGTTCCCGCAGCCAACTACCATGCATGAACGAGATGTCACTCCTTGAAGATTTAGCATTATCGGATTCATCTGAAGAAGAATCGGTACCAGTTCCAAAATGGTTCCCGTGCAGCTCGTTATTAGCTAGTGGAGAGCCCTGTACCAGAACCTTCATGAGAAAATCCTACCGCACACTTCATGTTAATAAGGATCATATCTTCCAGGCAGCCTTTTGTGTGACGTGCCAGTATCTCTACACCGCTACTCGCTACGGGTGATGCATGCGCTCCGATATCATCACCGTGTGTTAAAAGTAACATTAGTTCCTGGAGAAGAGAACGAGGATCGTGCCGTTTTAACCTCCTGTTTCCAATCTCGGTTCCCGGTCAAAGTTCTTCCGACCGAGATAATGGCCCACATGAAGAACACTACTCCTAGATATCCCATTAGTCATCATCTTCCCGCGGCTACCGTAAGCAGTGTACCGGCAGCCAGACGTGAAATCCTTCCCACAGCCGCGCGTGGAAACGTTATGCCAGTACCAGTTACTTCATCCACACCAGTTCTGAAGCGGAGTAAGAAGCAAAATTCTCCCACAAAATCCAGTCTGGCAGCACCCGCATCAGTTATTAGCCATCCGGCTATGGTCACTACACCCGCCACCGTAGTGTCTAAGACAGTGTTAGCCAGTCAGTCGATTTCGGTAGTGATTACGACACCTGCGGTAATGGACATTCCAAGTTACCCAGAGTCACCATCTCCACCAGAACTTACCATAGACGAGGGACTAGGTCCGTCGCAGCCTGCGGCGATTAGTGAACTCCGACCCGGTTATTCAGCATCTGCCTCCTTGCCTTTCTGACCCAGCAATCAGAAAGGGAACCACACCGGAACGATCATACGTGGGAAAGAGACGGATCGCCCACACACAGGACATTCATCCCGTGCCTAACATCACCACAAGTCGTCTGTTAAAATATGCTAAGTTTCGGAAGCCTACGGTACAGCTCACCGCCATCACCACGACAGCTACAACAGCCACCATGACGACTACCACCACTACAGCATCACGGATATTAGCAACCACTAGTACCGCCGCTGCCTTATGGACGGATATATTAGAACCGGCAGTAACTGTGAGAGACATTATGGATGCGCATATTTCCGCCACCATCACTTCAGATATTTCCGACAGTGCCAGTAATAGTGAAAGCATCTCAGCAATGACAGTGCATCCACCACGACCCACCACCATCAGTCGCGGGACCCAGACTCAATGGGGAAATTTCGCTGCAGCGGTGTGATCATGTGTGATACAGCAGAAACATCAATAGTGCGATTCGCGGAAATGTATTAATTATTACTTTATTTTTTAAATACTTTTCTTCTTATTATATATGTTAGACCAATTGAATCTCATCCCTAGGATGACTACGGTTATCCGACACAGCCGCACACTTCAGTGCCCGGCTGTGTCCCATACGAAATGAGCACTGCGGACTCTGATGTTGTAAGAACGTCGTGTGCGACGTAAAGAATACAACATCCCACAGTGCAATAATGTCATAATCCCGTCATGCAGTCTCAACTACGCTGAGGCTGCCTGATAAACTAACTTTTAAGTTATTATTATTTTATATCTTAGATGTCAGGATGGATATGGGGCCAGCGAGAGCTGCCCGTTGTGGACCTGCAATAACGGGCCGCAAATATATATTTTGATAAATAATAAGAGATACGTGTTGCGTGCCCCTTTATTTACCCGGGGTGTGCAAGTAATTCGGTGTGATTCAATAAATACCTCGTGAGGGTATGTTACATGGTCTATATATACCTTGTCTTTTTCTTATTATTATATTATATATTTAAACTTAAATTGTGGTGCATTGAAGCTTGGGTGTTCTCTGCAGAGATAATAATTATCCGCACTCGGAGAGAACACCCATGCAAGCTTTTGTTTAGAATCATGTACTAAATAAAGTTACAGCACGCACCGTAATATTAATAATAAAAAAAGAAAAAAAAGGAAAGGCCTGGAAAAATGATTCCAGGTCAAAATTGAAAACTAAAAGTATGCCTCCCCCCTCCTCTTGGCACCTCTATGTGCTCTGTCTCTTGAATATGCGTCTATTGCGTCACTACTCCTCTCCGGCCACACGCCTACCCGGGAAGTCTATAATTCCCGCCTAGCGTATGTCCGTGCGTCGATCCGCCACACGTGATCATTTGCCACGGATGTCTCACTAGGAGGGGTGGCGGTGTAGTTCGGATCGACCGGTCGGGTACCGGCCGTATCAGCTAAGCTGAGTACACGCCACCCGTCCTGGATTCATTTCCTGAACATGCCCCCTGGGTAGAGCCATAAGCGTACATGAGCCTATGAGAGAGATCGCATTGCGCATGCACGCGTCTAGATGCTATTTTTGATAGAGCACGTAATTTACGACCAAGATATGATGGTACTTTTAGTGTAACGAGATGGTACCCTGTAATCCTTTTTCATTACCTATTCCCATTAAATCTGGCAGAAACAAGACCAGAATTAGACGGGCTTTTTAAATCTGTAAACCATTTCAAAATCGGTTAAGAAATGGCTGAGTTATCCATGGAAAACCGTTCTTGATTATCTTCAAAATATTGCCGTGACGTCATAACCACGTTGACGTAGAACTTCTAGAATGTTCTAGAAAATTCGGCTGCGCTATTATTAGCTACGCGCTGATTGGCTGTTGCTCAAACGATGATTGGTTGGAGCCTGCACCTGTGACGTCACGAGGAGTATAAAAGGAGAAGCGATCGAGAGCATCCTCGGCCAGGAGCCGAACAGGTTGGACCTGTACTATCTGCGATCAACAGATATTACGAATATGACTTCAGTTTTCTGTTCTTCTCCCGTAGCTAGCAGTAGCCAACCCACCGCAGTAAGAACAATTTTATAAACGCCCTACCAACGGGAGCAATTTGGAACTTTCTTATTACTGTTCACGAATATCAATATCTACTTCGGAACACAGATTTGCGGTGAGGCCTTTACGGCCTGAATATGTGATTCTACAGATGTAGAGGCAGGATGTTCTTTGATGGATGACACACCAGATCTGCCGGCCACGCCAAAAAGTGGTATTTCAACTATCACTGCACTGATATCGTGTAGGTTCTTCTGACTTTCGACCGCAGCAAGTAAACTCTGCCCGGTGCGTCTTCAGAGCTGGCTGACGTACCCAGCACCGGTAAGCATTATTGTGTATCTTCGTTTTCCTCTGACAAACCCCACTTGTGACCGGGATGTTTACAACTTCCATCCATGCCATCGGTGTACGGGAACTTTCTTCACCACAGTAGTACTATCGTATCTTTTGCTGACTGCTCGTTAGACATACTATTAGGCTTACAGTTCTGAGCGATGCACTCCAGCCATGAGTGTTCTTGCGGGAATCATTGTTTGCAGAAAACAGCTTGCGGGAGCCAACCTGCAGGAACTTTCCAGCTTCCTGAGAATGCATCAATGCATGTCAACTACAGAATGACGTATCAATTTCAGTAACATGGTGGCCTAACTTAAGAATGACTACCGAGTATTCAAGTAACTATACTACACATTTTAATTATTTCGCTATATGTACTTCTTTAATTATATTGTATCCGTAAGAACGGTCCTGATGACTAAAAGATACCGTATCAGTCTTAGGACCTCTAGGTATAATTTCTGTATTTGTTTAGTTATTCTCATTTTCTGTAAGGTGTTTTACTAACCGCACCGTAGTAGGTTCGTTAACCTGTACTAAATATATAACTTTGATCATTTGATACCGTATTGGTTGTCTAGTTAGATTATGTATATATATGGCCAGTGGCCATCAGTTCATATGTTTTGCTTAGTTATAGAAAATATAGGTCTGCAGTGAACGTAGGAAACACTATACAGCAACACTTATATATGCAGCACCTTCTCCCGCCACCAACAATTTTTCACTGAGGTCGCTGTCCGTGCTATAACTCTGTTTAGCCCGGCATGCTACCGACTAAAACTCTTCTATTCAGCTCGATAGGATAGGTTCAAAATGATTAGAGACACTTTCTTCATTACATACTCTGTAATATACTCTTCTCCTCCAGCAGTGTGGTAATCTAGCCCTGCACTCCGGTAAGAGTCACAACTCCAAGATTTTGTCTCTCTTCATGCTCCACTCAGCCTTGTGGCTTTTTAATTATTTGGATGTCCCTATCTGCACCATGGGCTGATCCGAGTCTGGGAAACTATCGGGTTTTCCGAGCGGTGATGGCCAGGGTGTGGTGTCATATACATTTCCCTTGTATCTTCGGATACTTAGTAGTTAGCACTTTAGCCAATGTAGGAAAGCACTGCGAAAACATATATTAATTATTATTTTATTTACTGAACCAACCTCCCGCACCGCAGTGCAAAACAGGGCAACTTGTATATAAACCTAACGTCTGGTTAAACGGTTAGTTTCATAGGACCCGGTGACGGGCGAGATACGTACCCCCACCGAATTCCGTCAGAATGTCTGGGCATGATATTTAAATCTGCCACGCCCTTACGGGAAGAATATTTATGGTGGGTATTCGTCTCTCAACCGCACCATAACGATAGAACAATTGTTTAATAATGCTTTCGTGAAATATAACCTATGTCTTGTAACGTTTTATGTGGTTACGGAGCGGGATGTCCAGATTCTTATCCAGTTCGGAGATCTTACTAAGTAACATGTATGAGTGCTGTCTTCAGTATTGATGTCTTAGGGCATCTGTTCTCAGTGACAGCCGTGTCTAATAGCTCGGTAGATACCAGCCAGTTGCGGCCAAAAATAGTTCTTGTTTTAAAAACAACTAAACGCTAATTAAGCAAAGCAGAAGGCCCGCATAAATAAAGCGGCAACTACTAATTCAGCATACTAAGAATCACATAAGACGGTAACGAGGGAATCCATCGGGAATCGCTCATCCCGTCTTCGCGTAAAACAGCACGCATCCCTATAGTCATAATCTCACTAGGTATGGTCCTTTCTTTCTCCAGCATTTTTGGTTGAAATATTAGAGTGGGCCCATTTTTGCCTACTACTCTTCTCCCGCTTTAAGCAGTGGCGACACCTTCCCAAGACGGAGGCCCACGTGAGGCACTTGCCTCTCGCAAGTATTCAGCGACGACGGTCCATGCGAGGATAATACTCCTCACCCAAACTAGTACTAGGAGTAGTGCCTGCATGAGGCACATAACATTTCGTCCGAGATAACCTTCTTCCTTTCAGCTTAGAGGTATAATAACTTATATTAAGTTAATTAGTTAAGTCTCGTGTACGGTAACCTCCATTGCGGGGATACCTCTGCGGACCTACGAGTCTGTGTGGTACCTCCGGGAGCCCCATGTTTAATAGTTCATCTACCTGTCTCTATGTCTCGTATTTTCGTATGCTCTTATTTAGGTTTATCTAGCATATTTATAATTGTTTAGGTAAATCATTGAATAGACTTATATTTTTAGGTCACCAAAATCAAATCTTGTAAGTCCATAGATCACGAAATTGCTATGGGCAGGCATACTGGTGACACAATTTCTTGGGATGAGACTGTTGTATTTAATGTTCACGACGATGGTCGCATGGCCCCACCGGAACGATTGGGTTCCACCGGCCTTAGGAGCCGGTTTTTGTTGCCCGCAGGGCAATCTCGTACAAGGTCCGTTACCCCGAGACTGGATGCTAACCAGCGTCATCACTCGTCGTGCACTTGCAGCGTGGTGAGTCGACATGATACACTGGAACGGCCCGACACTACCCGGCGAGCTACAATACCAGACAATATTAATTCACGTATAACTAGATGATATAAAGCCTATAGTAGTTTGTATGACAAGTAGACAGAAAAATAGTCCCTCTGAATTCGTCGTAAAATTCAAGTCTGTCGCACATCTGTCGCAGACAAAATGAGGTCAAGAATTTGCCGACGTTGTGTGGCTGTTGATATCACATGAAGCACTGGGTGGATCGAGTCGCTTTTAATATCTGTATCAAGCTAAGATGGTACCAAAATCAACACGATCCACAGGCTTTGCTCTTACTGTCCGCTACAGAGATTCTTGGCGAACTTCTCCCAATAGCTGCAAGCTGACTAAAAATTGAGAATCTCTATGAATGAATCCAAAACAGAGTTCACCCACATATACCTATCGACAAAGCATGAAACTATAGAAAATGACGACCCACTTCGTGGTGGCGAACCATGGACGAAATGTAAATTCAGGGCTCACTACTTTGCAGTACTGCCGACATTTCTGCATGCTGCGTCATAAAGAACATAGCTTTCCAGTCCTTCTGGAAGCTATAGATTCGTAGATCAAAGATGCCATTGATAAAGAGGCTACGTTTATACAATGCAACCTGCGTATAACTGTAACAGCTGGGCAGTTCCAAAGGCAGCTCTAGACAAACTCGATGCCTACCACCGCAAACACCTATGCACCATCACTGGACACCGATGGCCAGACAGCCTAATTTCCAACGATGCATTATACAAGATGTGTAATACGTCGCCGCTGTCTGTAAAAGTCGCCCAGCAAAGATGGTACATGTTTGGCCATGTGCTAAGGATGCCAGAAGAGACACCAGCACAGAGAGCCTTAGAACTTGCCCTACTCGGAGCCAGCAAATACAAAGCCAGGAGAGGACGTCATTGCATAAATCTGCTAAGCGTGCTATGAGGTGACCTCAAGAAAGCAGGTCTCAGTACGCTCAAGTCAACAATGGACCTGAGGAAGCTAAGGATTTCGGCTGAGGACAAGACACAGTGGGCAAAAGCGAAGAAGGACTGATTGCAGCTGAAGGATGTTTCTACTACTACAGCCGCAGAATACAGTAATCATACATACAGAGATAGTCTGGGTCCCGATCTGTCTGGTCTCCTAAGTGGAGTCTGTGCAACAGTCTAGTCGTTGTGATGACGTAATAAGATGGCCGGTCAATACATTATAGGTGTATTCTCGAAGAAGCCACGCCACTATTTTTAGATTGCTATGGCGTAATGATTATAACGTCGATGGCAGGCCAAAACGGTCATAACTCATATTCCTTACACGTTAGCCAGCCTGGCCTATGCGTTATCCAGCCTGGCTTACACGTTATCCCGCCTGGCTTAAGTGTTAACCAAAACAACCAATCAAATTCCGTTCTCGCTAACGTGTATGCCAGGTTTCTGACTTACACGTTAACCAGCCTGGCTTACACGTTAACCAGCCTGGCTTACGTGTTAACCAGGAATATGCAGAGAAGCGGTCATAATATATATTTCTTACACGCTACTAAGCCTGGCTTACACGTTAACCAGCGAACCAATCAGAATACATTCTCGGTTACGTGTAAGCCAGGATTGTGCTGGCTTACAGCATTAACCAGACTAGGAAGAGACCCATTCAGTGAAGACGTTACAGAGCAGTAAATATGCATTGAGTATGTCTCGCTGAAATTTGAACCAGAAATGACAAATACTAGATATCCTTAGGTGAAAAATATAATTTGTGTGAATAGTTTGAAGCTAATTTGAATTGTAGCTGTTACTGCTATCGCATAGACATATTCCTGTCAAATTAAATTCAATTCAATGGCTGACCTACATAGTTACCTTGTAATTAAGATCCTGAGAATTCAGGATTCAAGGTAGGAAAATAGATATGCTAATGTACCTTTCCAGAGTATTGACGTCATATGACGTCATAATCGTCTAAGCTGCGTGTAGGATGGCGCCATAATCATTACGTCATAAATGATTCTGTACGGACCATCTTTAACTCTTAAAAATCTGACACCTTGTAAGAATTGTACATCTACATTATTTAATAAGCATGCTGCTGAATATTTTGAAACTAATTTGACTGGGTGTTGTTGCTGCCGTAGGCAGTAACAGCACCCAGTCAAATTAGTTTTAAAATAATCAACAGCTTACCTGTATAGTTTTCTGGAAATAGATAGTCAGGGAGTTCAGCGATCGAGCGAGCCCAACACGAGCGAGGTGTGGGTGAGTAGAGTGGAGGCGAGCTGGGCCCCCGTTTTCACACCTAAAAGTAGTTGCTGTGTCAGAGCAACCAACTAATTTGCATTATTCTCACCCTTTTTCCTTTGATCTTTCCCGCCGATTAAATAAATCTGAGACAGATCTAAGTGATACTGAACCCCTAACTGGTTGGGTGTAAAGATAGGGTAGGGATTTGGTACAGAGGTAAAGGGTTGGTTTATTCCATACTTTTGAGGTCAAAATGCGCTTAAAACAATCTTGGCGTGATTAAACAGCTTCCTTATTATAAATATATTTCAAGACCAAATGTATGTACCAAACAAGTACGGGAGAAAATGTGCATCAATTTTGTAATGCCGATCAACATTAAATGATCCAAATTGAATTATTACGAATGGCAATATAGCGGGCTTCTTAAGTTGGCGAGCCAGTGGCTCTTTTGCGGTGGGATATTATATGCTAATGGGAGTTTATCAAACGAACACCCATTATTCAGATCAGTATAATACTCAGTTCCTATCGCGCAATGATAATATATAGAAATTCCAGAGTCCTGAGTCCCCGATTCCAGAATATTTATATCCGAGTACTCGCTTTAAAATAAACTCTTCAATTGGAGGTGAATCACGTCATTTGTGGTTTTTTCGTGACGCCATTTTATATCAAATTGTGGATTAATTTTGATGTAATAAACGACTTTTATTAAAGGATATGTGATATTTAGGCTCTCAAATCAAATAATTTCCCTTCCCCGGTGATGTTTTGAGGTACACATTAAACATAGGCGTAAGCGGTGATAATTTTTACAGGAGAAAATGCATTGAATTTCCGTGGTATCAGTTTTAGAACTTTTTTGGGGAAACCGTTAGCGCATAACTATTCAGAGAATGAGGAACGTGGGATAAGCATGTGTGATTACAACAACAATGACAAATAGCGACCAAGTGAACAATCTTTATTCATCTCAAACTAATCATGAGTCAACACAAACAAATCAGTTATTCATTTAGTTTATTTAATCATTCACACATTTGGCTGATAGCCAGATGTTTGTTTCCATGATTGGTAACTCGACCAGAGTTTCACAACTATAAAAGTGTCTTGAAAAAAGTTTCAACATGGCGATTATACGATTATTTCATTTTATAATCATCCCCGATCATTTTGAATTATATAATCGTGATTAATCGAATAATCTATAAAATTGTGCAACCCTAACGATTGCTATGAGTACATTCAGTACTCTGCAAATCGTGAGCACAAATGTTCATTGCATCTGTATGGGAGGACAGGAAAGAATAAATCTTTAGGAGGCAAACAGATGCACTTTATCAGACCGAAGTAAGACCCTAGCTCCTCTACCAGTTTAAAATCTCTAACAATTATATCCAGATTGCCTATAGGGTACTCACAGGTCTTACAAACATAAGGATATAGTGAAGTTATATTCACATACACAATATACTCACCTTCAGCAGCCTTGTGATGCAAACGTATGGCGTTAGTCGAGTCACCATACATGGTGATAATCGGGTCATGATATGTTCTAGTGTTCAGAAAAGCATTAATGCTAGGGTTGTTAAGCCTCTGAGCCTTAAAATCACAACCCCACATTTCGACTACCTTCAAACCCATATGTCTAAGCTCGCTAGATTTAGAAAGCATCTTCTAATACACTTCTTCCAAAGTTAAATCAGGCTAAAAAATGACTTGGTAGTCATACTCTTACTGTCTGACACAGACATATTGTCAGTGCCGTAAGTGGCAATCAAGGGGTATGCGCCTATGTAATCAAAGAATATGTTACTGTCTAGGAGAAAAAAATCCTTTCAAATGAGGTAGATTGAATATCGCCGGTAGTTGACATAGTTGAAACGGAAGAAACAGAAGAAACGCTAGACTGTCCTTAAAATGAATGTCACCCACATTCAAATACACCACTTTATTACCATTCATTATTACATTGGCCACTTTATGTTCTGTAATTCTAAGGAGCCACTCCATTACTAGATGCAAGTCAAAACCATGGCTGTTATGAGCTATAGCGATGTAGTCCCGAAAACGTAGAACATTAGCCTTATGCCTACTCCCGCACTCAGATTTTGTAGCTAATAACCATTGCATGAAATCGGTTAGAGCATTAACACCTTCGAAGATAACCTCTCTTCGACGTTCATCGCAATCCAAGCAATACTCATCATGAGGTTTACCAATGCATATGGAGCAAGATATCTGAGCCATGACATAAATAACCACGTGATGCTTTGTCACTTGGTTCATTTCAAAATCATAAAAGATGAAATGTTGAGGAATGGACGATAAGCCCTTATTCTGGGTTTTAGGGTCGCGTGCCTTACGCTGCATTTCTTGCTTATTTCTTACTGTATGCTTGCACAATTTATGTGCCAGATGGATTTTGATTCTGTTTCAAATATATTATATAAATGGCTATTAAGATTGTGTTTGCATACAGACTTTAAGTTTCTCGAGGTCAAGTTGAAATGTGTTCTTATGGTATATATTCTATGATTGTATATCAGCCTGGCAAACACTTCTACTGTCAAATCACTAGAAATGCAGTCAATCAGAAATTTTCTGGCAGAAAAAATATAATTTCATCCATAATTGGAGATTAGGCACATGCAAGATCCTTCTCACATCCAGATTCCTACACAACTTAAAATGCTGACTTCTTTGTTCCTACATTTCTCGTTGTACCACAGCCGAGATTCTTCGAAGCTTGGCAACCGTAACAGCATGATTGATGTAGTACATAATATGATCATCAGCCTCTTCATGATCATATTTTAGTAGTTGCACATTTTTCTAAACTTGACAAATTTCCAAACATACTGCCAGATCCTGCAAGTGAATCCTCCGAGATAAACAGGGTTGCTATCCTTGTATGTCTCAATCATCCATTCATGAAGAATTGTTGAGGTCGTACTTTTATTGCTGTTGACGAACATAATCTACCTCTGACAATGAGCAATGGTCGATGTGATCGACTAGTTGTAGTGTTTATTGCATCAAGTTTACTTCGACAGTCATGTTAGCATTGCTTAATACTCTGGCAAGGATACAAGTCAAATATTATATTGATCATGTTGCAATCTCAATACAAGTAGCTTCTGTACGAAGTCACTGCATGTGTTCACCCTTAGCTTCTTCACTGCCTCCTTCGGTGCATATGCCATGCAGTCGATAATACGCATACTGGATTCATCAACTCGTGGAACAACAGGAGGAGGCAACGCTTTAAGATTTCTCTCAATTTCCCATGTACGGTCTGATCTAGGAGGTTTTTGCAGATATGTCTTTAATAAGTACTTATTAGTTCATGAGAGTGTAAATTAAATATGTTGTACTTTCACAACCATGCATAGTCGATGTTTCATAGAGATGAAATTATTTCATTCTTGATGTCAATCCTCTTGTATTGTGCAAATGCTTTTGTTGCTTTTTGTATTTTTAGAATTGGATAAAACAACTCCAGTTTTTCCTCAATGCTCGCATTAACCTTGTTCACCTTTCACTATCAGTTTATAAAAAAGACAACATTTCCTTAAAGACTTGCCTACCAGTAACAATGCTTGCCACTTTGGTGGTGGAGAAAATTATGAATCGATTGATTTTCTGAGTAATATAACAAGCAATCGGTTCAACACATTCCTCAGTGGCTTCAGTTCTCATTTGCACAAACTCGTGGTGCAAAGAATACTCAACACATTCTGTCAAACACCACAATCGACCTTTCCACTATATCCATCCATCATATGGCATCATAATCAATTACATGACAGCGAGAATGACATCATAATGAATGGCGTCATTATGACCCCATGAATTATGTAGATAAGTACGTCACAAATGCATATTTGAAGACAGACTATGAGCTGTTGTACGACTTGTATGTATTTACTATTTAATAAATATTATGTTGAATGTTTTGAAACTAATTTGACTGGTGCAGCAACAGAACCCAATCAAATTAGTTACAAAATATTCAACAGCTTACATGGTTAGTTTTCAGGAAATTAATAGTTAGGGCATTCGGGGATCGATCAATTCCAACACGGCAAAGTGTGGGTGGAGTTTAGCTATATGTGGGCGTGGCATAGCTAAAACTGGAAAGGCCCATTCATGCAAGTGCTTTGTCAATTGAACCTCTCCGAGGTTTATGTTCCATTTGCACACTGTTTCTTTAATGCGAGAGCATTTTAACTGATCAAGATTCTGAATAGATGTTCACACATATACACAATACAATACACCGCACTCATTTCCTCCACCATCGAACGTCTGTTGAAGCACCGATCTACACAAAGGTCAATGTATTTATAATTCACTTTGTTCGTGCATACGTATTTCTGTTTCACATGCACACACACACGCATGTACGTACACCATCTGCCACTTCGCACCCCACCACCACCCATAACCCCTGCCAAATAGCCCACTACCGCGCCTGCCTGTGCAGGCATGTACAGATCAATAAAATAGTACTTTTTATCCCCTCCATCCCCGGTCTGGAAAACGTGGTGTGGGGGAGGGGATATGGCGATCAGCATGTCCGTCCATCCGTCCATCTTTCCCGTCTTGTCAACGCAACTCCTCCTAGAAGTCTCAATGGATTAACTTAAAGTTTCGTCCACATTATCGGTATCATGTGCAGATGTGCATGAATTTTTTTCGTGGCCAAAAACTTGTTCATTGCAGAGTTATCCCCCGTTAAATACCTTAAAGCAGATACATAAACTGTATTGTCAATCATTTCTTGTCAACGCAACGCCTCCTACAGTTTAGCTCCGATTATTTTGAAACTTTGTAAATGTTATCATTACCACGTGAAGGTTTGCATGTGATATCCGTAATACCTGTACGCCCATCCGTCTGTCCAAAATCTATGTATGTCCGTCTGTCGGTCCATCCATCTCTGACAATTATTTTTTGTCAACGGAACTCCAACTAGAGGGCTCAATGGATTTTCTTAAAATTTCATGCACATTATCGGTATCATGTGCAGATGCGCATGTGCTTTTTTTCGCGACCAAAAAATTATTCATTGCAGAGTTATCACCCTTTAAATATCTTAAAGCTGATACATAAACTGCATTGCCAATCATTTTTTGTCAACACAATTCCTCCTACAGTTTAGCTGTGATTCTTTTGAAACTTGGTAAGTGTTACCATTACCACGTGAAGGTGTGCACGTACTATCCATATAAGTGTACGCCAGTGCGTCTGTCCAAAATGTATGTATGCCCGTCTGTCTGTCTGTCCATCTCTGACAATCATTTATTGTCAACACAACTGCTCCTAGAGGTCTCAATGGATTAACTTAAATTTCGTCCATATTATCAGTATCATGTGCAGATGTGCATGTGCTTATTCGCGGCCAAAAAATTATTCATTACAGAGTTATCACCCTTTAAATATCCTAAAGCTGGTACATAAACTGCATTGCCAATCATTTCTTGTCAACGCAACTCCTCCTACAGTTTAGCTGCGATTCTTTTGAAACTTGGTAAGTGTTATCACTACGACATGAAGCTGTGCATGTGCTTTCTGTATACGTATACGTTCATCCGTCTGTCCCAAATGTATGTTCGTCTGCTGGTCCATCATTGTCAACGCATCTCATTACAGAGTTATCCCCCTTTAAATACTTTTAAGCCGATACATAAACTGCAGTACCAATCATTTCTTGTCAACACAACCCCTACAATTTAGCTACGATTCTTGTAAAACTTGGTAAGGGTTCTCATTACCACTTGAAGATGTGCGTGTGCTATCCATATGCCTGTACATCCATGCGTCTGTATAGAATGTGTGTATGTCAGTCTGTTGGACCATCCATCTCTGACAATCATTTCAAGATGCTATTGACATTAAGGGAGTCTACTCCATCCAGAAACCTGAACTAGCTTAGAGATTTATGGCTCTTGCATTAGAAGGCATTAAATGCAAGATTAGAAATCTTTTTCTGGCGCTAAATGTAAGTAGATTTATTTAGCAAGTAGTGATTGAACGATAAGTATGTGTATGTGGTTAATAAAACGACAGACAAACCCTAGGGGTGGGTGCGGGTGTGGTGGGCTGTGGTCGTTATCTCCCCCTGAAACACTTAAAATTCATCAAAATTGTCTTGTTCGTACCAAATCTTGAAGAATTGTGAACCTTATGCTCTCAATTCCTTTGCCACTGAATATATTGCTTGAAGAAGCAGTGCCATGATTCCATTTTGAAGAAATTCAACCTTATTTTCCTGAATTATCTCCCTTGATAAACTTTAAATTTACCAACATTCTCTTGTCCGGGCATAATAGTTGAACGGATTTGAACCTGCGCCTGCGTTTTCTGTTGGCTCTTGTTTAATGATTTACCATCGGAATATCTCGCTCTGATACCGAGTCAGCTATTCCAGTAGTAATATTATTTTTCATACTCTTCTCTCGTGCTAAAATTTAACATCATCTAGACCACTGTAAAAGCCATTTTCAAATGACATCTCCATTAAGTCATAACTGTTTATGCATGATGGATAACAGAACACAAGTGCTACGTTGAAGCCAGTTCAGTTATAGCCTACATTATCCAAGTAAACACAAGCATTTATACATCTAGGTTTGGTGGTGGTGGTGGCGGTGGTGGTGGTAGTGGAGGGATGAGATGGTGATGGTGCAAAGTTCTTAGAATAATATTCATACCAGTTAACCATCCAATGTTCACGATATTTCAAAAGAGTTATAATTTTTACAGGACAAAGATCTTTTTTTTTTAATTTACCTCTAAAAACTGTTTGTTGTCCTGCATATGGACATTTATCAAGCCGACTGCACACCCCGTTTCAGCTTGATCGTCAAAGGGTAAACAATCAAGAAAATGGTGTGCTTGTTGCCTAGCTAATGTCCGTTTGCCAGCAAAAAGAATATTCTTTGAAAAATGTTACCACTGGAAGGACTAGCGTGATCACCGAGCCAGTGATTCCAGTGGTAAATGCTAAAAGGTAGTTTTCTTTTTACCAGCAAATGGGCACTCTTCAAGACCACTGCATAGTTGATTTTGGCCAGCTTGATCATTAAATGGTTAAAATGAGACAAGAGGGTTAACTTTATTAATTGCTTAATTTATTTAATATTATTCTGATTCCAAAGTATGAATTGTAATATACTTTCGCTCATATTCTTTTTGTAAAGCATGAGTAAATAAAATGTGAACATGATTCTTTTCATATCTTCACCATGACAATCACTCCAAAGAAGTCTAAAGATGCACGATGCTATTAAATAGTTGTCACCGAATAGAAATATGATTTTATTAATGTTTTCAATTACAAAATGTATTTAATATTCTTCCAATTTTTATCAAATTAGCGCCATCTTGCTCGGAATAAATGCTTCCTAGTATACATCTGTGGGTTTTGGACATCTTTTTCAATTGGAATAGAAGTCTAGATTTCGGACTTTAAATAACCTGAGATTTTTACAGCTTGCTTATTGCTTGAAGCATCATACTAACATATGCGCACTCAAATAACTTCGCCGTTCGTGGACTCGATACGGGAGGAGAGTTGGGGGTGGGGATGAGGCCCGTACACTCTAATTATTACCCTTCCCTCGATTAGAGACTGTGTGTCTGTGTGTCTCTCTGTGTGTCCATACACACATGCATCTAAAAAACTTCTCATCTGATTTGGCTAAAATTTTAATACCAGTAAGGAAATCGCCATGCAAAATTTCCAGATTTTGTCTGTGATCCAGATAAATGGGAGAGAGATTTTATTCCACAATAGGCACTTGGCCCTTGAGCGTGCACACGCACATAGTCATTTTGTGACGGACACTAGAATACAATGCAGTTTCACAGTACAATTTGCAAAAAAAATCATATATAATTACACAGGCTATTAATTACAATAAACGAAATATTTTCCCTGCTGGTCTACACATGATGACAGTCTTGAAAACGGTAACATTCTGGTTTGTGATTGGTTTTAAATGACCATTTGCGGGTCCGGAAGCGTGTTTATGAGAATTGTGCACCGTAACCCTGGCTCGGTACTGAGCCAGTCGTTCCCATGCTCAATTGTCGGAAACACTCCTCTCTCTTGGACTGCAAATGAGCATTTATTGTACGTTTTTCTCTTGTTCTATGCAATTATTATTATCGTGGAAACTCAAAGAAGTCATAGACAGATTAGACTTATGGTTAGTCTGAGAATATGCTCAAGTTATCAAATCAGTACACACCTTCAAAGCATGGTAAATAAAAACGGCTAATTTCTTCAGGACTGTGGAATTCTGATGTTGGAATAATTCAGTGAATTTAAAAACACTAGGTCTCATATAATAATAGGGCTTAATAAGAGATTTACGTAGAGCGTTATATTGTGGGCATATGAGGATAAAGTGGTACTCGTCTTCTATATCATCTTTACAGAATGGGCAAATTTTCTCTGACAGTGGCGTTGGGTCAGGTTTGTGCCATCTGCGTGTTTCAATGAGTAATCGATGGCTTGCTGTCCTGATTTTCGTTAAAGCCTCTCTATGTTTAATTATTTTTACATTGTCCAGGTAATGTTTATAGCTTATTTTATTACAAAAATACATGTATAACCTGGCTTTGCTGCTGTTTGCGAGTATTCCTGACCATTCTTGGAAATAGTTACATGCATGCGTGCTTATAATACAATATGAACATATTCTTGTCTACAATTTTAGCTTGAGTTATCCACCCATCATTAAAGCCTGGTCTACATAGCATGTCCCTGAGGTTACTCACCCAGTTAGGCCGGACATTGACAGTACAAGCAGTATATAAAACATTATAAATACATCTTATTAACCTATGTGGCTGTGCTTCTATTACTTTAAACCAATACTTTAATATTCTAATTTCTCTATTAAAACATAACGGAAGCCTACCCAATTCACCATAGACAACACAATTAGATGTGCTTTGTTTTACCTTCAATAATTGCTTGCAAAAACGTAAGTGACATTTTCTACATCCATTGTTCGATGAAAACCCCCAAACCTCGCTGCTGTAACAAAGAATCGGTAGAATTAATTTATCGAATAAAATACACAAGTGATTGGGTGTTAATCCTGCAAATCTGCAACAATATCTCTTTAGGGCAAAACTGGCTTTCTGAGCTCGCTCAGCGAGAGACATTTCTGTGCCGGGAGAAATGAGCCCGAAGTCGCAAAAGTGATACCTAAATATTTGAACTCTTTAACGACTTCCAGCTCATGTATCCCGTACTGAAACATTTTTCTTTGATTTAGGTGTCCATCACGTCTGAAAACAATGGCCTTTGTCTTCTCTGCATTTACCGTTGAACGCCCATCTATTGCAGTAGTCTTATAAGATATTTAATCCATTTTGTATTCCCTGGGTTGACTCCGACATTAAAACAATATTATTTGGATACAATGTTAAAAACAGCTTTAACAGAGTCAAATCAATACCATCTACCCCTCCCCTGATTAGTTCCCCTTCTAAATCATTCACATACATTGCAAATAAAAACGGTGACAAGCTTTCGCCTTGTCGAACCCCTGTACTGCAACCAAAAGAGCCAGATAGTTCTGAATTTACGCGTACGCGGGTTTTAAGGCTGCTATACATTGACATGATTATATTAATTATGTTTCCCCTAGCCCCTAATTTTAATAGATTATACCACAAACAATCATGTACTACATAATCGAACGCGTTACTAAAATCTACAAAAATCCAATACAGTTTCTTACCCTTACTTAAGATATGTGAGATAAGCCTACTTAAGACACAGATGTGATCTATGGTGTTATACCCGGCCCTAAACCCGGGTTGCGCCTCAACATAAAAATTTTTAATTTCTGCCCAATTGTTCAATCTATTATTCAAAACCTTGGTGAACAATTTTCCTAGTGTACTTAATAAAGTGACCCCCTATAATTATTCACGTCATTAACCCCACCTTTCTTGTATAGTGGTATCAAAATGCTTTCGGACCAAGTATGGGGGAAATTCCCACTGCGAAAAATTGTATTAAATAATGTTAACAAATGTGATAATAACTCGTCTATTACATTTATATAAAATTCATTAATAAGTAAGTCCGGTCCAGCACTTTTATTATTTTTTAATTGTTTAATAGCCTTCAGAATTTTCGGACTGGATATTTCAGCGTTTAGCTCTTCGAAAATAATTTGCACATTTTCATCTCGGCTGTATTCGGAGACATAGTCTTTAACATCAGCATCCGGGCTGTGAAATTCACTATCTGGGTTGCTGACTGCTTTAAAAAATTCCACAAAATCATCCGCGGTGTCCGCGGTGATATTTCCCATTTTCGTGTTATCTTTGGTTTTCAGCAATTTCCAATATAATTTTGTATCCGTATATTGAGCGTTAATTAGTTGATTCGTTAAAATGGCTCGTTGCTCATTGTTGAATTTCTTTACCGATTTCTTAAACTCCGTTCGCGCCGTCACCGTATTTATGCGTACTAATTTTGTGTTCTCGGCTCTGAAGGCATTCAACACTGCTTTTATCGCTAAAGTAAATGTATTAATCGCTTCCTCTACCAATTTTGCACTGGGAATCGCCGCTTCATCCAGTAATTCGCTCATAGTAAAAAGTAAGGTCTGGACATGTTCGGACATAATATTAGTTCTATATTCAGGACTTTGCTCTGTGTTCCAAACATATTTCTGAATTGTGATTTTGTTTACGTCGTTCCTACAAATACGATTCTGTACTGAAACACTACAATTTCGAGTACATTGTATTACGCTGTGATCTGATAACTCGTTCTGAAAATTAATCATAAAACTATTAACAAGGTCGAGGTTGTTGGCAGAGCAGAGGAAATAGCCTATTACACTAATTCCTCTGGGTGTTATACACGTTATCTCCCCAACCCCTCTATCACTTCCAAATCTACCATTCAAAATCCGAAGTCCCGATTCCTTACAAAATTCTAATAGCCTATGCCCATTTCCATTCCCATTTACAAGATCTTTTGAGAATCGAGGTAGTGGAAAGTCTTCATAATAATCATTATTTACAGGAACATGTTCGGAATTATCATTAAAATATAATCAGGCAAAATATCTGTTCTGGCGTTAAAATCGCCACCAATTAAAAAATTGCAATTACAATTGTTATGTTTCGTTTTTGTAAGAAAAGAGGTAAACCTGTCAAAAACTTCAATCTCCACTTCACCTGTTCTGGGACAGCCATGTGGCAGAACATAGCAGAGACAGGTATATAAATCGCCATTTAGGCCAAAATAATCTTTGTCCAAAAGTATCCACATTATATCATCTCCTTCTGTACTCTGTAGTGAAATACGATGTGACAGGCTTGTTCTGATGTAAATAAGCAACTCACCTGAATCGCGCTTTACGAAGTAATTAAATTCATCTAAATCATAATTGAACAGGTTCGAAATCCACGTTTCATTTAGTAATACAATATCACTATTAGTGGCTAGGTTTTGGAATAAAGGTGAATTGATTTTGTTATGGGTTTGAGTTACCAATCCCTTGGCATTCCATAATGACACCCGGAGCATATTCTCCGTTCTGTCCTATGTCGCTTGCTTATCTGTCTCGATGGGAGGTGCACTGCCATTGTTTATTTGGGATGCTAAATCTTGCAGTGCTTTAGGTATAATAACAAAATTGTCTCTAGTACTGGTCATGTGATTCTGCTATGGTGGTACCTGTGTCGGTTGGCAGGTTGAAATATGAAAAGGTTCAATAACGGTCCTGTTTTGTTCACTAGGATTTTGCCGCTCTGGTCTAATATTGTCACCATATCCCGAGTTATTTAAGATCGAAAAGGCCGAGGTTATTGCCGATTGTACGGAATTCACCGAGACCGGAACAGGCTAGGTTCACACGTTAACTGGTGAATTGACACAAGGGGTTGCCAACACAAAGTGATCTGTTGCCATAGGGGGAGCTGTTGACATAAGAGGAGCTGCTGACATAGGAGGAGGTGCTGAAATAGGAGGAGGTTCTGACATAGAAGAAGGTGCTGACATAGAGGGAGCTGTTGACATATCGTGCATATATAACATAGGTGTCAATGTATGAACTGAATTCTGAATATTACGCCCAGCAACACTCGCTTGTGTTGCCATCGTTACACCGTGTTGCCCTGTAATGTCATCGCAGTTGTTCATTAATATGTTATTTGTGTTTTGACCTTGCACCCAATTGACATGCGGAGGTAGTGATGACGTTGACGCTTCTCGTCGCTTTTCTGGCCTTAAGGGTGTTGCTGAAGTAGGAGGGTGTCGTTTCTCAAGGTATTGTTGCTGATGTCCAGTACGGTATGTTAGTGCTGGTGGCCGAGCCGCTTCAGTGTTCATATCAGGTCTACGATACGCTTCATTCGGTTCTCTACTGTAATTGTTCTGATTGACATAGTGAGTAGTGTTATTGGTTTTATTGCGGTCATACATCACGTTGTCCCAATCTGGAAACATATCCATCACCGTTTCTCGATTGATTACCAGTTTCGGCGGGAACACAATGGATGCTGTCTTTCCACATTGTTTGGCTTGTCGCCATTCAGGCCACAACTGTTTCCGCGCTTCCACTATCTGATGTGGATAATCTCGACTGACAGAGAACGTAGAACCTCTTAATCTTGGCGTCGCTTCAAAGATAGCTTCAATATCACTGCAGTCTCTGAAGAGAGCGATCAATAGCCTGGGTTTAACACTATTCTTACAATAGACACCTACACGATGCGCACGCTGGATAACGATATTGTTGGCATTTTCAATGTTCATATGTTCAGATAAGAAACGAATAATCACTGATATCGCATTTTCGTTTGCCATCTCATAATTCCGAAAAACAGTAAATTCTGCCACCGACTCCTGGGCTCTAGGTCGATACATTTATAATCAAAGTATTTCATACTCCTTGATAGTATGTCCATTCGCTTATATATCTGACTAATGTTATTTGAGTTATCCTCTACTTTAATTCGAAGAGCGTACATTCCGTCTCGTATCGCGTCCAGGGTATTTAATCGCGTCATAATTATGTCTAGTTTGTCCTCAACTGACCCGCTGGGCCCGTAGCCAGCACTCTGATTGTTCATGTTATTTAGACTGTGTGTATTGGTATTATGTGCATAGTTCTGGAACTGAGCGGTGTAAGCAATCGGCTCACCTTGACCATTTGCAGATTTTGTCCGTGATCCAGATAAAGGAACATGGATCCAGCTGTGCATGTGTGTCCATGCATCCTTGTTTTCTTTTAGCTATACATGTATCGCGTACAACAATGTAGAACGTCCTTGCATACACGCATATCCGGCCACACGGCAACAACAACAATACCCCACTCTGGTGTCACTCTGTATGTATGTACCGACAATCAAACAAATTTACATATTGGATACATATAAGTAAATAATTGCTTGATATGTTTGTGTAATTTCTTGTCGCTATAATGGATTGGAATTTACCACTGGAATGGCTGGCTTGGTTACCAAGTCAATCATTCCAGGTGTAAATTTTCAAATGTCCTCTTCTCTTAGATTAGAAATATACCTTCCTGTAGACCACAGCAAAAGTTGTTTTGTCCGACTTGACCATTAAAGAGTTAAGTTGACCCGATTACTTCTGTGGCACTTAAATCTGAAACCGTTATAAATTACCTCTTATTACTGATGATAAAATATCGCTTATATTAACCCATATCACACCAATTTCAAAATGCACAACGTTTTCATTTTCAAAACAGCCATACATCTAAGCTGTTGATTATTTATAAATTCTTTCAACAAAAACATCTTCAAACTTGTTTCCAAGGAGTCAACACGTTTCTTTTGTATCCAAAGTTCGTTGTGCTATCACGTGACTAGACATCGTTGTCATCGAGTTACTAGAATGGAATTACAATTTAAACATGCAAACGCGTACATCAATTCCATTGTAGCCTATAGACTAATTATGCCGAATTGCTAATTATGATAGCTAATAGCTCAGAAATACTTTAGAAAATATCCAGAACAATGACAGAAACATGTTAGTAAGAAATGCACTGTTGAATATTTTGAACATAATTTGATTGGAAGACATTACTGCCTTAGGAAGCAATGTCTTCCAATCCAATTATGTTCAGAATATTCAACAGCATGTTTTATTTTGATTGGGAATCATGTTAAGTTATTTCAGAGCTGTGCTATGCACTGCTAGGATTATACGAACGACCATGTAATGACATTTTAACTTTATTTTTTGTTGCCATAAGCCATTGTTATCTATACAGCAACAGTTTTCAGCAACATGGGCCGCAACATATGCAAGAGGCTCTTTATTACTCATAGCGTTAATTGGCATGATTTATATCATCTATATTTCAAACCGGCCATATAGGTCAGCTGGTGATTAATCTTAAGTTAATTTGACTGAAAGCTGTTGCTGATTTAGACAGTTGCAGCTTCTCGTCAAATTAGTTTCAAAACAGTCAACACGTTTGCGTTATATGTGGAATCCTGTGTCAAGTTGAAACATTGTAGAAATTTAATATGATAATTACCACTGGTGCTCCTCGTAGAATGCATGTCAGTAAATGCTGATACATCTGTTACTGTAATAGATTAATGTCATCGAAGCATGCGTCTGGAAAGAAAAGATTAAAGTGTAGATATTTAGTTGAGACTGTAATTAAGTGACACGTCTAATCTTGGCCTCAATTTACAGTGGAAAAATGATGATGAGTGTATTATACTGGAGGCTCTCGCATAAATAAAAGCTAGAAAATCAAGCCGGTGAAAAGCTACCATATTTACCTCAAATCGACAGTTTATATTAGACCGTTACGCATATATTTCCTGTCCGATCTGGACCAACCTTTCGCCACATGTCCGCATCTATATTGTCCATCTAATTCCGAATAGGTTTTACTTGAACACTATCATAATCCTGGGTACAGCGCTCCCCCCCCCCCCCCCCCCCCCCCGCTACACCCCCCCCCCACCAAGGCGCCCAGGAACAGTCGCAATTGCGATAGATCAAAGTTGGCCGCCGATCCCTCGACCAGACACAGCGCTAAGTGGGAAATTTGAAATCGACACACGTTATTACGTAAGTGTGTGAAATTTCGCGATTAAAATCGATCAAATAAAAAACCAAAATGACTTCACAAAATTATCGAAAAGGGAAGGGGGAAATAATTGAGCCACAAAACTAGAGGCCCATAACCTTCCTTGGTCAGTTGCTTAGGAAATCTGTTTACTTCTATACTAAGTGCACGAATCAGTAAATTCATAGAAGACGAAAAGATCCTAAACGAAATCCAAGCCGGGTTCAGAAGTGGGTATTCCACATCTGACCATATTTTCACACTCCACTCCTTAATTGAAATAGCAGCAAAACATAGGAAACGACTCTTCTGTGTATTTATTGAACTGGAGAAGGCAGTCGACACTATTTGGAGAGAGGTATTATGGGGGAAACTGGTCGAGCAAAATTTGAATAGCAAGATTATAACAGTAATTACAAGCATGTATAACAGTATAAAATCTACAAAACGCATTAATGGGCTTACATCTCATCACCTAATATGTACATGGGGGATACGACAATGGGAGTATATTTCGCCTGTACTTTTCAGCTTATATTTAAATGATCTAATTGAATATTTGGACGGTAAGGACTGCTAAGAAATAATTGTAAGTGATAACGTAGAAACATACCTAAAAGTCATGGCTCTACTCTATGCAGACGATACTGTAATAATGGCTAACCGAAAGGAAGATCTCCAGAAAACCGTGACTGAATATAATACTTACTGTATCCTATGGAACTTAAAAAATAAATCGCAATAAAACTAAGATTGTCGTTTTCGGGTTTGCACAAAAAGTAACACAAACTTTTAATCTTAAACTAAATAATATAAAAATTGAAATTATTGATAGTTATAAATATCTAGGAATTATGTTTTCCCCAAAAAAAAATACGGTGAGACAATTAAGCACCTTACACAACAATGCCGAAAAGCAATGCATTGCCTGTATTGCCGCACTTCCAACTTAAGCCTACCCATTGACTGCCAACTTAAACTATTCGATGCAATGATAGCCCCCAATAGCATTGTATGGGAGCAAAATATGGGGTTTTCAAAAATATCAGTCATTAGAGCAAGTCCACCTAGCATTTATGAGATATGTGCTCAAAGTGAAACGTACAACAGCATCTGCAATCGTCTACGGTAAACTGGGAAGGTATCCTTTACAAATAAACGTACAATGCAGAATGTTAAATTTCTGGGCAGTACTTCTAACCGGTAAACATGAAAAATTATCATATCAAATATACAAATATATGCATAAACAGTACAATGAGGAGGGGGTTCAATACAAATGGATTAAGTATGTCGAATCAATCTTAAACAACGCGGGGTACAGTTACTTGTGGACCTCACAACAAATCATGGAAAAAAGAAGTACAATGCATAATATAAAGCAAAAACTCGTCGATCAGTTCAAACAAACCAGTTCAAACAAACATGGCAAGAATTATTAAGTAATTTATCTAGGGGCGAAACATATAGTATATTTAAATCAGAAATCTGTTTAGAGCCATATTTATTAAAATTAAATGAAGCTAGTAGAAGAACTCTTACGAAACTTAGAACTGCCAATCACCGTTTACCAATTGAAACAGGCCGCTGGACAGGAATACCAAAAATCAACAGAACATGTCAATTATGCAATAATAATGATATTGGTGACGAATACCATTAGTTGTTTCTATGTCAATTGTTTTAAGAATCCCGTAAATTATTCATACCTTCTTATTACTCTACACAACCAAACTACTATAAATTTGAAAAGCTATTGTCGACTCTCAACTTGACATTGCAAATAAAACTATGCCAATTTGCTGCAAATGTTATAGCGCACTTTGGGCAGAAATAGAATAATTTTTCTCATTTTGTAAGCCAAGGTGAGGTGTGCCATACAATGAGATCAGAGACACTAGTCGCAATAGTTATGACACTCTAAAATGTGTAATTATCATTGACCTAGTACTGCACAACAGCAACAATGACGACGACGACGACGACGACGACTACTACTACTACTACTACTACTACTACTACTACTACTACTACTACTACTACTACTACTACTACTACTACTACTACTACTACTACACATTCTACTAGCAGTAGTACTGTTACTACTGAAACAAAAAAAAACCCCACAAAAAACCAACTGCTATAAACGTTTACACGTGTACACCACTAGTATATATCTATATAAATGTAAATATGTTCCCCACATACTTTGTATGAAGTCTGGGAGTAATAAATTAAATTGAATTGAATTGAAATTGATTGGTCGGCCGCGCCCGTGGTTTTAACCGTCTCAGCTGCCCTTGAGCAAACTGACATTACCTGTAGTCCCTAATGATATATTCCAAATTTCATCCCGACCAACTCGCCAGTTCTGGAGAAGAAGACGGTTTTTTTGCGAAAACAAGTTTATCCAAGATGGCTGCCGGGGATCCGATCAGCCTGTATTGAGCAAACTTGGTTCAAGCCTAGCGCTATAAAAGATATCTCAAATATTAATTCTATTAGAATGGTGGTTTTAGAGAAGTTGATTTCTGAATATTTATAAAAATTGACGAAATTCCAAGATGGCCGCCACCCTAATCGATCAATAGCATTCAGTCATTGTCGAAAACTAGCCCTTATGGAATCAAACCCACCCTTTTACATTTCGTCTTTCTGGGCAACCCGATTTTGACGATAGTAAACCTTTTCGATTATTTGAGAGCAATAATAATTCCTCCTTTTTAGTAGTAGTAGTAGTAGTAGTAGTAGTAGTAGTAGTAGTAGTAGTAGTAGTAGTAGTAGTAGTAGTAGTAGTAGTAGTAGTATAGTAGTCGAAGTGAACGCACGCGTTTATTTAGCTCTGCAATTGCTGCCCGAATTTGCCAGTTTCTAGCGCGATTTTGTAGATAAATTTTATACATATATTTCGTATTAGTATTTCCTTTCAAACTTTATGTTTAATTTGTAAATTCTTGACTTTGTTGGAGCGCATTTTGTGTCTCCATTTTCTAAAGTCACTCATCTTAGCTGGCGGTTTAAGCCATTTAATATGTCTCCTCTTACTGTGGTCAATGCAATACTTTTCTCCCCGCTCCAGTATGCTATTTCTATAGTTCGTTGGCTAGCGCATTGTAATTGGCAAGATCGCTTGAGTGAGTGGATTTAATTCCTTTGTCAGTTGTAAGCGCAAGCCTAGTACTTTGATTATATAAATCTTTATAGTCAGTTGGCTGTCCCCGTCAACTCGAACAGACTAACAAATATATGTCTGTAATATGTTAGTATGCATTAGGAAACCACTTTAATCGGTTGGGTGTTAGTGAACCACTTAGAAAGTGGTTCAAACTAACAAATATACGACTGTACTCTCTATTCGTATATTTGTTGGTAGACGTCAGGGTTTCAAAAGGGGACACTATTTATTTAGTGTTTAGCTCTTTCCCCGATATCTTGGTGTTATATTTTTGTATTAAATATTGTAGTAGTATGGGTTTCCTCTTTTTATAAAACACCATGGCAACCTATAAGCGTACCCTAAGCCCTACGATAACAACTAAGGGGTGGGGTGTCACGTCTATCGACGTGTATCATGGGTTAAAGGACGTCGTTGGCGCTGGACATGCTGCTTTGCAGAGGCTTATCAATGTTTCTAAAACTGTATGGAATGTAACAGTGTCAAATGAGGTTGTCAAGGAAAAGCGTCTAGAAGATGTTCTTATTGTAAAAGGCGAAGTTTGTAACGTAGAAGAAATCGAGTCAGATAGGTTGCTAGTGAAGATAAAAGTTCCACTAGAAATTCCAGATGACAGAATTATGAATGAACTCAAGAAGTATGGCAAAGTGCAAAAGATTGAACAGGAAACGTATCCCTTTGACAGAACGCTAGAAAACTGTGTAAGACGCATCTGGTTTAATAAGGTGGATAGCCCGTTACCAAGCAGATTGACAGTTGATGGCAGCTTTGTCATGCCCTTATGGTATAGAGGGCAAATTAAAGAGTGCCGGATCTGCCTAAGTACTGACCATTTGACAACAGATTGTCCCAATCGAAACAAATGTTTGCTCTGTGGTTCAGTTGACCATTTTAAATGGTGCTGTCCAAAAAATCAAAACAAGCCCTCAGTATCAGAAGATAATCGCCCATTAAAGGATGCAACTGAGTCAAATGCTTCTGGAGCAATCACTACGGAAGCTGTTGTTGTGGTTCATGCCACTGAAAATGACACAAACAAAGCATCAAATCCTGCTAAACTACAGTTGATGGAATTCAAGTGTTAGAGGAGGGGATAACCTTAAGTCCAGAAAATAATCAAAATGCAGTGGGGCCAAACGTGGCCGTAAAAGACACGCAGGAAAATGATGATCTTACAGTAGAGCCAGTTTACAATTCCTTAGAAGATGAATTAAAATAAGGACTGGATAAATTTAGGACTCAGAAGACGGAAAGTTCAGTCGATTTTCCGCTAATCCCACTTGATTTAAGTCAGCTTGAAGATATGGTAAATGACGCTCCTGCCAAATGTAACTTAAGTAGCAATAAGCGTCATAAAGAAGACAATAGCTCGGAATCTGAGATTGAAGTAAATGATATGGATGATGATACAATGTCAGTTGCAGAATCATATGTGTCCATTCAAACACAGAGTTCACAGATGAAAGATGAAATGGTAATGTACCGATCAGAAGGGGGTGAAGTGTTAGTGCCATATGTAACGGCGAGAGGCGTGAAATATCGTCTACTGCGCCATGATTCTGATATTTCCAAATATGAATATTTGTCTGTGGTAGAAACATTGAATTCGCAGGAAAATTAGGTAAATGGTCTAAGAAACGAGCTAAAAAATCCAAATCAAGTTAATCTAATGATGGCGGTTGTAAACATCATTTTACAAATTATGATTATCTGCACCATCAATTGCAGAGGATTAAATACAGAATTCAAGCAGCGCCACTTGCTTGCAGAACTAGCAAATGTGAGAGTTGATATTGCTTTTCTACAAGAGACCAAAATTCAAAAAATTGAAGTGTATGAATCTCTCAAAGATATTTCAAAAGGGAAGATTTTTTATTCTTTATCACAAGATAATAGCGTGGGAGTGGCCATTCTTATCTTGCCCGCTGTCTCAACTATATTGATGTTATATCGTCGTCATCAGATACAAATGGGCGATGGATTTGTGTATCAATTGATGTACTAAACACAAGTTTAAATTTGATGTGCCTTTATGCGCCAACCTCGCATCAATTGCGTCGTGAATTTCTAAATGATGATTCCACAATAATTGAAGACAGAACGCCTGAAAACCTAATTATGGGCGGTGACTTTAATTGCATATTAGATGAAGTTAAAGACAGAAACGCTAGGTCTAATTTCAATGACACATCTCATAATATTTTGAAACACATCTGTGAATATCAAAGCTTGTTAGACACTCCAAAAATCCGAAAATCCAGAAGACAGGGACTTTACTTGGTTTTCAACCAATGGAAAGAAAGCATCCAGATTGGACAGGATCTATGTAGAACGATCATTGAAAGGTTACATGTGTAAAACTAACATAAAACCAGTAACTTTCTCTGATCACAATATGTTTTCCATCACATTAGACAATGCTGACTGGATCAAACGATGAGATAGATTTTAGAGACTCAATGTAGCGTTGTTACGAGATAGATGCTATCGCAAATTTGTAGAAAGTTGTTGGAGGCATTGGGATGAAAAGAGAAGTTTGTATGAATGTATAACATACTTGTGGGAGGATGTTAAATCCGACCTGAAACATATTTCAAGGCAGTATTCTATCAGGAAAGCACGAGAAATGCGAAAGCGTAAAAAGGCGCTTCAGCGGTCGGTGTGTAAAATTAATAAGAAAATTAATGATGGAGAATATGATTATTATGAACTATTAGTTAAATTAAAATGTAGACTAAATGAAATAGAGCAATATCAGTTTGATGGAGCCAAAATAATGGCAAGAGCATAAAAGCACACCGAGGGTGAAAAGCCTACACGTTACTTTTGTAACTTGGAAAAAGCAAGAGGTATAGAGAAATTAATGCGCTCACTGAAGATTAATGATGGTGTATCAGTGTCCTCAAATGCAGAGATGATGGAAACAGTATCCAAATTTTACAAATCATTGTATAACTCTGGGGGAAGTGATGAAACTGCAACTAGAGATATTTTAGCTAATATAACGCAAAGACTTCCAGATGCATGTCACGAAAGTTGTGACCAATCACTAACAATTGATGATTTGACAAACTCCCTCAAAGGTATGAAGTTAGAAAAGTCGCCTGGCTGCGACGGACATCCAGTTGAATCTTATCAAACATCTGGCACATATTTGGTCCAGTATTAGAAGAAATAGCAGCTAGCATTTTTAAACAAGGGCATCTCCCTCCATCGATGGCCCAAGCATATGTTCGGCTTATATACAAGAGGGTGACAGAAATAAAATACAGAATTATAGACCAATTTCTCTACTCTGTGTAGACTATAAGATTATTACTCGGGCACCAACATTAAAACTTGGCACAGACCTAGGCGAAGTAATTGATGGTGATCAAACGTGCTCTGTACCAGGAAGAACGATATTAAACAACACATTGCTTGTATGAGACTTTATTCAATTAGTTGAAAAGGATTGCATCCCAGCAGCAATAATAGCACTTGATAACGAGAAGGCATTTGACGGACTTGAATGGGACTTCTTGTTTAAGTCTTTAGACCATATTGGCTTTGGTTCCAGATTTATTAAATGGGTCAATATTTTATATACTGATATAACAAGTTGCTATTTAGTAAATAATCATCTATCTGAACCTGTAGTGTTGGAACGAGGTGTCAGACAGGGTTGCTCATTGTCTCTGCTTGTATTCGTCATAGCTATGGAATCGTTGGGAGCCACATTGAGGCAACTTAATGATTTTCGAGGAATATGTGGCGTAGAAAGGCCACTAAAGGTGTCTCAATATGCAGATGATACGACTGTGTTTGCAGGTAAAAATTCAGATTTTAGGATTTTTAATGGTGTATTATCAGATTTTCAAAAGGCATCAAGGCTTAAAGTCAATAGAGACAAATCTAAGGGATTATTTTTGGGCGCTTGGAAGGACAGAACTGACAATGTTATGGATATTAACTGGTCAGATGATGTCATAAAGATTTTGGGTATTTACTTTAGTAGAGAACAGGATGTAATAATAAACTGGGAAGAAAGGCTATCCAAGCTAAAGTGTGCATTAGTAAATTGGAAACGACATCGCCTAACTGTATTTGGCAGGACATTTGTCCGTAATAATTTAATTTTAGCTGGACTGTGGTATACCGCTTCTGTAGTTCATATGCCCAAATCAGTAGAGTCAAAGATCAACACGTTACTTTTGTCCTTCTTATCGGAGGACAAAGCCCATTTAGTATCGCAGTCAATCCTCATCAATGAAAAGCATGATGGAGGCCTAGATTTGGTTAATGTTTTAGCAATGTGTGCTTCGCTAAAACTAAAATTCTTGAATAAGTTACTCACTTCAAACTCATCTTAGTCAAGTGTTGCAAGGACTCTTCTGCAAAGGTACGTAGATCCATTTCCATTAGAATGTTTATTTTTGTGCAAGAAACTGCCACCTAACCATCAGAAGATAGCAAACGCATATAAAGAACAACTCGAAGCTTTAAAGATATTTACATGATCAATGCCACAACCCAGTTGTTGGGAAAATGCCTTAGAGCAACGTCTTTGGGGCAACGAGTTGATTCGTGATAATGATGCTGTGTTATATTTGCCCTCTATGGCCAAAAATGGCATTCAATATTTACGTGATTTAGTTAATCCAAAATCTCGCAAATGGATTGCGATGCAGGATGTAGCAAGAGCAACATCAATGAGGCATATTGATGCCCAACGCTTATTTCTTAGAATAAAGAATGCAATACCTGGTGAATGGTTCACATTGCCGAAAGCATGTGGCAACAGAGATATGTTGCAACCAACATTAGTATTTAAGTCAGAGCATATAAAATACAACATGGCATCTAGAGCCTGGTATGGAATGCTAATGCAAAGTCGGAGACAGGCTCCTGTTGCAGTTAGGCATTGGAACACTTTAGGATGCACGCCAAAGAACTGGAAAAATGCGTGGAAAACAATACATCTACCTTGTCTACCAGCAAACGCACGGGATCTGGCATGGCGATTACTCCATCGAAGGCTATGGGTCGGCTATCTGACTTATATGTGCAAAATAACAAGTACAGACCGGTGTTTATTATGTAATACCGAGGAGGAAACAATAGACCATCTGTTTACACAGTGTTGTATAGCTACGGGCTTTTGGGTATATATCAATATGCTCCTTGCTAAATTTGGAATCAAATATGTGAAATTAATGGCTGAAACAATTATGTTCAAAGATTGCTCAACTATCGGACGAATCATTAATAGCAAGGAGAAAGAATTGTTAGTAACCCTGTTATCTGTAGGAGTGTGGGCCATCTGGAAGCATCGGTGGTCAGAGGCCAGAGATAAAACAGGAAACAACCACCAAAGAGCCATACAAGCTATATTTCGATCATTGTTGATAAACTGCATTCATTGTGCATTTTACAGGCTAGTGGAACATGGAAAAGAAAGTAGATTTAAAGATATATGGTGCAAAACTGGCCTAGTATCAATTGAACATGGATATCTAAATATAGCAGAAGCAGAACTTGTATAAGCTAGCACACTCGCTGCTTGTTGTAGATAGATATATCGTATTTTATTTTATTTAATTGAGTTAATTTTAAAATTTTAATTTCTTAGGAGATGATAATTTTGACGAATAACCTAACCTTGGGAATCGGTACATTTAAATATCAATTGAGCATCGCGTCAATATTCTGGAGGTGATCCGACTTTCGAGTTCATTAGGTTAACAGAGTATGACATCTTACATATATACAATTAACATCCTGTTGTAAATGTTTACTGTAGGTGTATTTGTTCCAGGGTAATTTACAAAAACTTACAATCTATGTAGTCATAGTTTGTATACTTTTGCTTTGTGCATTTTACGACGTAAAGGTTACTACGCCTGCTCGGTATTTAAGAACCGGCCAACTGGCGTCAATGAGTGACCTTTTGTTACTTATTGACGAGTCACCTCACCACTAGTTGGCGAGCTGCACTCGCCATTTGGGCCCAATACTATACGGTGTGCTACGTTAAACTACATATGATCTACTTAGCCTGCCGGTCATGAATCGGCTCAATGGCGTCAATGAGTAGCAGTAACTTACTGCTAATTATTGATGAGTCACTTTACCACTTATTGGGTAACTATGCTCGCCATTTGGGCCTACTACTACACGGTGTGCAAATAGTAATGGCTTTGTTGAATTATATTATGTTATCAGCTCTTTATTAAGGGTTTTTTCTATGTAGTTATGCCATGGGTGTGGTATATGGTAATAGAGTATTTTAGTTTGCACTGTTTTTATATGTTAAGTTTGTATTGTTATTCATATACTATTAATAAAGCCTGCTATTTCACCCGATTTTTATGGGGGTTTGCAAGCGTTTTTTAAAGGAGTTCCTCCGTGAGGTGTGTCCGACTGCGTCAGCGTCGGATTTTCAAAAAAAAAAAAAAAAGGTAGTAGTAGTAGTAGTAGTAGTAGTAGTAGTAGTAGTAGTAGTAGTAGTAGTAGTAGTAGTAGTAGTAGTAGTAGTAGTAGTAGTAGTAGTAGTAGCAGCTGAGTTCAACACGTTTCTTTGGCTCTGCTATTAACGTCAGTTTTAGAGGATTTCTACTGCTCCATATGATTTTTATGTCTGGCTTTTGCCGAACTGTACATACGTTAGTTTTGTAGTTTTGATTTTTGTAATTAGTTTTGTGTGAGGTCGCATTTTGCTGTGATATTTTTCAGCAGTTGCTCCTCAGGCTAGCTTGTGGTGGCCATTCGCTTGTCGCCACAGTGTCGTCTTGTTCGTCTCTCGTTTTATATAGTCCAAGTTTAGTTGATACGCATTTACTAGTACTATTACTTAAGGGCGCTTTTATAGTTGGTCGTTTTGGACGCCAGTTGTGGAGTGTTATTTTTACCTGCTGGCCAGGCGCTCGTGCATTTTATTGAGCGTTGTACTGAGGCCGTCTTGACCTAATGTTTTGATTATGTCAAGTCGGTATAAACAGTTATTAAGCCTTCGCTTGATAACTAATGGATGGAATGCGGGGGCCGTTGACGTATATCACAGCTTAAAAGATGTCATTGGCGCTGGGACCCATGTATTGAAGGGGCTAATTAACATCAAGAGAAATCTATGGCATGTGACATTACCAAATGAAACCGTTAAGGATAAATTATTGGAAGATGGGTTGGTTGTGAATAGGGAAGCCTGTAAAATCCAAGAGGTAGATAGCGACAGGTTGTGGCCCCTTAGAAATCCCAAATGATCGGATTAACGCAGAATTGGCCAATTATGGCCTGGTATTTTCTATCGAAAATGAAACATACCAGTTTGATAGATCATTAGAGAATGGGATCTGGCGGGTTTGGATGAAGGATATTGTCAAGCCGCTTCCAGGCACACTGTCTATCGACAATACCTTTTTCTTGCCTGTGTGGTTTAGGGGATAGTCTAAGACGTGTCGGATATGTGGCAATGCTGAACATTTGGCCAGTGCATGTCCGCAGAAGGACAAATGCCTGATTTGTGGCGCCACGGACCATTACAAATGGTGCTGTCCACAGGCAGTAAATAAACAGGCAGGTGGGCGAAGCACAGATGCGACTGAACCCAAAACATGTCAAGAGCCTGAATCAGTCAACGTGGTGGAAACTCACCAATTATCCAACCCTGTCGCTGTTGTGATGTCTGATGCAATTGAACTGTTAGAGGAAGGATTGACTCAGACGCCTGTACCCACTACAAGGGATGAGGATATATTATCTGATACAGACAGCCTGCCACCAGGACAGACCAAATACAGATCGCAGTCTACTAGTGGTGCTGATAGTTCGATGTTAGACCCACTACTAACATTAACTGGCATGCCTGGTGATGGGAAAGTAATCACGGACAATTCTGTAGATGATAGACTGTTAGAAAATGTCAATGCCAATGTGCTTACTATTGTCGAGAATAAGTTTAGACTGAAGCGTCAAAAGGATGATTCTAGCTCAGATTCTGAATTAGAAGATTCACAAGATATGTCTTTTGACTATGATGACAGTGTATCCATTGCAGAGTCTGATACTATTGTTAATACACGGGTTTCTCAGAGCGGTGAAATGGTTCTTTATCGGTTAGAAACAGGGCAAGTGTTGATTCCTTACATCACCAAAAAGGGTGTGAGATATATCGACATTTGCGCACTGACTCTGACATATCGAAGTATCAGCATCTTAAAATCGTGGATCTAAAGCGGTCTGAGTTTAATGAAAAGCTAGGCAAGTGGGCGAAAAAGAATCTCAGCAAGAAAAACAAATCCTATTAAGAAATGGCGGGTTTGCCAAATTTATTATTAATGATGCTAATATGCACACTTAACTGCAGAGGACTAAATGATGAAATTAAGATTTGAAAGATAAGAATATTGATGTTATCATGTTGCATGAAACAAAGTTACAATGCCCAGGTGTTTTAGATAAATTTAAGCATTTAGCAAATGGCTAATTATTTTATTCCGTCGCCACAGAACCAAGTGCAGGTGTTGCTATCTTGTTCCTGCCTAAAAGTTTTAAGTTCTGTCAATATTATTAATTCATCATCGGACACAAGTGGACGTTGGGTTAAGGTCGTTGTTGATATAGTCGGATCAATTTATTCTCTGTTGTCTGTTTATGCACCAGCTTCCCATGCACAGAGATGTCAATTTTTATCCGACCTTTCCTCTGTGATTAGTGATAATTCTGAGAATATCATCATCGGCGGTGATTTTAATTGTGTTATGGATGGAAGACGGGACAGGAGTTCATATTCTACTTACAGGGACACATCTCACCTTAGATTAAGATAAATTTGTGATACAGAACATTTATTAGACTGTTATCGCATCGTATATCATGAAGAACGAATCTTTACATGGCATTCTGCTAATGGACAAAATTCCTCTCGAATAGATAGAATATATATCAATAGATCTTTGAGAGGGAATTTAGTAAGTACTGGGGTGTATCCTGTCACATTTTCTGACCATGATATGTTTTTCATCGGCTTAGATTATGCAGATTGGATAAAACGTGGTGCTGGATTCTGGAAATTGAACAATTCGCTTTTAGAGGATTTAGAGTATCATCGTTGCATTAAAAGCTTCTGGGAATATAAGCTTCATAATCAATATTCCCACGAGAATTGTATATCATGGTGGGAAGATGTTAAAAAGGGCTTTGCAAGTATCTCCAAGCAATATTCGATCCAAGAGGCACGGAAAATTCGTAAAGAGGCTAAAGCCCTTGAGTGCTTATTGCCATTACTAACTCGCAAAGTTGCAACCGGTGATATTCACCTTATGGAACAGCTCAATGATATAAAATCTAAACTGTATGAGATCGAGAAATATAAAGCTAAGGGTGCAATAACTATAAGTAGAGCACAAATGTATACTGAAGGGGAAAACCCACAAAATTCTATTTCAATCTCGACAAAGCAAGAGGTGTTGATAAGTTAATAAGGTGCTTAGATAACAACAATTGGAAATTTTCATCTTAACATGAAATCATGGACATCATTGAGACATATTATCAGGCCTTATACACGTCGGATAAAAGTGATGAAGGAAAGTCAGCTGAGATGTTGGCTAATGTTAAGGACGCTTTCTCGGAAGCGAGCAGTAATTTCTGCGATGCTACATTAACATTAGATGATCTGGGTTTGGCTCTAAAAACATGAAACCGGGAAAAGCACCAGGGGGTGATGGCCTTAGTGTTGAATTTTATCAGACGTTTTGGTAACTTTTGGGACCCGAATTCGTTAAAATTGTGCACGAAATTTGTTCACAAGAGAAGCCCCCGCTCACAATGTCTCAGGCTTATGTGAGACTTATTTTAAAAAAAGGAGATCGTAGTATATCAGCAAATTACAGACCAATTTCACTGCTATGCGTAGATTATAAAATCATTTCGAAAGCTCTTGCGAAAAAACTCTCAAGTGTCCTGGATGAGGTCATCCACACCGACCAAACCTGCTCTATTCCGGGTAGATCGATTTTAACAAATGCATTTTTAATTAGAGACACCCTGCACTTAGTAGAAAAAGACAATATTCCCGGCGCTATCATTGGACTAGATACTGAAAGGGCCTTTATAGAGTTGAGTGGAATTTTCTTTTCAAATCACTCAGTCACATTGGTTTGGGCCTAATTTCATCAAATGGATTCATATCTTATATGGTAATATCAGTAGTAAATATCTGGTTAATAATTATATTAGCAAACCAGTAATTTTAGGACGAGGTGTGAGGCAAGGGTGCTCACTGTCCCAGTTATTCTTTATAATAGCGATGGAGTCCTTAGGGTCGACCATTAGGGAAGATCCTGTTTTCAAAGGCATTGAAATTGAAGGGGTGAACAGACCCATAAAAGTGTCTCAGTATTGTGATGACACAACAGTTTTTGCTGGATCAAATTCTGATTTTAAAAGATTGGATCAAGTTTTAGACGACTTTCAAAAGGCCTCTGGTTTGAAAATTAATAGAAATAAATCAAAGGGTTATTTCTAGGCAAGTGGAAGAGAAGAGCTGATAAACCTCTCAACATAAAATGGGCAACTGACTCGATAAAGATTCTAGGAATACATTTAGTAGGACTTTTGGGGAAACACTGAACTGGCATGATAGAATATCCGAAATGAACAAAACAATAAATTCATGGAAATGCCGATGTTTGACAGTTTTTGGAAAAGCCTTAGTCATGAATACATCAATGCTATCAAAGTTGTGGCATACCGCTTCTGTAATAGATATGCCTCAACATATTGAGACTGAAATTAATAAACTTATTCAAGGATTCATGTGGGAAGGCAAAACGTGTCTAGTTTCACAAGATGTGTGCAGGAATGAATTTCATCAGGGTGACCTTAACCTTGTCGATGTCAGGACAAAATGTCTTTCATTACGTTTCAAATTCTTAAATATGCTACTTTCTTCTGACGTTCAATGGGAAAATGTATCCAGGGCCTTAATCGAACGTTTTATAATGCCATTTCCTGCAAAATGTCTCTTTTGTGCAACCAGTCCGCCGCCTAATTATACACGTGTACCTAGGGTGTTTTTGGAGCTCAAATATGCTCTTGATTCTTTCATTAAAATAGAAAATCCACCGCAATGTTGGGAGGGTGTTTTAATGATAAGCCTGTGGCGTAATAATGATATATGTCGTGAAAATAAAGTGTTGTATTTCCCCTCAATGGCTCAGAAAGACAAGAGATACATTGGCGACATTATCAATCATAGGTCCAGGAAATTGAAATCCTTAGCTGAAATTGCACACATTACTCAGCTAAGGCCAATAGACACCATGCGATTATTGATCCGGCTATACCAAGCTATACCAAAATAATGGCTCACTTTGCCTAATGGACAAATCAACAATGATGAACCTTCTTTGAAATTAATGTACAATGATAAAGAATTTCTTGTCACATGACGGCTAAGAATTGGTATTCATTGCTGAGACAACCCCTGCTTAGCCTTCCAAAATGTATAGTGTCATGGGAGCGGCATGGATTCCATATTACAGATTGGGAATTGGTATGGAACAACATACATTTGCCAAATATACCGAACCAGGCAAAAGATTTAGTCTGGCGATTAATTCACTGGAAACGTTGGGTAAAACACCTTATGAGTAAGGCAAACATGTGTACCGAGCATGAGAACAACTGTGTATTTTGCACAAATTCGGAAGAAACGTTAATGCATCTGTTCACTGATTTTCCTGTAATAGTTCAATTCTGGGTATATGTAGAGAAAACATTGTCACATCTCTGTGTGCCTAGAACTGATCTAACCACTAGAACAATTATGTTTCGTGAATTAGGAAATGGCATGTTGAAGAATGATAAGACAATCACCATATGCTGCTTAAGCATTGGTGTTTGGAGTATTTGGAAACCCCGTTGTTCATTTATATATGATAGTAACATTTGCCCTACTTTGGATCATTTGAAGACATTGAAGGCGTTATTTTATGGATTGCTGTCGCATAACATAAGAGGGGAATTTTATAAATATATAAACAGTCGGAAGTTAGAAACCTTTCGAAATATGTGGTGCAGAGGCGACCTAATATGTCTTGAGAATGTGAATCTTGTCATTAAAAACCGCCTTGACTAGTAAGACCTATGTTTTGGCGCATTCTGGTTTATTTTAATTCACATATGTGCTAATAGGTTTTTTATTTATTATTGTAGCAACATTTTTAATAGGTGTCTTGTGTATTAATATGTGGATGGCATTCGTTGGTTAACTTTGAACCACAATCCTGTTGGTAACCCTTATAATTGTATTGGCTGGAATAATTATTTGATTATACATATACAGTAACAGTGGATTTCGGTGCGTGTGGTTGGTAGGTTGCTGTGTGAAGCAACAGCATCTGCTTCACGTAGTAACGGCTTCAACAAACGCATATGCTCCAATTCTCACAGCTAATCAGATTATGAATGTAACCAATTTCGGAGCATTTGCTCTGAAAGGGTTAAAGTGTGTACCAAAAGGCAGGTGGTCACTTGAACAGGTTAAGCCATATTGTATTTGACAGTTAAGTAAATAGTTGATTTATGTTCCAATGCTTTTATTACTAATGTTTGTTCCGGGGTAATTTTAGAATCTGGATCCCAAAGTAAATTGCATTCGACTAAAATAAATTTAACATTCAATCAAAGCTGTTTCCTAATAATAGATTGTAAATACTTAGCCTGTATACACATAAGTGTGTTTATACCGGGATAATTACGGAATCTCTATTTCAAAGCAAATTGTAATGTTAAATCGTTTGCTATGGGTCAACCCTCTTCAACCATGTAGTTTGCATTGTTGCTTCACTGCGCTCAGTGTAATATCTTAGCATTTACATTTTATAGATTATCCTGCGGGGCATTGATTATTGATTAATTTGTTCACGATTGACTGTGTGTCTTAAATACGTCCGATCGCTGTATTTATTTTTCAGCCTATGCTCGCGTGAGCTTTTAAAATTGTAATGGAATGTTATTGGGCAAGTAGCAGGGGAACATCTAGCTCTTTTTAATTTTTAGATTAATCATTTGACCATCATATATTTATTGTTTATTTATACATATGACTGATATAATCGTTTGTTCTCTTGATTTATCCTATGTTTAATGTACTTTTTAGTCAGTATATTTTGGGGTACTATGGATTTCCACACGATCCATTGATCGTGCTACCAAAAAAAAGAAAAAAAGTAGTAGTGGTAGTAGTAGAAGTAGTAGTAGAAGTAGTAGTAGTAGTAGTAGAAGCAGCAGCAGCAGCAGTAGCAGTAGTAGTAGTAGTAGTAGTAGTAGTAGTAGTAGTAGTAGTTTGCTAATTTCTAGCACGATTTTGTAGATGAATTTTATACATATATTTCGTATTAGTATTTCTTTTCAAACTTTATGTTTAATTTGTAAATTCTTGTCTTGGTTGGAGCACATTTTGTGTCTCCATTTTCTAAAGGCACTCCTCTTAGCTGGCGGTTTCAGCCATTTAATAGGTCTCCTCTTACTGTTGTCAATGCAATACCTTTCTCCCCGCGCCAGTATGCTATTTCTATAGTTCGTTAGATAGCGCATTATATTTGGCAAGATCGCTTGAGTGAGTGGATTTAATTCCTTTGTCATTTGTAAGCGCAAGCCTAGTACTTTGACTATACAAATCTTTATAGTCAGATGGCCGTCCCCGAGCAACTCGAACAGACTAACAAATATATGGCTGTAATATGTTAGTATGCATTAGGGAACCTCTTTAATCGGTTAGGTGTTAACAAATATACTCTCTGTTCATATATTTGTTGGTAGACGTCAGGGTTTCAAAAAACGACACTATTTATTTAGTGTTTACCTCTTTCGCCGACGTCTTGGTGTTATATTTTTGTATTATATATTGTAGTAGTATGGATTTCCTCTTTTTATAAAACACCATGACAACCTATAAGCGTACCCTAGGCCTTAAGATAACAACGAAGGGGTGGGGTGTCACGGCTATCGACGTGTATCGTGGACCTGCTGCTTTGCAGGAGCTTATCAATGTTTCTAAAACTGTATGGAATGTAACTGTGTCAATTGAGGGGGTCAAGGAAAAGCTTCTAGAAGATGTTCTTATTGTAAAAGCCGAAGTTTGTAACGTAGAGGAAATTGAGTCAGATAGGTTGCTAGTGAAGATGAAAGTTCCACTAGAAATTCCGGATGACAGAATCATGAATGAACGCAAGAAGTATGGCAAAGTGCAAAAGATTGGATTTGACAGAACGCTAGCAAACAGTGTAAGACGCATCTGGCTTCATAAAGTTGATAGCTCGTTACCAACCAGATTGACGCTTGATGGCAGCTTTGATCTGCCCTTATGTTATAGAGGGCAAATTAAAGAGTGCCGGATCTGCCTAAATACTGACCATTTGGCAACTCTGTGGTTCAGTTGGCCATTTTAAATGCGCTGTCCAAAAAATCAAAACAAGCCCTCAGTATCAGGAGATAATCGCCCATTTAAGGATGCAACTGAGTCAAATGCTTCTGGAGCAATCACTACGGAAGCTGTTGTTGTGGTTCATGCCACTGAACATGACACAAACAAATCATCAAATCCTGTTAAAGTAACTACAGTTGATGAAATTCAAGTATTAGAGGAGGGTATAACCTTAAGTCCAGAAAATAATCAAAATGCAGTGGAGCCAAACGTAGCTGTAAAAGACACGCAGGAAAATGATGATCTTACAGAAGAGCCAGTTTACAATTCCTTAGAAGATGAATTAAAATTAGGACAGGATAAGTTTAGGACTCAGAAGACGGAAAGTTCAGTCGATTTTTCGCTAAGCCCACTTGATTTAAGTCAGCTTGAAGATATGGTAAATGACGCTCCTGCCAAATGTAACTTAAGTAGCAATAAGCGTCATAAAGAAGACAATAGCTCAGAACCTGAGATTGAAGTAAATGATATGGATGATGATACAATGTTAGTTGCAGAATCAGATGTGTCCATTCCAACACACAGAGATCACAGATGAAAGATGAAATGGTAATGTACCGCTCAGAAGGGGGTGAAGTGTTAGTGCCATATGTAATGGCGACAGGCGTGAAATATCGTCTACTGTGCCATGATTCTGATATTTCCAAATATGAATATTTGTCTGTGGTAGAACTAGGAAACATTGAATTCGCAGGAAAATTAGGTAAATGGTCTAAGAAACGAGTTAAAAACCCCAAATCAAGTTAATCTAATGATGGCGGTTGCAAACATCATTTTACAAATTATGATTATCTGCACCATCAATTGCAGAGGATTAAATACCGAATTCAAGCAGCGCCACTTGCTTGGAGAATTAGCAAATGAGAGAGTTCATATTGCTTTTCTACAAGAGACCAAAATTCGAAAAATTGAAGTGAATGAATCTCTCAAAAATATTTAAAAAGGGCAGATCTTTTTTTCTTTATCACAAGATAATAGCGCGGGAGTGGCCATTCTTATCCTACCCCGCTGTCTCAACTATGTTGATGTTATATCGTCGTCATCAGATACAAATAGACGATGGATTTGTGTATCAATTGATGTACTAAACACAAGTTTAAATTTGATGTGCCTTTATGCGCCAACCTCTCAACAATTGCGTCGTGAATTTCTAAATGATGTTTCCACAATAATTCAAGACAGAACGCCTGAAAACCTAATTATGGGTGGTGACTTTAATTGCATATTAGATGAAGTTAAAGACAGAAATGTTAGGTCTAATTTTAATGACACATCTCATGATATTTTGAAACACATCTGTAAATATAAAAGCTTGTTAGAAACTTATCGGATTGAAAATCCAGAGGGCAGGGGCTTTACTTGGTGTTCAACCGATGGAAAGAAAGCTTCCAGATTGGACAGGATCTATGTAGAACGATCATTGAAAGGTTACATGTGCAAAACTAACATAAAACCAGTAACTTTCCAGATAACAGTATGTTTTCGATCACATTAGACAATGCTGACTGGATCAAACGATGAGATGGATTTTGGAAACTCAATGTAGCGTTGTTACGAGATAGTTGCTATCGCAAATATGTAGAAAGTTGTTGGAGGCATTGGGATGAAAATAGAAGTTTGTATGAATGTATAACAGACTTGTGGGAGCATGTTAAATCCGACGTGAAACATTTTTCACGGCAGTATTCCATCAGGAAAGCACGAGAAATGCGAAAGCGTAAAAATGCGCTTCAGCGGTCTGTGTGTAAAATTAATAAGAAAATTAATGATGGAGAATATAATTATTATGAACTATTAGTTAAATTAAAATGTAGACTAAATGAAATAGAGCAATATCAGTTTGATGGGGCCAAAATAAGGGCAAGAGTACAAATGCACACCGAGGGTGAAAAGCCTACACGTTACTTTTGTAATTTGGAAAAAGCAAGAGGTTTAGAGAAATTAATGCGCTCACTGAAGACTAATGATGGTGTATCAGTGTCCTCAAATGCAGAGATGATGGAAACAGTACCCAAATTTTACAAATCATTGTATAAATCTGAGGGAAGTGATGAAAATGCAACTAGAGATATTTTAGCCAATATAATGCAAAGACTTCCAGATGCATGTCGCGAAAGTTGTGACCAATGACTAACAATTGATGATTTGACAAAATCCCTCAAACGTATGAAGTTAGAAAAGACTCCTGGCTGCGACGGACATCCAGTCGAATTTTATCAAACATTCTGGCACATATTTGGTCCAGTATTAGAAGAAATAGCAGCTAGCATTTTTAAGCAAGAGCATCTCCCTCCATCGATGGTCCAAGCATATGTTCGGCTTATATACAAGAGGGTGACAGAAATAAAATACAGAATTATAGACCAATGTCTCTACTCTGTGTAGACTATAAGATTATTACTCGGGCACTAACAATAAAACTTGGCGCAGTCCTAGGCGAAGTAATTGATGATGATCAAACGTGCTCTGTACCAGGAAGAACGATATTAAACAAGATATTGCTTATACGAGACCTTAATCAATTAGTTGAAAGGGATTGCATCCCAGCAGCAATAATAACACTTGATAACGAGAAGGCGTTTGACAGACTTGAATGGGACTTCTTGTTTAAGTCTTTAGACCATATTGGCTTTGGTTCCAGATTTATTAAATGGGTCAATATTTTATATACTGATATAACAAGTTGCTATTTAGTAAATAATCATCTATCTGAACCTGTAGTGTTGGAACTAGGTGTCAGACAGGGTTGCCCATTGTCTCCGCTTCTATTCGTCATAGCTATGGAATCTTTGGGGGCCACATTGAGGCAACGTAATGATTTTCAAGGAATTTGTATACGTGGCATTGAAAGGCCACTGAAGGTGTTTCAATATTCAAATGATACGACTGTGTTTGCAGGTAAAAATTCAGATTTTAGAATTTTAAATGGGGTATTATCAGATTTTCAAAAGGCATCAGGGCTTAAAATCAATAGAGACAAATCTAAGGGATTATTTTTGGGCGCTTGGAAGGACAGAACTGACAATGTTATGGATATTAACTGGTCAGATGATGTCATAAAGATTTTGGGTATTTACTTTAGTAGAGAACAGGATGTAATAATAAACTGGGAAGAAAGGCTATCCAATCTAAAGTGTACACTAGTAAATTGGAAACGACGTCGCCTAACTGTATTTGGCAGGACATTTGTCCTTAATAATCCAATTTTATCTGGACTGTGGTATACCGCTTCTGTAGTTCATATGCCCAAATCAGTAGAGTCAAAGATCAACACGTTACTTTTGTCCTTCTTATCAGAGGACAAAGCCCATTTAGTATCGCAGTCAATCCTCACCAATGAAAAGCATGATGGAGGCCTAGATTTGGTTAATGTTTTAGCAATGTGTGCTTCGCTAAAACTGAAATTCTTGAATAAGTTACTCACTTCAAACTCATCTTGGTCAAGTGTTGCAAGGACACTTCTACAAAGGTAAGTAGATCCATTTCCAGTAGAATGTTTAGTGCAATAAACTGCCATCTAACCATCAGAAGATACCAAACGTATATAAAGAACAGCTCGAAGCTTTAAAGATATTTACACGATCAATGCCACAACCCAGTTGTTGGGAAGATGCCTTAGAGCAACGTCTTTGGGGCAACGAGTTGATTCGTGATAATGATGCTGTATTATATTTGCCCTCTATGGCCAAAAATGGCATTCAATATTTACGTGATTTAGTTAAATCCAAAATCTCGCAAATGGATCATGATGCAGGATGTAGCAAGAGCAACATCAATGAGGCATATTGATGCCCAACGCTTATTTCTTAGAATAAAGACTGCAATACCTTGTGAATGGGTTCACATTGCCGAAAGCATGTGGCAACAGATATATGTTGCAACCAACATTAGTATTTAAGTCGGAGCATATAAAATACAACATGGCATTTAGAGCCTGGTATGGAATGCTAATGCAAAGTCGGAGACAGGCTCATGTTGCAGTTAGGCATTGGAACACTTTAGGATGCACGCCAAAGAACTGGGAAAATGCGTGCAAAACAATATATCTACTGTGTCTACCGGCAAACGCACGGGACCTGGCATGGCGATTACTCCATCGACGGCTATGGGTCGGCCATCTGAGTTATATGTGCAAAATAACAAGTACAGACCGGTGTTTATTATGTAATACCGAGGAGGAAACAATAGACCATCTGTTTACACAGTGTTGTATAGCTAGAGGCTTTTTGGGCATATATCAATATGCTCCTTGCTAAATTTGGAATCAAATATGTGAAATTAATGGCTGAAACAATTATGTTCAAAGATTGCTCAACTATCGGACGAATCATTAATAGCAAGGAGAAAGAATTGTTCGTAACCCTGATATTTGTAGAAGTGTGGGCCATTTGGAAACATCAGTGTTCAGAGGTCAGAGATAAAACAGGAAATACCCACCAAAGAGCCATACAAGCTATATTTCGATCATTGTTGATAAACTGTATTCATTGTGAATTTTACAGGCTAGTGGAACATGGAACAGAAAGTAGATTTAAAGATATATGGTGCAAAACTGGCCTAGTATTAATTGAACATGGATATCTAAAAACAGCAGAAGCAGAACTTGTATAAGCTAGCACACTCGCTGCTTGTTGTATATTGATATATGGTATTTTATTTTATTTAATTGAGTTAATTTAAAAATTTTAATGTCTTAGGAGATGATAGTTTTGACGAATAACCTAACCTTGGGAATCGGTATATTTAAATATCAATTGAGCATCGCGTCAATATTCTGGAGGTGATCCGACTTTCGAGTTCATTAGGTTAACAGAGTATAACATCTTACATATATACAATTAACATCCTGTTGTAAATGTTTACTGTAGGAGTATTTGTTCCAGGGTAATTTACAAAAACTTACAATGAAGTAAATTTAAAATGAGAACCCAGGTCGCCATCTATGTAGTCATAGTTTGTATACCGTTGCTTTATCCATTTTACGACATAAAAGCTACTACGTCTGCTCGGTATTTAAGAACCGGCCAACTGGCGTCAATGAGTGACCTTTTGTTACTTATTGACGAGTCACCTCGCCACTAGCTGGCGAGCTGTACTCGCCATTTGGGCCCAATACTATACGGTGTGCTACGTTACACTGCATATGATCTACTTAGCCTGCCGGTCATGAATCGGCTCAATGGCGTCAATGAGTAGCAGTAACTTACTGCTAATTATTGATGAGTCACGTTACCACTTATTGGGTAACCATGCTCGCCATGTGGGCCTACTATTACACGGTGTGCAAATAGTAATGGCTTTGTTGAATTATATTATGTTATCAGCTCTTTATTAAGTTTTTTTTCTTTTCTATGTAATTATGCCATGGGTGTGGTATATGGTAATAGAGTATTTTAGCTTGCACTGTTCTGATATGTTAAGTTTGTATTGTTATTCATATACTATTAATAAAGCCTGCTATTTCACCCGATTTTTATGGGGGTTTGCAAGCCTTGTTTAAAGGAGTTCCTCAGTGAGGTGTGTCAGACTGCGCTAGCGTCGGATTTTCAAAAAAATGAAAAGAAAAAAAGTAGTAGTAGCAGTAGTAGTAGTAGTAGTAGTAGTAGTAGTAGTAGTAGTAGTAGTAGTAGTAGTAGTAGTAGTAGTAGTAGTAGGAGTTGTAGTAGTAGTAGTAGTAGTAGTAGTAGTAGTAGTAGTAGTAGTAGTAGTAGTAGTAGTGGTAGTTGTAGTAGTAGTAGTTAGTAGTTAGTAGTAGTAGTAGTAGTAGTAGTAGTAGTAGTAGTAGTAGTAGCAGTAGTAGTAGTAGTAGTAGTAGTAGTAGTAGTAGTAGTAGTAGTAGTAGTAGTAGTAGTAGTAGTTAGTAGTAGTAGTTAGTAGTTGTAGTTACTAGGAGTAGGAGTAGGAGTAGGAGTAGGAGTAGGAGTAGGAGTAGTTGTTGTTGTCGATGTCGTTGTCATTGCTGTTGTTGTCGTTGCTGTTGTTGTTGTCGTTGCTGTTGTTGTTGTCGTTGTTGTTTTTCTTCTTCTTCCTAATCATCATCATCATCATCATTGTTGTTGTTGTTGTTGTTGTTGTTGTTGTTGTTGTTGTTGTTGTTGTTGTTGTTGTTGTTGTTGTTGATATTTCATATTGATGTGTTTAACGTCATAAACTGCTAGGAAAGCCTCCCTGTTATTGATGTGCTGAACGCATCAGCATTCGCAATCGCTCAACGTAAGCTCTATGACAAATTCGTGATTCAACACTTCGATGAGCCCGAGGCTCAAATCTTAGACAACAGATCAGGTAAGTCGTTTAGTACTTTGAAACATATTTTACAAGAAACTGTTACTATCACCGGAAACATGTTCTTCTCAAATTAGCTTCAAAATATACAAAAATAACATTTCATATAGTATAGATGATTGAACCCTTTGCGTCTCTCGGGGGTCAGTTGGTTAAATAAGAAATATATGAATATTGGATATTTTGAGAATGAGTTCACTGAACGTCTTTTTTATCGCTCAAAGCAACAAGCAATATATATAAATTAAATAAACAAATTCGGTGTTAAAGAGTTACCGTCAATAATGTTTGCAACGCGTCACGGTCAAGTAGTGGCGGAATAATAATTACATGCATTCAATTTCTTTTTAAAAAAGAATGAGTGTCCTTTCACAAAATAAAACATACTAAATTTTAAAGAAAGTTTAAGACGCACGTTTTGAACACGTCGCTTTAGGCAATAATATTATCAGATAGGCTGTTGAAAAGTTTAATACAACATTGAGAGGGTCTTGTATATATGCATCTTCCTATTGCACGGTCTCGCCATCCCGCTCCGCTCCCGTATCGGGTACATCGGTACCAACTGCAACAACTGTTGCCAAATAGGTTTCAAGACACCCATTAGTATATTTATTTCATAGCTGTAAATTATATTTATTGTATCTTATATTTCGCTTTAACGTTTTAAACCCAGAATTTCACATTTAGCCCTACATGGAAGCCGGTTTGTATTTTGAGAATAATTTGACAGGTACCTGTTGCTGCCATAGGCCATAGGCAGCAACAGCTCCCAGTCAAATTAGTTTCAAAATATTCAATATAATAATTATTAAATTGCAAATGATTTTCTTGTTTTGTCATTACCGCTGCAAATGGTCAACATGTTTTATTTTGTTTCTACTATCCGGTTACTCAAATCTTATACGTCTCAGTATTACCGACACGCTTGGAAACAATTTGAGATAATAAGTCGTTACAGATGACTTGGTTCAAATATATTTAGGGTACTGTAAAACAAAAACGGCTTCTACAGTGGTCTTGAGAAATGTCAATTTGCAGACCAAAAAAATAGTATTTTTGAAAATTTACCACGGGAATGACTGGCTTGATAACCGAGCCAGTCATTCCAGTTGTACATTTTCAAAAAATAGTCTTCTCTTGGTTTGCAAATTGACATTTTTTTTGAGAAAAAGGGCAATTTTCTTGAAAGAATTTAAGGCTTAAAGGGTTAAACATGATATATTGAATTATCACCACTTTTATTGAGTTTTAGCAAACAGAGAACACAACGGAATTCAACATTAGATAACAGGCAATCAAGACACCCCTAGCAACATCTTGATTTCTGATTATTTTAGTTTTGGCTTTCATTTGTTCAAACCCTTCGGGGGTGGGGATTGAGGGGAGCTACGCAACCCTTCGGGAAAGCACCTCTATTGCGAGTGAATTGGCTCAAATAGACCTGGGTATGAGTGACAACCACAACAACAACAACAACAACAACAACAACAACAACAACAATACACAGTATTAAACCATTTTGTAACATTATACCGGAGATGCGAAAATATGGATCTACCAATAAACATGCATACTCCAAAATTCATGATATACGGTGAATAAGGTAGATACCCACTCGATATCACTATAAAATATAGAACAATCCTATACTGGGAAAAACTGCTAAATGGCAAAGAAACAAAGCTATCATGTCTACTTTATAAATATATGTACACTAACTATACCAATAATAACGTACAACACAAATGGATTGGAGTAGCAAAGGCAATATTAAATAATGTGGGAATGGGATATCTATGGAAAAGACAGAGCATCACAAGTAACGCAACGAAACATATAAAACAAATACTTATAGACCAATACACACAATCATGGAGAGGACAGATGAACGCATCTTCAAAGGGAAAGATCTATAATATCCATAAGACGAAATTTGAAATAGAACCATACCGTACCAAATTAAATAATGCTAATAAACTAACTTTAACGCGATTCCGAACAGCCAACCACAAATTGCCAATTGAAACTGGGAGGTGGGAGGGCTTAATCAAAGAAGATCGGACATGTAAATTGTGTGACCAACATGACACTGGTTATGAATATCATTACCTATTTCTCTGTAAGTTTTTCGAAAAAGACCGAATGATACTACTACCAAAATACTTTCGAGTGAAACCAAACTACCACAAATTTTGCGAACTCTTATCAAGTAATAAAATTTCAAATTTTAGTAAGCTATGTACATTTATAAGAAGAGTATTGCAACATTTTAAATAGCAAGAAAACAACAACAGTTATGATGATGACAACAACGACTACGACAAGGGGCTCGACGGCGACGACGACAACGGCGGCGACGACGACGACGACGACGACGACGTTTATGACAATAGCAGCAGCAGCTGCAACTACTACCGCTACCTCTACGGCTACTACCGCTGCTATTACCACTACCACAGCCTGCTTACAGCACATCATTCCTGTCGAAAATCAAAAAGTATATGTTCCTATAATAACGCCCTATGTACAATGTGTATATATCTATTGCCTTTAAATGTGTACATCTTGCAAATTAGAAATATGTTCTGGGAGTGGAGACCTCCGAATTCTTCCATACTTTTTCGAATTTCGTCTGGAGGAATTGGAGTACTTCACTCCTGGTCTGTCCGGCCCGTCGTCGCACTTAGCATTGTGTCCCAAACAAACAACAACAGTAAATGACAATGGCAACAGCAGCAGCAACTTCTACTCCTGTTACCTCTACTGCTACCTCTACTGCTACTGCTACTGCTGCTGTTGCTGCTACTGCTGCTTTTGCTGCTCCTGCCACTGCCACTGTCACTGCGACTCCTGCTGTCACTACCACTACCACAGTCTGTCCTGCAGCACATCACTACCGTCGAAACCAACTTTACTGGAATTTACTATGTTTAATGTGTACAGACTACAAATTCTAAATATGTTCTGGGAGTGGGGACCTCCAATTTCCTCAATACCTTTCCAATTTCGTCTGCAGGAATTTGAGCGCTTCGCTACTGGACTGACCGGCCGATCGCACTCATCATATTTCCTATAAACAATCTTCTTTTCCTAACACCTATATGCACATCATGGGTATATGCAAATCACTATTTAATTGTATTACTCAGATTGGCCACCGGTACACTTATTGAAAACGCACTCATACGCCCCAGGGCCTTTGGCAATGAGGCTGAATGGTTGTGTATTTCTGGGGCCTTAGGTTGTGTGCCCCGATGTGGCTTTGTACCGCCTAGTTGATGTATTTTGAATTGGGTTTATGCGTCCCACATTCAACTCAGTTTGAAAAAAGGAGAGGATTATATCGATTTTTACTGAGTGGGGTTATCACGTGCTGGGATTCGTCCTCGTCCTACTTACATTTTGGTGCACAATGTGAGCCTCCGTGGGTATGCAGGTTTCGCGATTTGTCCTCAGATGTCCTGGCGTGGAGGTGCGCCTTTAAATTTGAGGGAGTTTTGATTACTTAGGTACTTATATTATGTTGAAATAATAATAATAATAATAATAATAATAATAATAATAATAATAATAATAATTAATAAAAATAATAATAATAATAATAATAATAATAATAATAATAATAATAATAATAACGACTGAGGACGACTGAGGACGACGACGACGACGACGACGACGACGACGACGACGACGGCGACGACGACGGCGACGACGGCGACGACGGCGACGACGACGGCGACGACGGCGACGACGGCGACGACGACGAGGATAATAATAATAATAATAATAATAATAATAATAATAATAATAATAATAATAATAATAATAATAATTACCAACATTCCATGTAACCGCCATTGACCGTGTAAATGTATGTATTAATGGACCCCATATGCAACATTGTGGCCTGTGTGTAAATAAATTGAATTGAATCGAAAAAATTGCAATTGTAACAAAAACAACTTGTCTTTTATGTATGGAACGTGTGCAGTGTCATGAACGTCTGCATGGGCAAAGCTAACTGTTGAGTTATCACAAGTTCACAGATTAATCCCCGGGTGTCCACAGCTCAGTTACGACAAATGTTACTTACAAAGAACGGGCTATATTTGTAACAACGTCACCGGTACCAGCTGAGGCATTGGAAACATTGTACCCAATGGCCATTTCCTGTTTATCCATCAATCATATGACGTCAAAATCAACTACGCGACGTGTATGGTGACATCATAATCAATGAAGTCATGAATGACGTAGATAAGTTCGTCACGAACGCTTAATTGGTAACCGAGTAAGCAGTGTTGTACGAATTGTATGTCTTTACTATTTAAATAAACATGCTGTTGAATATTTTGAAACTAATCTGACTGGGGGGAGGGCTGTTTCTGACATAGGCAGCAACAGCACCCAGTCAAATAAGTTTCAAAATATTAAACAGCGTACCTGTATAGTTTCCTGGAAATTCATAGTCAGAGAGTTCAGGAATCGATCGATCCCAACACGGGCGAAGTGTGGGTGGAGCTTAGCTAGAGATGGGCGGGGCCTTGCTAAAACTGTACTCCTCCCTTGTCTCCAGTGTAAATGGAGTACAACATATAGCGTTGTACACGCACGTCACACTTCTCGAGAAGAGCCGCTAGGACCTGATATTCCAGATACACCACTCCCCCGCCCCCCCCCCCCCCCCCCCGCCCCCCCACCCTCATTGGTTTGAGTGGTATTTGGATGGTTATCCTCTCCTCTCCTTGAATAGATTAACTCGTTAACCCTAGAATTTGTTCAAGAAAACTTTATAAATTTTCTCAGAGAAAAGATCCTTTTGCAAACAGCGAGGCTATTTTTGAAATTTTACCACTGGAATGACTGGCTCGGTTATCGAGCCAGTCATTCCTGTAGTCAATGTTCAAAAAGTTTTCTCTTGGTCTGCAAATGGAATTTCCCAAGACCACTGCAGAAGCCGTCTTTGGCTGATATGAGTGTTAAAGGGTTAATAGCACCTTCATTGAGGGCAGTAGCTTAGTTGTCACAGTTTTACAGTAACTATAGGCCCGTGTTACAACTGAATTGCCAAATTCATTTGGACATTGACACAGTCTCCTTCCATGACGGGTGGCTGGTGGTTCAACGTACGTCATTCAAAATATTTTCCACTTAGCAAATCAACGAGTCCCTGATAACGCAACGTACTGGGTCGCTGCTGGGCCAATACCGGGCTGATACTAAAAGTATGAGTGTGCTGTCGACCCATGCATCGGCCCAGTAAGCTGCGTTATCTGGGAGTGTTTTCAAAATGGACGCCAGATTTTTGTCATATTTTGAAATTCTTTGGATTTTTCGCCTTTTCCGGATTTTTCAGATTTGGTTGGGTCACGAACAAACTTGCGGAATCCTTTTATACGGTCACACATTTTCTTGCGTTAAATTCTGAGTCAAATCGGAAGAGAAATTGCCGAAATACCCATAGATAGAGAATTTGGTCTGATCCTTTGTTCAATTCAAGTTTATTCGGTAACTTCTTCAGAAGTGTACGAAACATATATACATGAAATATACATATAATGGCGGTTACATATGTTATATACATAATGAAATCGTATAGGTGTTTCTGTTTTTCAATGATATAAATACAAGTGGTGATAGTATTGGTCGTAAACTGATGATGGGGATGATGATGATGATGATGATGATGATGATGATGATGATGATGGTGATGATGACGGCGGGTAGTATGAATACTGTATAATTACTATTACTACTACTGTCACCGCCACTCGATGAGACGTGCATAAATTTGTGGAAGCAATAGGTATGACAAGCTTTACGCGCCGGTAATTACATAATCTGTCATTTCTTCTTTTTAAACTTATTCATAATGATGTCAATATATTTACAGAGAGCTATTATTGTTTTGCGGGTTTTTTTGTATCGAAAAGTTGATACATTTTATGTGTATTTGGGCGAAGATCCGGATCCGGCTTATTTTTATTTGGATCGCGGCCAGTATTGAAATCCTCTTTCACTGTAATATCCTTTAATGTTTTGAGCTAAATCGTGTCATCAGTTTTTAAGGGTGCGGGGTGTGGAAGGAAGTTCCCGGACACACGCAAACACAGACTCGAATTCGGGGCGAGGGAACACCTATTAATCGTAATTTAGTCATATGAGATCGAACGTGTAAGCAGTTGGGTGGATGGATGGATGGATGGGTGGAATGATGATGGATGGATGGATAGATTGGTGGATGGATGGATGGATGGATGGATGGATGGATGGGTGGAATGATGATGGGTGGATGGATGGATCGATGGATGGGTTGGTGTGTTGGCTGGTTGTCGGGTGGGCTGGCGGGTGGGCGGGATATCATAACGCACAGTTAACATAACCCGGAGTGAATATTCTAATAGTGAGCTGTACTACAATAAATCTACGTAATGACCATATGTATAATCATCTTGTGTGGCTTCAAGCGTGCAGTAAATGCATTTAAAATAAAACAACGAGGTTAACATTGAGTTTTATTTTTATTTCTTAAGTGCTTTTATGTATATGACCAAAGATTAAGAGCTAGAGGGATAAATCAATCTTCTCCTTCACATTCTTTCTCTCATCCTCCTCCTCTTCTAGCCTCTCCTCTATTCCCCCAGCTTATCCTTCGGCCCTTCTCCTTCCTCATTTTCCCCTCCTCATTCTCCTCCACCTCCTCCGTCTCCTCCTCCTCCTCATCATCATCACCATCATTATCCTCCTCCTCCTACTCCTCCTCCTCCTCCTCCGCCCCCTCCTCCTCGTCCTCATCATCACCATCATCACCATCATCATCCTTCTCCTCCTCCTACTCCTCCGCCCCCGCCACCTCCTCGTCCTCATCATCATCATCATCATCATCATCCTACTCCTCCTCCACCTCCTCCTTCGCCCCCACCACTCCTACTCCTCGTCCTCATCATCATCATCATCATCATCCTTCTCCTCCTCCTACTACTCCTCCTCATCCTTCGCATCCCATCATCATCATCATCATTTCATTCTTCTTCTTCTTCTTCTTCCTCTTCTTCTTCTTCGTCGTCTTCTTCTTCTTCTCGGCAGTCAATTAAAATGTGCAGACATACTGGAATTTATTAGAAAAACGACGCACAATGTGACGCTATCCTTAGGGACCACCGTACTTTTATATATAGATAATTGTGTGTAATCGCCAAAAGCGCTTTTAAGCATTTAATACTGGATGTTAGAGTACACACGCTGCAGTATATTTCTATGTCATACATGATGGCATTTCCCGAAAACAATTTTACCTGAATTTCAGTGTAGATAAAGAGAGTGACAATTTTCAAGGAAACACGTTTTAATGGTCAATATGATTCGTGTTAGCTCAAAGAAGAAGTAGGTTCTTGGAAACCAGGATGAGAAGTGTTAAAAACAAAAATAGAAATCTATCACGTTTTAAACTAAATTAAACAGTTTTTAAATCGGTGACAGTTTTGAAATAAAAGGAAGGCAGACGGAATAGCAGGTGGTGTTATTCTGTATTCTGTACCGGCATCCAGCGTGCGTGTATACTGGCGATACCCGTATTATTTTGTTAAGTTAATTAACGTGCTCAACTCTGAAGTAATCAGGTACGACAAAGGTGTTTGTGTTTTCTAGTAGCCGTATAAAAATGAAGAGGATTGCTTTATTCACAGTAAGTACATCAAGTTCAATGGTAAACGGTAAATGCACTGGCAGCATCATCATCATCATCAACAACATAAACAACAACAACAACAACAACAACAACAACAACAACAACAATAATAACAATAATAATAATAATAATAATAAGAATAATAATAATAATAATAATAATAACAACAACAACAACAACAACAACAACAACTGTGGCGGAACAGCAGCAGCAGCAGCAGCAGCAACACCAACCACAAGGAAGACGACGACGGCAACAACGACGACGACGACAACGACGACAACAATAGCAACAACTGAAACTCCAGCACTAGTAACAACACCAACAACAACAGCAGCAGTAACAGCAGCAGCAGCAACAACAACAACAACAACAACAACAAGAGAGTGGTGTTACACTCTCACCTGGGATAATTTGAAAATTAGATGTTCTGATCGAGAAGCCATCGTCTGTAACCTGAGTAGTAAAAATATGTTTATTTTGTAGGGCCAATTTATTACCAAACAGATATTTCTAAACTAGATAAAAAAATTATTGGATCACTGCCGGGGTTGGGGACCTAAAGTTTGGGGCCCCTGCTCATCGAGCCTGTTGGTTGACCCTGCTATTGCTACGCCGCTGATCATTGCTAGACTTTTCATCGGCGACATCAGCATCCCCCTCGTCGTCTCTGTCAATCATTACTAAATGTAGCATACCTACTGATGTTGCCGCCATCATCACTACACGTCATTATCACCTTGATTTACATTGTCGCCATTAGTAACGCTAATTCCAGAGTAATAGGTTTTATTAAGATATATTCTTGATGATGATATCAATATTGTATATACGTGGCTTGCTCTGCTTGTATTTTAGGCGCTTGTATGTGTGGTCTACGCAGGACACAACAAAATAATATCAGGTAATAAATATAAGCCTTATAATATATATATATATATATATATATACATGCTTTCGTTCGTGCGTGCGTGTGCGCGCAAGTGCATGACTCCAGGTGTACGCGTGTGTACTCCTCCGTTTATGTGGTCGGTACCTCAGGTACTACTGAATGGTCGTCGTCGTCGTCGTCGTCGTCGTCGTCGTTGTCGTTGTCGTTGTTGTTGTCTTCCCCACATGGGTCGATGTTAATAATGGAAATCTAGGAGCTAATTATACACAGACCGCCATTGTCTTGCTGTCTGTCTGTTTATTAGGTCAATGTGTCATATCATCATATAGCATCAGGGCAACATAGTACACTAAATGAGTACCAGAGATCATATTTTGGCTATAGCTCTGAGGTGATAGAAAGTAGAATCATCACATTTGGCAAGTTTATTCACCTTGACATTTTGCTAACCAGTCTTTAAGTTCATGGCAAATGGTTAAATAGCTAAGTCAAATATCTAGATCACGAGGTCACTAAGTGCAAACCGGAGAAGGCATAGGGGAGACCGGGGCATTGTTTGACACAAAAATGTATATCTCAAATAAGTTTAATCTTAATACAGATACTCATTTCATCGTGTGTATCTACGTCGTACATATATGTACTTTGTGCAATTAAACTTGAAGAAAATATTGCATCTCTCCTTTACACTAAAATCGTATAGCTGGACATGTGTTTGATTTGTATGTGTCACATGGTGGCCTTGCCTGGGGAACTATGTCACTATGTGACACAAGTTGGTGGTTTGGAGGGGGGGGGGAGGGGTGGAGTTGGGGTGTGGGGGTGGGGGGGGGGGGGCAATGCGACATCCCATACATGATTGCCATAAATACACACACGTAGTGACGAACTGAAATTGTAAGCCAATTTAAAGAAAGAGATGTTGCAGATTTGTTCAGTAAGTAGACTAGCTAATCGGATAAAGTATGGGAGACCTGGTGGGGTGGGCAATCTCCACCTACCCTCTTCCGACATCCGTTATATGCCATTATGATGGTGCTTAAATCATACCATGCCAATATTTTTCTTATCAATTTGATAAAAGTCACAACATCGAAAGCCAAACACCAACACTGAATTAAGAAATTCAAACTGTATAAGAATAAGCATAATCAAACGTATTCAGAATCATATTTATCACGTACACGCATGCTATTGTATTTCACTCGATGTGAAGCATTCATGTGCTCAATCCTTGTAATCGACATGGATTAAAAGTATAGAAACGTTACTAAATACAATAGGATGTGGATACATCTGGGAAACTCAATGTCTAGGGAGTGATAAACAGACTATAGTTCAAGCCATTAAAAGCGACAAATAGACCAGTATCTACAAAAATGGACAGGCCTGATCGGCACCTCACACAAAGGTAGATTTTACCGGGTGTTCAAGGCGGAGTTCTGGATAGAACCATATATACTCAAGCCTAATACTAACAATAAAGTAGCTGTCACTGAACTACGAACGGTCATAGGTTGCCTATCGAATCAGGGTGCTTGAATAATACCCCAAGGACTGAGAGAAAATGACCATTATGCACGCGGGACGATATTGTGGGTGAATTCCACTGTATCCTCATGTGTGATTACTTTGATGCCCGAAAAGAAACTCTACCGAAATACTTTTATAATAGACCAAATTATTTTTAATTCCGTCAACTACTCTCTTCAACAAGACTGTCGTTATTACAAAGACTATGCCGTCTCGTCAAGAACATACTGATAAAAATTTAGTAGAAATAAAAATTAAGTTATATCCCTATGTTAATGTAATATGCTTTAAGATAATCTATTGACTAAAACACTAGAAATAGCTGGGGCTTGGAAGGCAAAATTGAATGGACACTGTGAAGCAAACATGGACCCAGGTAGATGGGATAGCGGGAAGGTGGGCGGGAATGGGGGCATCTCTGACTGAATGACAGTGTGAGACAACTCTGATGACTTTTATAATGATTAATGATGATGATATAATGAGAAAACGCCAATGCACAGATAACTAAATTATGTGAAAATGAAAAAATTGGATGATGTGATGCTATGACAATACCATTATGATAAGTAAATGGGACACAGATTCAACGCTGACGCGACTGAAGCTGATCAAATTACATAGTAGGCTATTAGGACGGAGGCAATGTTGCAAAATGATGATGACAACACAAGGATATGATACAACTAACATACCGATGTAAAATGAAACAATATAATGATGTGATGATGTTTGTGATGAGAATATGATAATGGTATTACCATGATGACAAAATGATATAAACAATATTATGCAAATATAATGACGATGAATTCTGTCATCGTCGTTATATTTGCAAATGATGATGTGTATATGATGTTGTAATATAGTCATAATCTTTTATATATATATATATTCATTGTATGACCTGGGAATGATAATAAACAGTAAACAGGTCTACGTAATGTGTAGGCTGACATCATAAGCAGTTACATCATGCATGACTCGATTTAGTCCGTCTTAAACGCTTAATAGTCCGCCAGGTTATGCAAATTGTATGTCCTGACTATTTGAAAAACATTGTTGTTTAATATTTTGAAACTAATTTGACTGGGCGCTGTTGCTGCCATAGGCAGCGACGGCACTCGGTCAGATTAGTTTAAAAAATATTCAACAGCTTACCTGTATAGTCTTCTGGGAATTCAGATTCAGAGAGTGCAGGGATCGAACGATCCCAACACGGACAAAGCGTGGGTGGAGCTTAGCTAGAGATTGGAGTGGCATAGCTAACCTCCACTGCCATTGTCAGTTGTCACTATCATGTCAAAGTGTAAAATGTATAAGCCATGAAGTCACTTAAACGACGTTTATTTTCTCATTCACCAGGCACAGTAAAACAAGGAAAATGTCCGGAACCTGACGGGTCCATAGTGGACTGTTCTTTGCCGGGCATTAATAGCTGCTTTGGTAGCTATGAATGTCCGGGAACGAAGAAATGCTGTGACGTAAGCGAGACATGTCGATGCTGTCGGGATCCCCTCCTCTACAACCCAGGCGAATGTCCTGCTCAAAAGGGCTGCAAATACAGGCACGAACGGGAATGTACATTTGACTATGATTGCGGGACGTATCAAAAGTGCTGCTTCGTAAATTGCGGAATGAGATGTGTGAACCCGAAAATATGACCAACTCCTACCGAACGACCACCTGCGTTTTGGCACCAGAAAGTAGTGGCTATGTAATGATTGGAAGATTAACGGTCTTCGGGACCACAATTATGCGGTCTCTACTATACGACATTGGATTAAGAAGATGTCTGTCTTTTGTGACCAGTGGCAACAGACTAAATCGATGAATCCATTTATAGCTATGACTAAAGTTTGTCCATCAATCATATGACGTCATAATCAACAACTTGACGTGTAGGCTGGCATCATAATAAATTACGTCATAAATGACTTGATTTAGTCCGTCTTAAACGCTTAAAAATCGTCAGGCTGTAGGAATTGTATATTTTTCGTCTTTACTATTTAATAAACATGATGTTGAATATTTTGAAACTAATTTGACTGGCCGCTGTTAGGAGGAAACAGCACCCCAGTCAAATTTCAGAGTTTCAGAATATTCAACAGCTTACCTGTATAGTTCTCTGGGAATTTGATGTCATAGCGTTCAGGAATAGATCGATCCCAACATGTAAAAATTACATTAATTAATTGTCAATATCGTAATTTATGAGTAAACATATTCAATGGCGGGATCCGATCTGTCACTCAACTATATGACGTCATAATCAAATACGGCAATGTTAGCTGACGTCACAATCAAATGTCCAACGTCGGAGACGAAATGGGTAAACGTGCGACATCAACCCCCAGGGTCTATGGTTGTGAATGCAGTCGTATAACCTATGTATAAATGCGTTTACACTCAAACAGACGCTTGCATCCATACCGTCTAACGCACCATGCACCATGTATCTATTTATTATCTGTATTCGTATAATATTTGCGAATAAATTATGGCATATTTCTGTAGAATATCTCTATCATGACTGATCACGTGTAAACATATTCCATGCAGGTTACTGCAGCGGGCGTACGTGTGTGCGGGAGTGTGTACGTGCAAATATGCGTGCATGTGTGCGCGCGTGCTCAAATTCCAGATCAATGAATATCTCTGACACTACAGGTCCGATTTGGCTCAAATTCTAAGACAAAGAAAAACATTGGTTGCGATGCGAGAAATACAGAAGATCGGAAATAATATACCACAAACGCGTGACCGATTGTCTGTAATATATGATTGCTCTTGTATTAATTATGTGACCATCTCATCGTGCCCGAAGCCATTGATGAAGGAGGCAACACATTAAAAGCGTTGGCGAAATATGGTAGGCTTACGTACTGAAAGTATATTATTGTTAGACTACTACAAGGGATGTAGAGGCGCAATGTGGCCGATGGCGACCGTTCTACAAACCAAACTCCAAGATTCCATACATGACTTGGAAGTAACGACATCGTGTGCCTCCCATGCTGGAATGTTTATGTAATCGTGGAAACGATAAGAAGAAGAAGAAGAAGAAGAAGAAGAAGAAGAAGAAGAAGAAGAAGAAGAAGAAGAACAAGAAGTTAGAATACTTAATAGCCTAACTAAATAGACGAGCTAAATAACGTCTTTGTTGTGGGGAGTTATAATCTCAGATCATCCGAGCGTGATCGCTTTTGAATGACCCATATTTTGACATAACGTATTGACTGTAGTTAATCCTGCTCTCTTTGTGGCTGGCCGCCGTGATCTGCCAGCTACTCCTAACATCAGATCCTGTATCGAGCTGTCATCCTCGTCCTTATCTGATCGGATTTCGTTTATGTTGAATATAGCATGCCCTACAGCCTGCACAGGCGGACGTTAATAACTCTGGTGTAGGTGTAACTTAATAAGTGAACCGAAACGTAGCTAATTTATAAATAATAATATATTTTAATTACGCGAAGTAGGCCCGAAGCGTACTGAAGCCCCTGAATGAGTAGAACCCGTTTTGGCCCATCGTTGATAGGCGACAGGCAGTAGTATGCTGAATATACATTATGTAGCTAGTAATGCTGAAGCTCGTTGCTACCTCTGACATCAGCAACTTTCAGGAATACCATTTGTAAAATAATAAACGATCTTCTCTTCTTATCTATCTTGCAAAATGTTATTTGCAAACAGCTCTAAGAGGTATATCATCCTATGTAGACATGGCGTAGCCTTGGCGTAGACTTACAGTTTCTTGAAACAAATAAAATATTCGTCATCACATTACACAAACTACAATGGTGGAATCACGTTTTAGCTACCACTCTCAACTTTAGCTACGCTCCAGCCACTCTTCGCCCGTGTTGGGATCGATTGATCCCTGAACTCGCTGACTAAGACAAATGTTGCAATGACAGTATTGAAATGAATGTCATATAGAAAAGGCATTTGCAAATGTACCAGAGATCCAGTTCTAGCCCCGCTCATTTCTAGCTAAGATCCGCCCCTGCCTTTGCGTATTGGAATCGAATACTTTGACTCCCAGAATCCTAATTTCACGGTAGCTATCCAGGTAATCTGTTGAATATTTTGAAAATAATATGACTGGGAACTGTTGCTGCATGTGGCAGCAACACCGTCCAGTCAAATTAGTTTCAAAATATTTAACTTAATGTTTATTAAATAAAAACGACATACACTTCGTACACTTTTTGGGATCTTTGGTATTTTCAATGTTCACGACAGAGTTGGATACGTCACTATGTATTGTGACGTCAGCCTACATATGGCGTAATTAAGTATGACATCATATACTTGAGTGACAGATCGGATCTCTTCATTGAAAAACACATGGCACGATCTCGACTTCATGGCATATGGATTGAGATGTGTCTATATTGGGATCACCTAGTCATAAGGGCTCACACGCTTACACTGGACGAATCCATTTTAGCTATGCCCCACCTATCTTAAGCTAAGCGCCACTCACACTTCGCCCGCGTTGGCATCGATCGATCCCTAAACTCCATGACTGGACTGAATTTCCGGAAAACTACAGTTAAGCTGTTGACTATTTCGAAACTAATTTGACTGAGTGATGGTGCTGCCTATGGCAGTAACAGCGTTCAGTCAAATTAGTTTCAAAATATTCAACAGCACGTTTATTAACTAGTAAAGACATACAATTCGTACAATAACGCTTAGTCCGTCATCATTTAAGCATCCGTGACGAACTTAGCCACATTATTCATGATGTAGTTGATTATGACGGCAACCTACACGTCACGTACTTGATTGTGACGTCATATGATTGACTGAGAAACTGGAATCCTCCATTGAAACATTGTGGAATGACACCTGACTTGGTTTTCTTATATGGAGCAATGCAAATGGCGACATTATTGATGTATCGTTGTTGATGTATCGATCAAAGTATAATTTAATCAGATCCTACACGATTTCAAATAAGATTACGTTGACTTAATTAAGAATATATTCACCTGGGGCCGGTTGTTCGAAAGTGTATTAACTTTTAAATCTGGACCTAAATCCCTAATACCGCCTTAAAGGGAAATTCCAGTGAAAATCGGGAATAAGTCAACTAAAAATATACTATAATCTGAAATAGTTGCTGCAAAAAAATATAAAATACACTGTTCCATTGCCGAGAAATAATAAAATTAATATGCCCAAAACGGTCGAAAACGTGACTCGTCGGGCGCATCCATTTTCTCGTAACGAGAGCGAGAAACCGCGAGATTATGACGTCAACGACACACCAGCAAAATATCGCCTGTGCTTTAGACCTGTTTACTTCACGTTATGAAGGCCGACTATTAATTAACCATTTAATGCCCAGATTCTGTCAGGAAAATCAGAATATTTCCTTATTGTATGTCCATTTTCAGGCCAAGCGAAGACTATTTTTGAAAATTGACCACTGGAATGGCTGGTTCGGTTACTGAGACAGTCGTTTTAGTTGTAAATTCTCAAAAATAGTCTTCTCTTGACCTGCGTCCTCAACATGACGATTGTGGAGGCCAGTGCTGGCATGAGATGGTTAAATCGCAACATGTCCGCATGTCAAGCATGGGCTAGCAGTAATGGAAACTATCATGGAAAAGGTACGGAAATTCACATTTTCAGATGCCGGATCCACAGAAGCATCCTCATAAAAAGGGGCTAACTGAAAGATGGCTTCATAACATCGGCACTTGATGGATATCTTCCACATTTAAATTTGGAAGACACAAGTTTAGAACATATAGTCTGTATAATTTTAAAATAATATGTCATGCATTTCAAAACAAAAGGCACGGTACTTAATTTTAATATAACAGAATCAAGCTCGACAATTAACGTCAGTATTTGCTTGCATCAATTGTAAAATGGAATTTGCAAACCAAAATGAAACGATGTCGCTGGTTGTCCGGTCGGTCAATTATAAGCAATCGCTTAGCGGCTTACTTCATATACGATAGTAGGTGACAGCTATTAAATAATGGCAAGTGCACGCTAGACATAATTAGTAATTAAGTTCTTTCACACTATTGAAATCCAGCGTTATTAATCATTTACAATGTTTACTCCCAATTGTAAAATAACTACGCAGAGTGCTTAATTTTCTAAATTAAATTTGCCTGGAATTATGTTGCAGTAGCTTCCAAACTAATTAGTTTCACACAATAGGCCTATGTAGGGTAAATTTTAAGCTTTCTGCTTTTCTGTCCTTGAAAGAGTTAACTAATTGATCCCAAACTTTTAAAATGTTTACCCATATTTACTGCCTGTTGAATATTTTGAAACTGGAATTTGACTGGAAGCAGAAGTTGCAATCGGCAGCAACAGCTTTCAGCGAAATAACTTTCAACATTTATTCAACTAACATATTTTTACGCTTTGTAGAATTTGTTGTAACTGGTTGATTGCAAACATGCTCCTGGCATAACCCTACAATGTTTTGCCGACAAAGAAGACACTTTTTGACAATTTAGCACTGCAATGACTGGCGCGATCATCGGGAAACTAATTGCACTTTAATTTCCTCCAAACACTGTGGCAAAGTGTCAGTTGTTTAGCCAATACGCTAATTATCCTCAAGATGATAGATTTACCTCCCCTGGTTACGGCTATTCTCGATCGGACAAAGAGAGTTGGTGTGTCGGTGACGTCAGCCGCTTGTCCAAAATGGCGCCTCTCTCTACCGGTTACTTTAGCAAATTAAATTGAGGATATCTTTTTTATTTGTTGACATAAAATTGTGCGCTTGGTCTCAAATTAATACGGAGAATAAGTACTTTACGCCAGATGCACAAACTCCCCCAGTGGAATATCCCTTTAAACATGGGCTTAAATTTTAGGGTCGTTGTTCGAAACGTCGGTCGTTGTATTAGCTTTTATGTCTGGTATTAAATATTTTATACCGGTCTTAAATCACAGACGCAGGCAAATTTAGCAACGTATTATCGCTAAATTTCATTTTGCGTAATTGAAATGGAAAGAATGATACTGTTTAATTATTTCAACGAGCCGCGGCGACGTGAGAGACGGCATAGGGAACGAATCGATCATCTCGAGAGCTTTGATGACGGGGAATTAAGAGCGCGATACAGGTTTGACCGAAGATCTATTCAGATTATTACCGATCTCATTCGAGACGATATCAAACGTCAAACTCACCGAAGTATGGCGGGGTCCCCCGGAAACCCAAGTGTTAAAAGCTCTCCGGTATTATGCGAGCGGGAACTTTATGCAAGTAATAGGTGACAGTTTTGGTAGTCATAAATCAGTTGTGTCTCGAGTGATTAGACAGGTGTCGGTGTCATTGTCAGCACACCTGGATGAATTCGTTAAAATGCCGGATGATCTCGCGCCGGTCAAGACTGGAGTTTTCGAAATTGCTGGCTTCCCATGAGTTGTCGGATGCATTGATCGGGACATATGTCCGCATAATAGGACCCACACAACATGAAAATGATTATGTTAATAGAAAGGGATATCATTCTATCAACGTACAGGCCATCTGTGATCACGAAGGTACGAGCTTGCATACCCTCTGTCAAACTCTAAACACACTACTCAACACAATCTAAAACACACAACAAATTTATTATCCCTTAATCTTGCATATCCTCTGTTTGTCAGTGTTTATGACGTCGTCTGATTTAAGGGGAATAGCTCTAATCACGCTACTCAACACAATCTACAAACAACACATTTATTATCTCCCTTAAGACCTTTTGTAAAGCTTGAAATCTGTCGGACGAAGGATTTGAGATTTATGCGGATAGCAGACTTATTGACGTATACTCATCTGTAATGTGTATCATGCATTCCAGCGTGACGGATTTACACAATCTTGCGGGACATCCGTATTTGGGAAGACCTACCATCAATAGATTTTGTTTATAGCACCAAGTTTCAATGTGCATGGCAGCTAAATACAACTGTGTTTAAAATTATCTTATGACAAATACACCGAATAACGAAATTACTTTTTTATTCCCATTTAATACAGCGTGACGGATTTACTACGGATGCAACCTCTTATTTTTACGTGTCTTTCATTGCAAATTCCTGCAAAATTTCTAAATTACTCATACTATTCTTGGGGCCACTGCATAAATATATCATGTAAGCATTAAGAAAACCTCTTTTAATTAACGAATTTGAAACATATTGTTTTTAAATGGTTGAAATCCACGTGACGGATTTACATTTTTGAAACGTGACGGATTTTCTTTAACTGTAATTCCGTCACGTTGCCAAAATGTACTTAAATGTACAATGTACAATAAACTTGGAAAGGTTTGGACAACAAACATATCTGCATAGCGCTTCCCTTACAACTACTTATCAGTTCAATCACAATAATTACAACTTCTAATATAACAATAACGTTGTTTTGTTGGGCGTTATGGTCGTTTGAGTCCCGACTTGTGTGATTGAAGCCCGACATTTTCGTTTTTGCTTCAAAAGAAAATGAAGGGCTTCAATCACACAAGAAGGGACTCAAACGACCATAATGTCCAAACAAAACAGCGTTATTACTATTATTATTAATATAACCCCTACTGACGCTCACTCTTTTTTTGTCATTTTGTTTGTCGACATTGTAGTCAGTGTTGATTGTGACGTGGAGTATGACGTAAACTATGATGTAAACTATGACGTAAGCATGAGGTAAACTGACTGTGACGTCAACTGTGATGCAATGTAATCTGTGACGTTTACTGTGACGTAATCTATGACATCAGGGGTGGGCTGATAATGGCCATTTGAGCCCGCTAGTGACGTCAGGTGCGGGCCGATAATGAGTATTTGAGCTCGCCTCTGACGTTAAAACGGGGCTTTAATATCATTTGAGCCCTACATTCGGATGTTAACATTGTTTGACGCTCAACTCTCGTAATAATTGCTATACAAATCAACGTTACTATGCGGCAGCGCCCGCTATATTAATAATAATAGCTGTCAGACATCAGGTAATCATTAAAATCACCTGATAACCATTTGAGAGTAGTCAGCTGCAGCATGGTGAAGGAAAGTAACCGATTCAACTTCAAACAATTAACATAACAAGAGTTCATTTAAAATAGAATACAAATAAACAATGTAACAAATACTGGCATATAGTTACCTAGACTAATCATCTGTTATATGAATCATAACAGATGATTAGTCTAGGTAACTATATGCCAGTATTTATGATTAAGTTGAACAATTATTTTATTTAGTGAAGCAAGTGTAGCACGAGAAAGCATCTTCGTCATCAATTATTCCATTTTGTTCAGCGCAAATCATATGGAACCATTCTTTACACCCTTGACAACAAATCCAATCATCAGACAACATCGGGTCATTTATATTACCATATGCCCATTTACAGATGGGACAGAAGTAAGATTTTGTGACTGCTTCCTTACTTTTGTTAACCTGCTTTGTTCTTTGTTTGCTTTTGGCAGTTGAGATTTTTGCAATGGTTTTTGATTTCAAAAGTGTGGACTTGTTAGAGGGATTATTACCAGACGTTGTTGGGGTAGGCCTACTTGTTGATGGGAATACATCTACAGATGTTGATTGCTGGTTAGTTACACAGACTACTGGCTGAGTAGGTGTATATGTTGTCAGCTGGTTAGTTTCAGATGTCAATGTGATATTATTAGGACTATGATTGTCAGGGGCTTGTAACTGGGCTCGCACAGGGGGAGCTAAAGGTGCGGCTGCTGAATTGGCACTTGACTGTGTGGCATACATAATTCGACGATGTTTCACCATAGGCGCATCAGTGTAATACTTGGTTTCAACCATGTCCCCGTTTGGCTTGACAAAGTGTACATTTATTGTTCCTAGAAAAGGCTTGAGCCCTTCCCACAACTTGTTCAAGCCTAGAAGCTGGTAACGACTACCAATTTCCACTTCCGTCATTGTTAACACACATATGCTAGTTTCAGACTGCTGAACAGCATTGGCAAAATTATCAGCATTATATACAACTGTTGACCTTGACATAACCTTTCGGTTTACAATTCGTTTCACATTACCACCAAGCGCATCATTTGGCCCTTTGCCGTGGCTGGTGGCAAAATAATTCCACGACAAAGGCATTCCATATGTGCCTTCTAGTTTCTGCGCCAGTACAAAGATAAATTTATTTTTGTACTGGCTTGAAGGCCCATCAGTCCAGATATTGATGGATTCAACTGATGGTAGTTTCACTCGGATGATTTCCAGCACTTTACTCGTGAATGCTGCGACAGCACACTTCTCATGGTCCCGCGAATCACTCGCTATCACATAACTAAGAATTCTGTCACGATGGTAGATCATTATTGTGTATAAAGAAACCTGATGCTGTCGCCAATGGCCGGATTGTATTTCGTCCTGAGAACCACAACTATAGTTTTCGGCAAAGTCCATTTGCAGAACACACTCCGTGCTTTCAGGATTTTTGGCTCTGTTTTTACATTCCTCATATGCACTAGATTGTTTGGTTTTAATGAAACAATGCCAAAGGAACTTCGGTATTTGATTTTCTACTGCCTCGAATGCGTCAGTCACCGTCCCTTCTACAACTGTTTTTGCAAGAATACCATCCTCTTGTGCCCACTGATACCATTTCAAATACAGAGAGTCATCCACGGCTACATGTTCTCTGATGTTCTTCCTAAAGAGTTGTCCCTCCGAACACGTCTCACAATTATTCGACATACAGTCCTCGTCATCCATGGAACAAGCACATTTTTGCAGAAAGTTAGCTCCTGAGTATAATGGAACTGTATCCGGATATTTGGCATGCAACGCTTCCAGCAACATACTCATGTTGCTGTGGTACACACAACAGCACACGTTATGTGGCATTTGCGAGGATAATAATACCCATTTCGGACGGAGTTCCATAAACTTTGATTTTCCAATTTTGATGTCAGGGTGGACTGTTTTGAAACTTTGGTATGCCTCACTAAGGGTCATTTGGAGGTGTCTCTTTTGAACCTGGGTTTTTCGTCGATGGGCGTCACGTACTGTAATGAAATCAGCCTTACCTGGCATTACTCGTGACACAGAGTCATTCTCATAGTAATCGGTTACCGCTTTTTCAATTTCAGGCGCAAGTCCATTGTGATGTGATGCTGATGGGAGTAGCACCGCATCCAGGATTTCAGCTGCCAATGTTCGGACAACAGCTGACCGTTTCCTGGGGCTCTTCGGTAATACTTTCAAAACCCTTCGCTTCGCTTTTCCTAACGACGAAGGTGTCTTGTAAACGTCTTTTATCGGCACTAGCGGTAATACAGAATTCACTGCTGTATCAGGGCTTTCTGGTTGGCATACCCGGTAGTTCCTGACGGCAAGCTTTACTACTTTTCGAAGCTGAATGCGCTCTTCTGAGGTCATATTGTCCCGTCTTTGGTTGTGGCGCAAGCGATCTTTGCTCTTGTAACGAGCGTACGCCACAGGATCAGCTCGCAATCTTGCTCTGCGCGCTCGCTGACGTTCTGCTGCAGTTTTGGCCATTTCGTCTGAAATTTAGATAGAGAATCTCTATTTACTCAGAGAAGAATATTTGCACACAGCGTGACGGATTTTCAGGTTAATGTAAATCCGTCACGCACACAAATGTAAATCCGTCACGCATTTTTCACAAAAGGTGCATGAATAAATATGTATTATCTAATATTTTTTGTAAATATATGGCATTTGTAAATAGGATGTACAAAGTCAGTATAATTGGAACATCTGTTTTTATTTTAACACAATTTTTCATTATATTTTGTGACGGATTTACATATACATAAGTAAAGCAGTCACACTATTCTAACAAGAATGTGCGTAAACCCTGAATAAATATAGCTGACATATTAGTATTTTCGTGATCTATAAACCATATGGATTGCAATGATATATAACTCACCAGCAGATGGCCCAGGAGGACTTGGCAAATCTTAGATAAAAACTGCACAAATAAAACGCGTTTTTCAGTTGTTTTAGACTGCTGAACCACGTTGTCTACCTGCGCATGCGCACTGAAGTGTTTTGCTAAAACAGGAATCCGTTTAAGCGGAATCGGAAAATATAACAAACCCGGAATAGAATGATATATAATACATGACTGTTCTTACAAAATGAAAATTCAAATCAGGTGTCCCTCTTATCGTGGAATTCATGGTATAACTGTTCTACCCGTGATTAGGCATTGCTATGTATAAGCAGAGAGCATACGTATTAAGTCTGCTATTTATGCAAAACTGCAATATCTGGAATAGAACGAAAAATTACAAATGTTGAAATATCATATGAGCAGGAATGGACCTTTCCATTTTTAGCTATGCCCCGCCCATCACTAGCTAAGCTCCACCCACACCTCGCCGTGTTGGGATTGATCGATCCCCCAAATGCCCTAGCTATCAATTTCCTGAAAACTATACAGGGAAGCTGTTGAATATTTTGTAACTAATTTGACTGGGTGCTGTTTCTGTCTATGGCAGCAACAGCGCCCAGTCAAATTAGTTTCAAAATATTCACCATAATATTTATTAAATAGTAAAATCAAACAATTTGTACAACAACGCATAGACCGTCATCAAATATGCGTTCGTGACGTACTTATCGACGTCATTCATGACGTCATTCATTATGATGTCATTGTACACATCACGCAGTTCATTATGACGTCATATGATGGGTGGGTACTCTGGAAAGGTGAATTCTTCCTCAAATTAGAACTATCTTTGGCAGTGTGACGCGGCCTGATGGAGGAATCCAGTTTATCTATCAAAAAATATGACGTAGGCTGACGTCACATGTAGGCTGACGTCATAATCAATTACGCCATGAATGACGCGATTTGGTCCGCCTTAAACGCTTAATAGGCTGTCATGTTGTACGAATTGTATGTGTTCATTATTTAATAAACATTCCGTTGAATATTTTGAAAAGAATTTGACTATGCGGTGTTGCTGCCATAGGCAACCACAGCCAGCCAATTTAGTTTTAAAATATTCAACAGCTAACCTGTATATATTTCTGGAAATTGAGATTCAGAGAGTGTATGAATCGATTGATCCCAAAACGGGCAAAGCGTGGGTAGAGGCTAGGTAGAGATGGGCGGAACATAGCTAAAACTGGATTCCTCCATTGGCCCGCGTGTCCGTAGTGCGTGGCCAGCTCAGCCCATTCTCTCGTTATAGTCGTGCAATAATTAGAGTTAGATAACGATCTGGTCAACATGCCTGAGTATATAGATATATTCTTTGTGTATTTAGCTACTTGTATACATTTGAAAACCCGCGAGACTGATCAGCCTACTGGTACACCCACTTCATCGATCCAGATGCGTCTGCAACCATTTTAAAGCGTAGACTGGCAGCAACACATTAATTAAAATTTCTAAGATCGAACGTCGAGGTGTCAATACTTTAATAAGGCATATCGGTAAACTGATTGATGCTTCCCAAAGGCTTACTTCGAAGGGAAATTCTTGAAACTATGGTCCGGACAAAAATTATCTGTAATGCTCGGTGAACGATGAAAAGTGGGTCAAGCAGACCTACTTTTTATATGCAACACGCTTTCTCTGTATCATGAATGCATTCAAAAACCAAGGTTAGTTCCCGTATATCAAACCTCTTGAAAGTACAGCCAATGCAAAAGTTTTCAGTAATGTTCAGTGAACTATGAAAAGTAGGTCACGCTGATTTGTTTTTCAAACAAAACACACCTTCAGCGTATAATGCATCCATACACCAAGGTACTAGCTGAACATTTTCTTAAAGAGCACACGATTGGTATTGTAAACGCTCGTGGCTAATCATAGGACAATACGGCAAATATGTCCGAAAGATATGCGGGACTACATGCTAAGGTCCGCGAGGTTAGACCATTAGCCATCTATATTCAATGTGATGCGCATTTGTTCAAGTTTGTTGGGAATCGGGCAGTAAATATGTTGTGTTGGCACAGTGGTTTAGAAAGAGGTAACACAGTAAGAGAGACATTTCAGAAAAAGACGTTGAGGCCGGAATGAAGCTATCCATTTTTAGCTATGCCCCACTCATCTCTAGCTAAGCTCCACCCACACCCCGCTCGTGTTGGATCGATCGATCTCTGAACTCGCTGACTATCAATTTCCAGAAGACTATACAGGTAATCTGCTGAATATTTTGAAACTAATTTGACTGGGTGCTGTTGCTGCATATGGGACTATTATGAGTTAAAGACGGGCCTAATTTAATCATCTATGACGTAATGATTACGACGTCCTCCTACACGCCGCTTAGCTGATTATGACGTCATATGACGGCATTACGCTGGAAATGGCCATTGCTGTAAAACTCATACAAGCACGCCAGGAATATCTTGTAAGGTTTAACTGAACATGAGAACGTCGTCTAATTTGAACAGAGTTTGTGTAAGAAGATTCTATATAACAAATGCTAAATTCGCAGGAAAAACTATGCGCTGATGACCCGTCAAAAGAAACCATGCTCTGCGGTGAGATAGATTTCGAATTGAAACCTTTTTACGTGATCATCTATGCGTCAATTATGCGTGCGTGACGAAGTTCACTACGTCATTCATGACGTAATTAAATTGTGACACCAGTCTACACACGACTAGTTGATTATGGCGTCATATGATTGACTGAGAAACTGAATTCATGGCGTCATATGCGCTGATGACCCGTCAAAAGAAACCATGCTCTGCGGTGAGATAGATCTCGAATTGAAACTTTTTTACGTGATCATCTATGCGTCAATTATGCGTGTGTGACGAAGTTCACTACGTCATTCATGACGTAATTAAATTGTGACGCCAGTCTACACACGGACTAGTTGATTATGGCGTCATATGATTGACTGAGAAACCAGATTCATTAATTCTCCCGTGAATTTTTTCTCTATTAGGAAATACCATTTGTATCCAAACAATGCAATGGGTGGGTGGGTGTGTGTGGGTGTGTGTGTGGGGGTGGGTGTGGGTGGGTGTGGGTGGGTGGGTGGGTGGGTGGGTGAGCGAGCGAGAGAGTGCGCGCGTGAGAGTGAGTGAGCGAGTGCGCGCGTGAGTGAGTGAGTGAGTGAGTGCGCGCGTGAGTGAGTGCGCGCGTGAGTGAGTGAGTGAGTGAGTGAGTGAGTGAGTGAGTGAGTGAGTGAGTGAGTGAGTGAGTGAGTGAGCGAGCGCGCGCGCGAGTGAGTGAGTGAGTGAGTGAGTGAGTGAGTGAGTGAGTGAGTGCGCGCGTGAGTGAGTGAGTGGGTGTGTGCGCGCGTGAGTGAGTGAATGAGTGTGTGCGCGCGTGAGTGAGTGAGTGAGTGTGTGTGTGCGCGCGTGTGAGTGAGTGAGTGAGTGTGCGCGCGCGTGAGTGAGTGAGTGAGTGTGTGCGCGCGTGCGTGCGTGCGTGCGTGAGTTAGTGAGTGTGTGCGCGCGTGCGTGAGTGAGTGTGTGCGCGCGTGCATGCGTGAATGCCTGCCTGTATGTCCCGAGCTGTACCTAAAAAATGCTGATCTGATTTGGCTAAAATTTTAATACAACGAGATAACTTGCCGTGCAAGACGATTTCCACACGTTTATGGCTCTCCGGATAAAAGAACGCACATTTGGTTCAGGTCAATTAGATCTATTTAGAATATGAAAAAACGGGAGGACGCGGGTCTGCAATCTAGCATCGCTTTTGTTAATGAGCCTTTCCACTGTATCCGTCCATCATATGACATAAAAATCAACCACGTGACGCTTGGAATGACATCACAATCAATGACCTCATTATGACGTCATGAAGGACGTAGATAAGTGCGTCACGAACGCATAGTTGAGGAAGGACTATGCGTTGTTGCACGAATTGAATGTATTTACTATTTAATAAATATCTTGTTGAATTTTTTGAAACTAATTTGACTGGGCGCTGTTGCTGCACCCAGTCAAATTAGTTACAAAATATTCAGCATCTTAACTGTATAATTTTCAGGGAATTGATAGACAGGGCATTCCGGGGTCGATCAATCCCAACACGGCTAAGTGTTGGTGGAGCTTAGCTAGCGATGGGTGGGGAATAGCTAAAACTGGAACGGTCCATTATGACGTCATATACTTAAGTTATATATCATCTATTGATCCATGACAAGTGGCCATGTTTCTAGGCATACTCCATGATTTATGTGCGCGCCAGCGTGTATGATGGGTAATTCAAGAAAAGTAATACATTGGCACCCATGATAGAATACTTCGCGCCAACATGTCAAGGGAGATAAACAGACCCATGTCTTAATAAGGATTTGTACATCGCCAATAGAGTTACATCCCTTAATCTGCGGGTGACAACGCACATCTGGAAAGATGGCTAATGTTCACTTGTGGGTTCTGTCACTTATGTATCTGACGTCACTTGTTAGCTGACGACACAATCAAATAAACTAGGCCCGTCACGAAAGGGGTGGACGTCCGGCAATACATGTCTGAATTGTATATGTATTGGTGAATTTACATTTTAATAAACATTATGTTGAATATTTTGAAACTAATTTGACTGAGATATTTTGTTAACAAGTCCTTGCCTATCGTATTAATTATACAGCTTGTGTGTCAAACAATCTCGGTTCTTAAATACGCGTGGTTTGACGCCCCTCGGTCTAAAGGAACCACTATATTTTGGAACCAACAGCAAGGGTTCGTTATTCACAGGGTCTGCAATAAGATTATTGAAAGAAATTTGTGTAAATATAATAAACAACAAAACTAGGTATTCTGCTTAGAGAAATTTATTTTATGGAAGTGCGGTTAATGAACCTTTCCAGTTGAATCCATGTCCCGACCATCTCTAGTCAAGCTCCACCCACACCTCGCTCCTGTTGGGATCGATCGATCCCTGAATTCTCTGACAATCAATTTCAAGAAAACTATACAGATAAGCTGTTGAATATTTTGAAACTAATCTGACTGGGTGTTGGTGCTGCCTATGGCAGCAACAGCGCCCAGTCAAATTAGTTCCAATATATTCAACAGCATGTTTATTAAATAGCAAAGACATAATTCGTACAACGTGTCAGACGACGGACTAAATCGAGTAATTTATGCTGTAATTGATTATGACGTCATCCTACTTGTCTCATAGTTGACTATGACGTCATAGAATGGATGGACAAACTGGAAAGGTCCATTTCTAGGTGTTGTGAGCACTGTGGATAGCGGTAGTCGTGGTAAATAGCGTATACATACATAGAGCTAGATAAACACTGTTCTATTTATTATGAATTATTAATAAAAAAAGGCGCAAGTAGAGAGGAATTACACATTTAGATAAGTGTCCTGATGATGCAGGTTACTGGGTCATTACAGGACCAATACCGGTCTATATTATCCCCGGTAGTGGACCAGTACCGGCCCAGCAGTCTGCATTATCAGGGTGCATCGGTTAGATAATTGTTATTTAGCACTGAGAGTTAAATATCTGGTCGCGATAAGAATTTGCTTTTAAAAATGATTAATCTGCATTCCAGCCTGAGGCACGACCGCATCCATTCTTCAGGTTAATCGCGCCCTGCTGAATAAATAAATAAATAAATAAATAAATAAATAAATAATTAAATAAATAAATAAATGAATGAATGAATGAATGAATGAATGAATGAATGAATGAATGAATGAAAAAATAAATAAATAAATAAATAAATAAATAAATAATTGGTGGGTGGATGGATGGATGGATGGATGGATGGACGAACAGTCGGTCCGCCGGTCGGTCGGTAAATTAGTTCCAAAATTTTCAAGATGATGATCATTGGTTGTATCTGCATCTCCATGAGACCACTTTATAAGGTTTGAATAGATAAAGTGGCGGCGGTCGCAGGAAAACATTAAAGTTCTCGTCTCCCTTTAAATAGAGACACTCTTGCTCGAGATATAAGATGTCTGTTGATTTCAGTTAAATTTGCCCAGCAGGCAATACCGATACCCACCATGACGCCATATTCGTTGTAACTATTGAACGCCATATTCGTCTATTGGCCACATTTCTCAAACAAAAAGACCCAGCCTGCACGTGCAAATGGTTATTTGTCAGCCTGCCTTGGACGCATAATCACGTAGGACGTATTCACGGCAGTACATTCGTCAGTATTTAAATACTGTTCAGCGGGAGGCTAAGTTCGGATAGTTTATCGGGGTAAGCGAGGTCCCTCGACAACATATCCGAACGATCAAGAGTATAATCGGGCAACCGTGTCACGTGGTACAAATTCGTATCAAGTGGTACAAATTCGACTCGACCACTCCTGCTTCAAGAGAGAGTAAACGTGTGCGCATGCGTAGATAGGCAAAGCAACCACGTGATACTTCCGGTCGGAGTAATGCGACAACATATCCGAATTCAACCGCCCGCTTCAAGCGAGAGTAAAAGTGTGCGCATGTGTAGAAAGGCTAAGCAACCACGTGATACTTCAGGTCGGAGTACTGCGACAACTTATCCGAATTCAACCCAAGTGTGTTAATTTCCAAGAGTTGTTGTTGGTTTGGTTTTATTGACCGCTTACACTTAGATGTATTTGAGCCACTACACTATTATAGAGGTGGTTCACCGAAGGGTTGCGAAATGAAAGTAAAACTGAAATAATCAAAGAAAGCCGGAGAAAGATTTTATATACTTTGACAATAATTTGCGTGAAAGTTGTTGCTATAAATGACAGCAACAGCATTCAGTCAAGTTAATGTCAACATAATTAGTTGGTAAGACGATTACTACTTGCCAGAGATTTGATACAAATTTGAATGAAAATTCATGCTGCAACAGGTTTAAGCTTACATATTCTGTTGCTGCTGCTGCTGCTACTACTACTACTACTACTACTACTACTACTACTACTACTACTACTACTACTACTACTACTACTACTACTACTGCTGCTGCTGCTGCTGCTGCTGCTGCTGCTGCTGCTGCTGCTACTACTACTACTACTACTACTACTACTACTACTACTACTACTACTACTACTACTGCTGCTGCTGCTGCTGCTGCTGCTGCTGCTGCTGCTGCTGCTGCTGCTGCTGCTGCTGCTG